>JAUTXW010001380.1:2875000-3162779 GCA_030620095.1 Kuschelorhynchus macadamiae
CTTCGCTGTCTCATACCTGGTTGTGGCTTCGTCGCTTCGACGGATGACACTATCTCCTTTATGGATATGCTTCTCGAGGTAATCGGGAAATTTTGGCGGGAGAATATGTGCAATTCCTTGTTCTTGTGGCGATGTCTACATGGGCGATCCATATCGACTAGGTTTAAGGAACATGAGGGATATGTTAGAAAATCTGCTGTATCGGACAACAATTATTCTACGGGACATATCAGCGTAAAAGAAGCTAGGAAGTTTCAAAACAAAACTTTGAAAAAAAACTATTATTCTATTGGAAAACTCGCTGTATTATACATATAACATTCTCTTTTAGAAAGGTATCTGCAATATTACTGATTGATAGTAAAAGAAGTGCCATCTGTTGACTGTTCGCACAATTAATCGGTGGATAAGAGGGTAATTTGAATATGTCATAAGCGGGAATTTTAAATTACAATACATGGACCAAGAAGCTATATGGAAACGTTTTTTCGTGTTGATTTCTCAGAAAATTTTATTCTTGATGAAAAGTGATGCATAAGGAAAAACTAATTTTGACAGGGTTAAACCTCATGCAAATTTAGACCCAATAATTAAAAAAAAAATCGATTTTCAAGACTAGTTTCTCGGTAACCATAACTTCAGTTAAAAAACTCTATTACTATTTTCTGCATAGTTTGCGATGCTCGCTAGAATTGCTATCACACAAATTTAATTTCTTTTAATTTTCGAAAATTTAAATATACCTTTTTGAACATCCTGCACATCTGACATAAAATCTAACCGTGGAATTAGATTTTTCTGATACTCTAACTGTCATCAAAATTCTAAATGAGAAACAAATGTTAAAAGAGTTTTCCATAACGCTCAAACTTCTTGGACCATGCTGTATTGCGTCGTTACTCACGTTTTACAGCAGATTTAGAATCACTAGCAATGGAAGTCATAATGAATAAATATGGTCTTTATTTTTCACACGAAACAAATCGCTTTTTCGCTAAATAAAAAAGAATCTTAAATGCAGAGACTGAGAATCTGACACTGACAATGAACGAATACGAAAAACAACTTCAAATGTTGGTAGCGTGGTGTCAAAAATCACGCCACAACGCGTGTGGTGATTGTTCGCATAATAATGTCATTTTACATCTAACCAATTTAAGAAACACTTTTAAAAGGAGATGTTTTGTGGTATTCTATCACAAACTAATTTGCAATCAATTTGGTGCAAATGACAAATATGTCTTAGAAGTAGACGTTATTGTGAAATTTGGAATTATTAAAGATTCTGTACTTGTTTTCTTTTTTCTTGGCGTCGCGATGCCTGTACTAATGCCGACTTCGATTTTCTTTTAGCTCTAAATAATTACATTTTACTTAATTAAATAATTGCCTTTGTATACCCGTTAATTTCGGTGAGTTTAAAGTGTATTTTAGAACTGAACAGATTTTGTCCCTTGTCTAATTCAGCGACACTGAGACTTTATATACATTATTTCGCAAATGTTCTACAACCCTCAAAATTCAAATTAGTAAACCAAAACCTTTAAATCAAATAACTGTGTTTTATTTACATACACCACATTTCACGTAAAGGCTGCTGTATGTTGATTATAGTAACTAGGTATCATTAGTTACCTAAAAAATTTTACTCTAATAATTATAATTATTTCTCAAACTCTCCTCTAATGAGATGTACTTGAAGTATATTTTTTAATTTGACAATAATCTTAATATGTGTGCGAATAAATTAACACTTTTTAAAGGACAGTTTAGAGTAAACTGTTCTTAAGATAAGTTACTTTTTGTTCTGTCACTTGCTTTACCGAAACTTATTGATATTGTATATTTACTGTGTCTCATCCAGGAATAAGACAGCTGCGATTGTCTGTTGAATGGCCGTATTTCTAAAATAAATTAAATACATAAATAACACTTACCCCAATTAATTTGGGACTTAAAAGTAAATATCAATAAGTTTTAATTTAATTTCGATTTTTTAAGGTGGCACCGAAAAAAGATCTCATTCTATGTCTCCCCAGGAAAAAAGAGTGGTTGCCTACCACGAATCCGGACATGCTTTGGTGGGTTGGATGCTTGAACATACCGATGCCCTTCTGAAAGTTACTATAGTCCCCAGGACCAATCTGGCACTCGGTTTCGCCCAGTATATACCAAAAGACCAGAAATTGCACACAAAAGAAGAGGTAAGGTGATTTTGTGTGTATTTTTAGCTGCTATTAATCTAAAATATGTTGATAAAGCGTCATTTCTTAGATATGTTGTAATAATATTTTCGGCGTTTTTTAGTTTATAGCCCCAAAAACAAATTACGGGCAGTTTGTTCTATGGTGTAGTAGACTCTGCATAAACAATATTTATAATTTAGTTTTGTAATATTATTCTCAACATTTTAGAAAATGCTTAAGAATATTTTGATAGTAATGTTATTTTGAAAAATATGTAAGGCTTCCCATTCAAATGCGATTTTGATGTTAAAATTCTTGACTGTTCTTGAAATCTGTTCAGATGTTCTCTTGATATAAGGTGACCAATTTTGTTGCTGCAGTTGATTAGAACCCTAGTTGAGAGATTGTTCAGTGTATGTGGGCTTCTGGCACATTGTAGGTTTGATGCGTTTTTCAATCAATAACACTAAGAAACGGAAAATATTTCTTTTTTTTCATTGTATTTTATTTTAAGTCTTTTGTGATAGGCTTATTAAAAATTAACAACATAATTTTTAGCTGTTCGATAGAATGTGCATGACCTTGGGAGGCAGAGTAGCTGAAGCGATCGTATTCAATAAAATCACGACTGGAGCTCAAAATGATCTCGACAAAGTTACGAAAATGGCATACGCAAACGTCAAAGAATTTGGCATGAATGACAAAGTGGGATTGGTCAGTTTTCCTGAAAAAGAAACCAAGGAATTAGGTAATGAATATCTATGTAAATATGAGTTGTTATAAAAGTGTACACGAAACGCCTTATTTTGCAAATTACGAAAGGATATGAAATTCCAGGCTTTATATTGTATTCTTTTTCCATTAGTGTAACAATACATTGAAATAACCACTGCTAAAATGATAAAGTTATTACGTATTGAGATGTTCTTTAAACTTGGGGAGTAGATACTAGACATAGTCCAATAAGTTTGACCATCAAAAAGTATATTTTAATCATTATCGTGCTAATGTAGGAGAGGAAAATAGGATTGAATTTATAGAAAAAATATCTCAGGGCTTAATTTAAATATCTTATATTTTTTAGATTCGGCACCCCCCAAAAAATCTTCCGTGCCAAATATTTTTTCCAGGAAAAAAATCTTTTTAACTAAAAAAATGTATTTTAAAATTGTCTTTTTAGTAACGAGTTAGTAAGTTACAGAAGTTTTTTATTTAGCTCTAGGGGTTATAACGAAGTTTGTGAAAAGCTCCATGTACGAAATATGGGTTTTAAGATAAATTATTCCACCATCACAGTTCCATACACCAACAAAAATATTGTTTAAGTAAAATAAGTTAAATTGTAAATTGTAAACCGTACTTTTTTATAGACAAGTCATAAGCTTATCACTTTCAGGCTTCGACGTCTTGTTAGCATGTGGGACTTTAAAGAAATTTTTTTTTAAACAGAAATAATTTTATATTTGACAAGTAATCTACCCTAAGCATATCACTGGATATATTTTACATGTAAAAGAAACCAAGGTTCTAGCGTCAGTTCCAGGATTTTATAAACGAACAAACAACGTCAACAGAGATACGTGTAACGGTCTACATCTCACGTGGAAACCGATTTTAAACACATGATCACGATTGCACAAGTTCCGTATAAAAGCCCGCCTAAATCTCTCAGGGCTCATTCAGTGAGATCTCGTAGTGCAAATATCCTTGAAGATGCCTCATGCAGTCGAAGGCGAAACGTCAGAGAGTAATTCTATTTTGACACGGTCTAATCCCCAGAACTATATTTTCTTGCGTTTATCCATTCGAGTTCTATTAGGTTGGGACACCCTGTGTACTATAATAACATATGTTTATATATTTAGAATCGCCTTAATGAGCTCGCGGGATACCGACAAATCTTTGAATGCCTCATTCATGAAAATCGGTTCAGGCGTTTGGGCTGTATCAAACAATGGGACACATACATACATATATACCATTAAACTCATTCTAAATCACAATTTAGTCTTTTCTTTTGTTTAAAAATATTTTGTCGATGTGTGTCTATAAGACTATCGTAGGCATATTTAATCTTATGTTGAGATATACATTTTCTTTAACTATTTTTCATTTAATTTATGTATATTTTATATATTTTTTACGTTATGAAAAAGCCAAAAAGTTTCTTTAAAACCATTTTGTTCATAACAAATACCTAAGAAGCATTCCGACATCGTGCGGACATTGATATTCACACTCTGAGAAAACTCGCAACGTCCCCTCCTTTGATGGGCTAAGTGTCGGCCCAACGTTCCCAAGCGGGACGCCGGCGCCAGCATAAAGACTAAAATTGTAATAAAATGGATAAACTGGATTTTACAGCAATATAATTCACGCCACACTCAGAAGTCAGTTGTTTTAACTAAATTTGTTCTACATTTATATTAGTTCTACAAAAAGAGTCGTTATGTCCTTACTTTATTTGGATAACCTTCGTTTTCTTGTTTAAAATAGTTAAGGTATAGGTATTATGTCAGCTGATTCATTTTTTGCATTATTCGAGCTGGATTTTTAGGTGACGGCCACTTTACTCATAAAAATGGTTATTATACAGCTACAAAAATCGAGAACGTCTTAACGTCTAAAGCCTTACCGATTTTAAAAAAATATATAATACCTAAATATAAAATTGACAAAAAATATTTTGTCGCCTAGTAGTGAAATTCTGTTAACTTTTTAGAATTTTAGATTTATCAATGTCCATAATTTTTTTTGGAAATATCCTATAGTTTTTATAAGTAAATATGTTTAAAATCAGTCTTGCTAAAGGCCCGCTTAACACGTCTGTGTAATTTAATATGCTCCTTTTATTATCAAGTTTTTGTGAGCATAGGTGCATACAGTTAAAGACTTTAATAAACTACTTATAAAATATTTGTTTGAGAAGAAAAGGTTTTTGGAAACAAATAATTTGAACGTTATTAAAAATTAGTTATAAAGTGGAATTCTACATAGTTTAACAATGAAACTAGTAGAATGGAAAATTAGGGCTCTTGGTACGACGTTGCCACACAAGTATGTTTTAAAAATCTGCTCACGATTTTTTCAAAACTTGTTGATTGGCCGAGCAGGAGCGGATAGTTGCTTTCATTTCAATTCAATTTGAAATTACTTTCCGACGTTTCGTCTGCGATTGCACGAGATATCTTCAGGGATTTTCACTGCACAAGATCAAAACACTGAATGCTCCGATGAGCACAGTTCATTGTGAGGATTGGTTTCCACGCATGATGTAGCACATAGCCCGCGTCTCTATTGAAATTTTCAAGGTGCTTGATAATTTCAATTGATTCTCTAATTTTACATTTATAATAATCTGAGACTGATGCAAGAACCTTCGTATCTTTTACATTAATGATGTGTCCTGTTGTATGCTCAGCTACCGCGGATTGAATTTGCTTCTTACTTATACATCTTTCATGTTCCTTACGTCTAGTAGACACAGACCGTCCAGTTTCACGAATATACACTCTACCGCAGGAACAAGGGATTTTATATACTCCTGATTGCAAAGGAATTACACGCGTTGATGGGCACAGGTCGGGTATAAATATCAGAACTATGCTCATCGAAGCTCATTCAGTGTATTGATCTTGTGCAGTGAATATCCCTGAACATGTCTCGTGTAATCGCAGGTGAAACGTCTTAAAGTAATTCCAATTTGACACAGTCTAAACCTAAGAACAACCATGATTTGAGAGTAATAACTTTTAAGACGAGATTATTGTAGGATAGATAAAGTACATTTATATTAGATGAAGAACTACACTTTTATGTTAATAGAAGTTAAGACAAAATAGTTTTAAAAGCAATATCGCCGTTTTATTTAAAGCAACTAATGTATCATAAGCGTCCATTTTGAAATTAATAATTTTAGTAAAAATGGGGAAGTACATGTAAATATTCTTAAAAAAAATTCGCAAATGACTTTTTTTAACTTAGCTTAGCTAAAGTAAACATTCATGTTGATAAAAAAAAATGTGTGATAAAACCAAAACTTTCAACTTCAAAGTTATTTCTAATTTAGCATTAATTTTGGAGACAGGAGTATCTTATACTCCTAAAAGATCGATTTCGATGCGCAGAATAAAATTGTGATACAAATGATCTTTTACGCAATTATTATAACTCAGGGATATTCAGAGAACATGCATTTTTATATTAAGATGTCGTATCTACCATTTACCTTTTTGTCTCCGCAATATTAGACTTCACAATCATCCCTTGAGTTTAACTAACTCTCAAGTACACTAAAACTAGCGGGTTTATGAGCTATTTATATTATGTAAAAGTGATAAAAAAATATATTTTTCATCAAAATTATCAAACTTTTTTTATGTCGAAATATAAAAGTTTAAAGAAAACCGTATTAACAACAGGGATATAAGACTGAGTCACCCAAAGCGGGACATACTGTATGTTACCTACCCAAGACATAATTCGCAAATGATTTGTCTAATAGGATATGATACCTAAAATAATAAGTAAACCTTGTAAATAACTTTTTTTTTATTTTCTTAATGGCTTTACTACCCCTATGAGCGCTATTCGCGGAGTGATCGCAGACTGATCTAGCATGCACTATACTGGCAGTCACTGGTATCATATTTCTTTTAAATCTTCAAAACATTGCGAGTTTTTCTAAAGTTTCTAAAGGCGTCACACTGTTTGCATAACTTTTTTTTTTCAAATCAGAAATGGGTTATATTAGTAATTTATTATTTAAAACATGTACGAAACTTGGTTAAAATCCTGTTGTAACTTTAAAAATAAATTGAGTCAAGGGGCTGGTCAAATATATAATCAATACTAATTTACTTTTATATAAAACGTTTTAGGAAGAAGACCGTACAGTAAAAAATTTGCAAATTTAATCGACCTAGAATCCCGTCGACTGGTTGCCAAAGCGTATCAATATACCGAAGAAGTATTGAAAAAAAATAGAGACAAGCTTGAGCTGGTAAGTACTAGCTAATAAATTTTCAGTTTTTAATATAAATACGTTCGAAAATGTTTGTGGAAAGTGTACAGCTACAGGGTGATCAGGCACGTTGCAACAAAATCAGTTAGGGGAGTGGATTCAAATACTAACACCCACTGGTAATGATCGAAACAAGGGCAACTAAAAAAATTGTCACGGCTATGTTGTGTAAATTCTATCTATTTTCTTTGGTATTCACTTCGCCTGAAACAACGAAAATGTACATAATCGAATGACATCTTATCATATTCAGTTTTCAATTTATCTAGTTTCTGGTCTTGTGTTTTAACTTTGTGCGTTGTGATACAGTATTAAGTGGTACACATAATTCTTGAAAAATTGGACAAGTAAACTGGTAAAATTTTCGTACGAATCTAATATAGCCGAACAAAATGCCTGCCAAATAAAATGTTTAAAAAACCAGCGTAAAACCTTCTTATACAATTTACTTTGCAAAAAAAGTAAATATGAAATATTATTAAATATCTACGCATGCGTTCCTTTTCTTGACCACTGGAAGGATTCGTAACTAGGGAAGTTAAGGTTAAAGCATAAACATAATAACAGGGAGAGGGAATTGTGATTTCAATCCAATCATACATTGTCAAAATTATTGCTTGTTTAATCTATTATATCATCTTGATTTGGTTGTTTTGAAAGGATGTTGTCAAATACTTTACATTGAACAAAATCATAGACATAATAAATATCTATGAACAAAATTTATACTGGCTAATAATAATATAAAAATTAAACTTTAATGTGGTTCTAATAATCATTATAAACAATTACTTATCCAAATAACTTGCTTTTTATTTAAATACAACGCCATCGCTTAAAAACCGACACCATCGAATTTTTGTGAATAGCAGTTTTTTTTTACAAATAATTCGTAAACTGAACAACGCGGTGTTGCTTTGCATAAGAGCATAGTCTCTGGGCGATTTTTATGATTTTTTTTTGGTTATTTTTGATAATTTTTGTGCTAGTTCTTATGCTTTGTGGTGCGGAAGTGTGCAGAATTTTGGACTATTTAACTCCTAACGTTGCTTTTCTCGGGTAAGTCAAAATGTTGTTGTTTTTCTCTATTAATTGGCGTACACGATACGAGATTCTTCCTAATATTGTATTAATTTGTAAGTACATTAAATTACTTTAAGGGTTAACATGACCTGTAATTGTTATTTAGAAAGCATAATTACATATATGGACGTTTTTCTCTAAGCCACATATTCATAAATTCCCAGGTAAACCGATGTATGTAGACACAGAAAAACACAGGTATACTTATTTAACATACAAAATATAAATTTCTTACAATAAATTATTTTAAAATACTGAGAGTTCTAACGTTGTTTTGCATTCAGAACCAAGTAAACAAAAATGAACGAGCTTAGGTATGTTTTTAAATATGTCCGCTGTGATAATTTTAATTTTTTTATTGGTAGTTAAACGTTTGTTACACAAAATATAGATTTAAAAATATTACTATTAATAACATTAGGCTTATATTATATGTCAATGGTAAGAAGAAAAGAAGTCTGTTATTATGACTTTACAGCGTTACCATTTGTGGCATCCGACAAGGAGGATACTTATTTTTTTCTTTTTCAGGCTTACTTGTAGTACATGTTTATTTACTTTAATCATTACATCAGAACATACACGATTTTATAAATAAAACACTACAACATGTTGTTATGTCTATGGGGTAAAGCCAGTTTACCGATTTTTATATGGTTTTGTATAGGGTTAGTTTCCTTCCTTCTTTAACACTGTATTAAAACTGGTCCTCTGAATATTTGCGATCTACACATTTATTCTGAATACTTATTTCGACATATCACACAATATTGTATCACAAAGTTACACACGCCATATACGTTAAAACTTAAATTTTCGTTGTGAAGCCTGCTAGCTCACTGATAGGGTGCTCGAATAGCATTATAAAGGTGGTGTGTTCCAATCCGGACTCGGGCGATGACCTTTTTTAACAAAACTTATAATTATGTTTGTAGTTTTGTTTTAAAAATCGGATTGCGTTTTGGTTAGCCTTGGTTAAGGTTCTTTTTTTGTGGTGATGTAAAAAAGTGTATCTATATTAAACATATTAAAACAAGGAGCTAGACTTTTTTAGTTTTTTTTTAACAAAACTCTTTATATTCAATATATGATACCGCTAGGTTGATCCGCTCTGTCAATAAATCCATCATTGAAGCGTATACAAATAAATTATAAATAAAAAAATCCTGGCTGATATTAGAAAAGGCTGGTGGACCGAGAACACAGAATATGGTTCGTTATGATTGGCACCAACAGGCCCGAAGATTTTGATTGGAGAGTCCTCGTTTGCAATTAAATTCTCAGACAGACACACAAACAGGAACAGACTGTGCCAATTTCAAGGGTTCGAATAAGTTGTTTCATTTTTTTTTTGTTGAATTAAGGGGTCTAGAATAAAATGGGTAAAAGTGAAAATAATATTTTATTCCATCTTGAAAATTTTACCCCCTAAAGTCCAATTCAACTTATTCTTAATTACCTAATCACAGAAATATATTTATGTATTGAGTGTTTTGATGTCTAATACCACAAGTATAATGTCTTACTGTCTTTTGTTTGGCGCTGACGTCACAGATTAAATAATTCAAAATGGAATAAAATATTATTTTTCATTTTTTATTGATATTTTGAAGTAAATTTTATTTTTTTAATAAAATATTTTATATCATACATTCTAGTTCTATTCATACTAGCTATATTTTAAAAGTCAAATCTAACAAATAACCACTTGTGTCATTGCATATGTAACATTATTGTATGATAAGATATCCTAATATACAATGGTAACATTCATACTTCTTTCCTGACATTATGGTGAACGCTTATAATGTTTATTGTCACGTCGCGTAAACAATTCAAAATGGTGCCACTACGCTATTTTTAACATTTTTTCAATATGCTTGCTATGGAACCACTCCGACAATATCATGAATATTCTCTGAAAATTTCATATAAATAGGTGAAACCATCGCGAAGTAATCTATATACATACATAAAAAAATACGTAGGGTCGAATTGATAATCACTCTTTTGAAGTCGGTTAAAAACAAACATTTCCAGATTTCAGGCGAAAAGTGATACACTGACTACGAGAAGCTATATCTCAGAATCTAAATAAAGTAGCCAAACAAAAATCGCTAGAAAATATTTTTACCTTACTCTGTAATCTGGAGACAATTTCGATTACTTTTGCCCCGTCACTTGTTACTCTAACTCTTCACGTGAAGTGATGGGAAGAGAGTATTTTTATAATTAATTAATTAATTTTTTGGTTCAATGAAACTTAATGAAATATCATTTCATGCTTTAGAAATCGTTTCATATATCATATTGTTCATAAACATACAGCACAAACATAATAACAGGGAGAGGGAATTGTGATTTCAATCCAATCATACATTGTCAAAATTATTGCTTGTTTAATCTATTGTATCATCTTGATTTGGTTGTTTTGAAAGGATGTTGTCAACTACTTTACATTGAACAAAATCATAGACATAATAAATATCTATGAACAAAATTTATACTGGCTAATAATAATATAAAAATTAAACTTTAATGTGGTTCTAATAATCATTATAAACAATTACTTATCCAAATAACTTGCTTTATATTTAAATACAACGCCATCGCTTAAAAACCGACACCATCGAATTTTTGTGAATAGCAGTTTTTTTTTACAAATAATTCGTAAACTGAACAACGCGGTGTTGCTTTGCATAAGAGCATAGTTTCTGGGCGATTTTTATGATTTTTTTTTGGTTATTTTTGATAATTTTTGTGCTAGTTCTTATGCTTTGTGGTGCGGAAGTGTGCAGAATTTTGGACTATTTAACTCCTAACGTTGCTTTTCTCGGATAAGTCAAAATGTTGTTGTTTTTCTCTATTAATTGGCGTACACGATACGAGATTCTTCCTAATATTGTATTAATTTGTAAGTACAGTAAATTACTTTAAGGGTTAACATGACCTGTAATTGTTATTTAGAAAGCATAATTACATATATGGACGTTTTTCTCTAAGCCACATATTCATAAATTCCCAGGTAACCGATGTATGTAGACACAGAAAAACACAGGTATACTTATTTAACATACAAAATATAAATTTCTTACAATAAATTATTTTAAAATACTCAGAGTTCTAACGTTGTTTTGCATTCAGAACCAAGTAAACAAAAATGAACGAGCTTAGGTATGTTTTTAAATATGTCCGCTGTGATAATTTTAATTTTTTTATTGGTAGTTAAACGTTTGTTACACAAAATATAGATTTAAAAATATTACTATTAATAACATTAGGCTTATATTATATGTCAATGGCAAGAAGAAAAGAAGTCTGTTATTATGACTTTACAGCGTTACCATTTGTGGCATCCAACAAGGAGGATACTTATTTTTTTCTTTTTCAGACTTACTTGTAGTACATGTTTATTTACTTTAATCATTACATCAGAACATACACGATTTTATAAATAAAACACTACAACATGTTATGTCTATGGGGTAAAGCCAGTTTACCGATTTTTATATGGTTTTGTATAGGGGTAGTTTCCTTCCTTCTTTAACACTGTATTAAAACTGGTCCTCTGAATATTTGCGATCTACACATTTATTCTGAATACTTATTTCGAGATATCACACAATATTGTATCACAAAGTTACACACGCCATATACGTTAAAACTTAAATTTTCGTTGTGAAGCCTGCTAGCTCACTGATAGGGTGCTCGAATAGCATTATAAAGGTGGTGTGTTCCAATCCGGACTCGGTCGATGACCTTTTTTAACAAAACTTATAATTATGTTTGTAGTTTTGTTTTAAAAATCGGATTGCGTTTTGGTTAGCCTTGGTTAAGGTTCTTTTTTTGTGGTGATGTAAAAAAGTGTATCTATATTAAACATATTAAAATAAGGAGCTAGACTTTTTTAGTTTTTTTTTTAACAAAACTCTTTATATTCAATATATGATACCGTTAGGTTGATCCGCTCTGTCAATAAATCCTTCATTGAAGCGTATACAAATAAATTATAAATAAAAAAATCCTGGCTAATATTAGAAAAGGCTGGTGGACCGAGAACACAGAATATGGTACGTTATGATTGGCACCAACAAGCCCGAAGATTTTGATTGGAGAGTCCTCGTTTGCAATTAAATTCTCAGACAGACACAAACAGGAACAGACTGTGCCAATTTCAAGGGTTCGAATAAGTTGTTTCATTTTTTTTTGTTGAATTAAGGGGTCTAGAATAAAATGGGTAAAAGTGAAAATAATATTTTATTCCATCTTGAAAATTTTACCCCCTAAAGTCGGTGCCAATTCAACTTATTCTTAATTACTTAATCACAGAAATATATTTATGTATTGAGTGTTTTGATGTCTAATACCACAAGTATAATGTCTTACTGTCTTTGTTTGGCGCTGACGTCACAGATTAAATATTTCAAAATGGAATAAAATATTATTTTTCATTTTTTATTGATATTTTGAAGTAAATTTTATTTTTTTAATAAAATATTTTATATCATACATTCTAGTTCTATTCATACTAGCTATATTTTAAAAGTCAAATCTAACAAATAACCACTTGTGTCATTGCCTATGTAACATTATTGTATGATAAGATATCCTAATATACAATGGTAACATTCATACTTCTTTCCTGACATTATGGTGAACGCTTATAATGTTTATTGTCACGTCGCGTAAACAATTCAAAATGGTGCCACTACGCTATTTTTAACATTTTTTCAATATGCTTGCTATGGAACCACTCCGACAATATCATGAATATTCTCTGAAAATTTCATACAAATAGGTGAAACCATCGCGAAGTAATCTATATACATACATAAAAAAATACGTAGGTTCGAATTGATAATCTCTTACTCTTTTGAAGTCGGTTAAGAACAAACATTTCCAGATTTCAGGCGAAAAGTGATACACTGACTACGAGAAGCTATATCTCAGAATCTAAATAAAGTAGCCAAACAAAAATCGCTAGAAAATATTTTTACCTTACTCTGTAATCTGGAGACAATTTCGATTACTTTTGCCCCGTCACTTGTTACTCTAACTCTTCACGTAAAGTGATGGGAAGAGAGTATTTTTATAATTAATTAATTAATTTTTTGGTTCAATAAAACTTAATGAAATATCATTTCATGCTTTAGAAATCGTTTCATATATCATATTGTTCTGGTTTTTGTTGTCGTCGCTAGAGAGCGCAGTTTGAAATTTCAACAAAGTTTATCGTTTTTCTTAGAATTCATTTTAATTGTTACTAACGATGTAAAAACTAAAAATGAAAATGACATGGTTACCATATTTATTATTTATTTTTAGCTAGCAGAAAACTTGCTTAAAAAAGAAACATTAAACTACGACGACGTAGAAAAATTGCTAGGTCCTCCACCTTTTGGCGAAAAGAAATTGATAGACCCGGCGGAATTTGAAGAGAGTATCAGAAAGAACGCTGGCGATGTGCAAGAAACTTCAGAAGCTTCAAAACCAATCGCTACGTGATGTGATCGTAGGGTTTTAGATGTATAGTTATAATTGTTAATATATTTACGAATTTAATGTTTTTCAAGGGTATGCCGTTTTATTTTTCTTTGTATGGAAATTAATAGAAGCATTTTAAGCTAACTCCTTTAAGCGTGTCATTAACTCAACAGTTTAGTCATTTTGAGACGAGCGCGCATTTTTCCTCGCATCGAAACCTTTAAAAAAATCAGAAAATATCTGTCAAATACGATCTAGCCAACTGATGTCTCTATAGTTGAGGTGTATTTTACAAAAGACCTTCAATTGTCGACAAATCATACCATTAACGCAGATTGTTCAATATGCTTCCTATTGGTCCGCCGTTTAGTTCTATGGAGTATAAACAAGTTTTGTTGAATGCTTAGCTTAGGCTTCCTAGCTTGATGCTAAGATACTCTGCTTTGAATGACGCGTTTATGTGTTCAAATCCTCGTTCAGGCGAATGACTTTTTAAAGTTTTTTTGATAAAAGAAAATTATAATTAATTAAAATGTGGGTTAAGTTAGGTAAGGGTTTGTTAGATTTGCTGTAAAGAAACGGTTAGAATTCTGAGTCTATATTAAGACAAGGAGTTTAGGTTAGCTCAGGTATTTGGAAATAGTTATTAGTTAACAAAAATTTAATTATATTAAGAAAATAATATATTTAAAAATAACAAATATCAGGCGTTTATAAGATAATCTAAAAAGTAACAAAATAAAATCTGAGCACAGATATATAAATTTATTACACGCCACAAATCGTGGTGTGCCAATGAAATGAAGAATACAGGAGGTACTTCATTTTACGGTTATTATAAGTAATGCGCATTATGTTCGTCATCCAAAATTTATTATTATAAATTTGGGCTGCGAAAATTTTATTTTTGATACCCACATAAGAGGGAAGAATTCTAATCGTGAAAAATCACCCTCAGAGGATTTTGCGGATCTTACGTTTACGTTTCAGGGTGCCTATAGATACCGAAAAACATGTTTTCTCAATTCCGTCATATGGAAATGGATGGTAAAAATCAATATGGCGGCCTAATAAAATGGTTATTTGGAAAAGCTCTTTTGTTGAATAGATTTTTTTTCTGCGGAGAAAAAAAATTAGTATTATTTATTTCACACGTTTTTACTTTAAACAACACGTGATAAAACAAGAAATTCGTGATGTTAAAAGTCCTGATATATAGATTAAAAGTTGCCTAAAAATTCCTAATTTCTATTGATAAATAACCTCAGATATCGTCTTTTACATATCCCCGAGATGCTTTATTTGAAATATTGCGCTATGGTTCAGTGGTGGCTCGTGGATTTAAGAACGGGTGAAGCGCAGCGTAGTCAGGTGCCTAGCGCCGAAGGCTTAACCTTTTTATGAGGTTAATTATCCATAGGTTTGGAGCGTTTTTTAATACTTAGGGGAAATAATATGAATTTATAAGATTTTAAATACATTCTTAAAAACAATTATGTAGCTATATCTTAAAGCTAACTTCGATTCGATTCGATCGGCGCAAAACTACTTTCGCCTCCGATGATCCGAACGCACTAATTTACATTTATTCTACAAGGACCTTCAGCCTGCAGCAGCAGTCTTTTGCCGCTCCCTCTCCCATCTCTATTTGACTTACGGATATTCACCATTTTGTTGCCATAGCAACTGCCGTAAACAAATCTAAGCGCCAAAGACAGCGTGCGGGGGGAGTCTGATGCGGAATTTGTTACTGCTGATTATGATTCCCCAACGGGTCGCTCTTATGAAAAGGTGTTCAGAGCGCTACGTTTTTATGTCATTATTTTTTGAGTAGATAACGCACTAGTTTTGATAGAAAATAATGGTATAATTAAGTAAATAATGTAAATTTATATAAAACATTCTACATTTTTATAATAAAAATGTAGATTATAAAATGTTTAATATTTTAAAAATATTTTTATTTTTAAGTAAATTGATTGGAAAATTTAGGTGATGTAGGTGAAGCGGCGCTTCACCCGCGTCCCCTGGCGAGCCGCCACTGCTATGGTTTCGCTTAATAAATTAATATGTCTGTAACCCAAAATTTATTATCATGAATTTGGGCGGCGCAAATTTTATTTTTACTATATCGACATAAGAGGGAAGAATTGTAAAAAAGATCACCCTCCGAGATTTTTGCGATCTTCATGTTTCAGGGTCCCTATAGATAAAACATGTTATTCCAATTCTGTCGGTCTTTCATTCTGCCATTCTGTCACAAATCAAGGGTTACATGGATGGAGGGTAAAAATGTAATATGGCGGAACAAAATGGCAGCCTCATAAAATGTTTTAAAAATCATTAAAAAAGCACTTTTTGAATTAACCTCGAATTTATAGTATGATACAGGGACAATCTGATAAAATATTGGTGTGGAGCCATTATGGCGGAATAAAATAGCCGCCTAATGAAATCTTTAAAAATTCAGTACAAAAAACTGTTTATTTTTTTAACTAAGTATGAGCAGTACAGTATACGGTACCTAAGTATTAGGTAGGAATAGCTCTTCTTTGGACAGAGTCTAGGATATTAACGATAGAGGCTGCTCCCCATATGTGCGAGCAATACTCAAGGCAAGTGCGAAGTGTAAAGGGTAAACAGGTTGACAGAAGGTAAGTATTTTCGAGCTCGGAATAGAAAACCCAATTTCTTCGCAGCTGTGGCAATCATGCCAGCGATGATGATACCTACTAGGCTAAAGGAATATTTGGCTTCAAGCATTTGATTATTCATTTGAATGGTGTGGATACTGGCAGATGATTTGTGAGATAGTAAACAAGATTGTATCTTAAACTAGACAGGGCTCTTTGTTCCCCGTACTACGATTTTAATGAGGTCCTCGGTTAGGGATAAAGTCATTACTCTACGCCTATCATCAATTTCAGTCTTGGAGACAGGTTTTGGAAATTGTATATATTGGAGAGGAGCGTGCTGTGCTATCGTCAGCACAGCTGTGAATAGGATTGTTGGTAGAAGAAATCAGGTCATTGATGTGCAGGAGGAACGGGGTAGGTGCCTACACTACACCTTGTGGAATGCCTGCATTGATATGGTGAAAGTTTGATGAATGACCGTCAACCACTACAGAAATACTTCTGCTGGAAAGAAAACTGGTAATCCAAGTACAAAGATTTTGGAGACCATTGGCAGGAAGTTTGTTAAAAAGTGCGCAGTGCCAGACTTGATCAAATGTTTTGGATATGTCGAGAGCAATAATTTGGGCTTCTTCGTGGAATTCAATAAATTTATTCCTGTTATGGGTTAAGAAGGTAAGAAGATCTTTTGTGGATCTTTGGTGGCGGAAGGCATATTGCCATTCATGTATAAGTTTATTATTATTAAATAATTTAAAAGATCATTATCTTTCTTCAATTCAGTTCTCCATTGCCTTACTTATAATTAGGAGGAGGGAATAGTTTTGTATCCTTTTTTGGGAACAGGTTGTACACGAGCATATTTCCAGCTTTTAGCAAAAATGCCCTTGTCATAGTACATTTGGAATAACCCAAGTAGCACATAAAATCATATATGGGTTAAAATGATGTGATATTGGCTAATATCCCTGGCTAATTAGCTAAAATTGCTAGCCAAAATAACAGTTCTATTCCAGTATAAAGACGGGGAATAATAATTTGGCCATATTGGGGTAAAAATGGCTAATTGGCAATTATACGACCTTCTCTTTTGATTTTATGGTTGGGTTTATTAGCTACTTTTTTGACTTTAAAATCGAGCTTTTTTTAGCTGAATTCTGACTTGTTTTTTAGCCGAAATTTGAGTAACATTTTTTTAAGTTTACCTAAATAATTTCTCAATTTTTGTCTTTTCTTCATTTATATGACAAATCATCAATTGTGTCAAATTATGTAGAAATAGTATTAACAGAGCCAATCGGTGTAAGAATTTATGAGCCAAGTTTACCGGTTGGTAGGTAACAAAAACACTTGCGCAGGAACTTTTACTGTTAAAAGAATCTAAGATAGGCATGTAAAACACGCTCACCTTCTTGAAACAAAAAATTTCGTTTTCTACAAGTATTTTTTTTTTCTTTTTTTTTAGTTTGGAAATGTATTTTACTGAGAAAATTGATTAAAGGGTCCATAACGTAAAAAAAAACATGTATGAAAATACGTATTTATAGGTAGAAAGAATATGTTTGATTAAAATGGTCAAGTAATGGCTGCTAGGACATTATTGAATTTTAATTTCAATCATGGCGGATCATAAGAAGCGTTGGGCAATTTTTTGAGCAAATATTCCTTGAAATTGGTCACTTTGCAAGCAAATATTTATCAAATGACAATAATTTTCAAATGTAGCCAGAATGTAGCAACATTTACTAAAATTTTTCCAATAAAAATCCCTACTTGGTTTGCCTTTAGTACTCGCTAAAAAATGGCTAATTTAAGACTCAGGAGCCAGCGTAACAAAATTGAACGACGATTACCTCAGGTCGGCGTTTTTCTATAATATGTGGTGGAATATTTAATTTTTTCATTAGACATTTTGTATGGTAAATAATATATATTTCGTTTTTCTAAATAAATCTTCATTTTGGTTAAGTATAATTTTATAGATTATAAACGTAAATTTAAAAATGTGGAATTTTTTGGAAATATTATAGCAAAAATAAGCGAAATAAAACTACCCAATTTTAGTTGAATTTTGAAACAAAAATATGATAATAAAGTCCATATTTTTTCCTCTCAATTTTTGTTGTCTTAAAATGTCATAATCTAGCATTCTTACATAGCTATTATTACTGTAATTAAACTTAAATACTTGTTAAAACATTTTTGGTTGGTATTTGGGAAAAATGCTACTTATTGATTATATTCTGACCTCGATTTCTATTGATTAAACATGCCATATTCTGGCATTTTAACCAGCTATGCTTACTATAATTTAACTTCAATACTTACTAGAATATATCTGGTTATGTTGTGGCAACAAAATTGACAGATATTTCCACTTTTTGGCCATCCAATATTACAAAAAATAGTTGGAGGTTTAATTTCCCCATAAAAGATATTTTTTGGCCAAGTAATTATGCTATATCTACATTAAAAACTGCTACTTTTGGAGCCAAAAAATCTAAATTGAAGCGGGCTTTCATGCTTAGAAAACAAACCAAGAATCATTTTCCAAAAATTAACAAATCTCAGGTTTTATGTGTCTTTTATGGCTAACTGTTAGGCAAAAAAGCTCATCAGCTAATTTGTGCTACTTGGGAACCTGGTGAGGATAGGAGCCAATTCAAAAACGCACTTCTTTAGGAATATGGCCAGAATACCATCAAGGCCAGAGGACTTTTTGGTATTAAGTGTTTTGAGAATATGTCGTACCTATCTTTTTAACCTTGAAGGTAATTTGGTACATATTGTGTGACGAAGCTAGTACTGATGGAAGGGGAAAGTGAAGAGGAGGGATTAAAGTAGAATTTGCTGCGAAAGGTTTTGCAAAAAGCTCAGCTTTTGCTTTAGACGATTTCATCAGTAGAAGTTAGGGGTGGAAAGGAGCTATTGCAAAAGATTTGAATAATAGTTTTGGAAAACGACCAAAAAAATTGACTCCCATTTTGGCAAGAAAGAAATTTGTCTTTCCTGCGTATATTGAAGGCATCTTTGGCTTCGAGAATTATGCGATTGTAATGATTTCGTGCCTAGTGTTTGATCTATAGATTATTTGAAGTAGGATTTTTGAGAAAATTGTTATAAGTACGGATTTTCTTTAGTCTGGCATTATCGCAGGATTTTGAAAACCAAGGTTTATTTTTGTGAGGTTTTAAAATCTTAATAGAATGGGGTATAAAGGTTTCTATAGCTAATTGGATTACATCCGAGATTTGTGAAAAAATTTCGGAAGGATCGTTATATTGTGATGCAGGGCAAATTTGTTAAAGTTAATCGATCATGTGGAAGTGGATGAAAAATCCGTAACAAGATTTAAATCAGACAAACAAACAAACGTACACAGAAGTGAAGCTAATAAAAGTGTGGTAAAATATATTTCTTGTTAAATAGCGAAAAATCTACCATTTCAAGATAACACTAAATAAATAATAATAATAATAAATAACAGACCAGCAAGTAACATAGATGAACAAAACAAAGATTATCCCAAATCAGCAGCGTTACGCCACTGATCACTGGCGCACGTCGACAAATAGAATTTAAATTTACTGGAATACTGGAAATTTAATAAAAAAAAACTAAAGGAAGTAAGAGTAAAACTATCCAAACCTAGCAAAAATTTTAAAAAACATTATTTTTCTAATTTTTTCTCTTTTAAATATAAATTAAAAAGTTTTAAAGTTATTACACTCAAAATACACTAAGTGCCAAAGCCCAATAACCCAGACTGTCTTTACTGGAGTACAATAAATTATATATTTTTTTGGTTGTTATGAGAGGATTCCTACAATCTTTAACCTCAATAATGGGAATAATACGAAAAATATTGTTACCTGATATCAAATTTACATTATCAGTATCGGTTTGAGTATTATTTTCGGTTGAAAATTGTTTTTTTTTTAAATACTCTGTTAGGCTTAGGTATTTCTGATGCTGCAGACTGCATATCCTCTTTTTGATTTGCTGGTTTTTGTGGCCAGATTTAACGTTTCATTGCAACTACAAACATTTAAATAATTTCACTTTCCACTAGCGAACGGCGAAGCAAACAAACAAGAACAACTTCAAAATCGCGATCTGACAGCACAGCAAGCTCTGATGGTGCGACTGCCGAAAGCTAATGAAATAGCAACTCGGTCGTCATTTCTCGGAACTAAAATATTTTAACAGCTAATATTTATTTATTTTTTTTTAAAGAAGATAAAAGGGCATAATTAGTTAGACCCTCAAGGGCATACAGGGCGTTGCCCAATAGCCCGGCGGTAGTAAGAGATGGTAAATGGTGACTACATTACATTACCAGGTTTTCAGCCATAAGGTCGTTATGTCCCAATAGGCAAAGTTTACAATTAATACATTCTGTAAACTTTGCAGTGGGGGAACTCACAAATAACGTCTTACATCGTCCCTAATTGACGTGAGAAAGATGAGGTCAGGTTGCGTTTTGAGGACGTCATAAATTCACAGCCCATCGTTATCGATGCTACATCATCACTCACAGAACTCCATATTGTGATGTTAAAAAATATCTAATTTTAATCAACTTTATCCCAGATCATGTTAGAATGGAATTACTTATGCTATGTTCCTCCTTACAGTGTCTAGAGTTGATTCGATTTAATTACTATTTTTGCAATTTAAAACATGTCCTCCAGATGTACCTAAATCCTACATTTTAAATTATAAAGGATTTATAATTTAAAATTTTCTTGGGTCACGTCCACAATGTAAGTCAATTGAAAGAACTTTTATAGCTTTTTTGGACAATTTATTAAAACATTCAAATCAAATGCCTACGTTTCGACACTGATTATTGTTATCTTCAGGGCTACAAAAAAGAAATAACAGATAGAAAAATATTTTCAACGCATATTTAAAAATACAATAGGAAAGTGTACGTGTTCACAAATTGAAATCATAAAAATAATACATGTTATGACAATCGGTATCTAAACTTATATAAAGACTAGGATTTATAAAATATATAGAAGAATAATTGCAGCGCACATATACCAAAGCTACAAACGTTTTAAAAGTTTACAACAAGAATAATTACGAAACGCAAAAATGATTATAAAAATAAAGCGTTTTATTTTTATATAATTTATATTTAGATGACACTAATCAATGTCGAAATGTAAGTGAATGTGAGCTATAAAACGTCTTTCAATTAGGATTTATAATGCTTTTTTTTTATATTAGTTTAAGTTTACAGATAACTTTTACCTTCTATTTATACCCTGATCTTGGGTTACTATCGGTTTACACGTATGTATTAAAATTAATTCTTGTAAATTTCAATAGAGTCTATAATTTTCCGTTTATAGAATCGCGAGACCGACGCAAGAACTTTAGTTTCTTTTACATTTATGATAAAGTGCGGGACACGAAAGAAAACCGGGCAGAGTCAATAGGTTTCGGAAGGTCGGCCAAGAAATCTCTTTAAACCAGTGGTATCCCGTCGTTCTTTAAATAATATAGCACTCCTTTTTGACTATACGTACTTCAGATAATTAAAAAATGTAACTATGCTTAATGAACCGTTATCTATATTTGTCTGTTTTCTTTCGTGTACTGCACTTCTATATCTCTTTTATGTTGCAAAAACGGCGAACTTTCGAATTTTAAAATGATTTAATTTCAATTTTTCTTGATCGATTTACCTATAAATATATTTTTTCTTGAGTTCTGTCATTAACGGTTCCCCAGCTACTGCCTACGTCCACTTTATTGGACCACCCATTATAGTGATACACGATTTACAAGTCCAGATTTTACAAGGGCAGCCGGCATCAGATCCAGTGAACGAGATTTATCAAAATTTTAATTTATGCGGTTCGCCTTCGGGCTACTCGGGTATGCCAAAAGTGGCCGCCTGTCTCCGTTTGTCATATTACTTTATACAGGGGCCGTTATTATGAAGTACTATACAGGGCGTTTCCTAATTGCGTGCTGATGTTAAAGGGGGTGTTTTTATGTCCTAAAAGTCTTAACTTTTGAGATACAGGATGGTAAAGTTTAAAAAGAAAACTTTTTTTTTCATCCCAATTGTGATGCTATTGTAGATAACTAAATGAAATTTGATACACGTCTTCTATGCATTAAGGAGCATACGGATTTACCCAGGTTAATTACATATGCACGCCAATGGTAGAAATTTCAAAAATTGATTGTTAATAAAAAATGTCCTTTTATGCATAAAAGACGTGTATCATATTTCACACAGTTATTTATCTATAATAGCATCAGAATTAGGATTAAAAAAAAATGTTTTTTTAAAACCCTGTATCTCCAAAGTTAAGACTTTTAGGTTCATATTAAACTTTTTTCTTAAAAAGGTCCAAGAATCACCCCTCTTTAACATTAGCACGCAATTAGGAAACGTCTTATCTAGTACTTCACAATGACGCTCCCGATACAAAGTAATATGACAGACGGAGACAAACGTCACTTTTGGCATATCCGAATAGCCCAAAGTCAAACTGCATAAGTTAAAATTTTGATAAATCTTGTTCACTGGAATCAGTGCTAGCTCCCCTACTATAACTACATTGATGTGTTAATTTTGGAAAAATATGAGTTCTGTAGTTTTTCAAATATTAATTGCAATATTAGATATTTTTTGACACCCGGTATTGAACAGAAAATTAATTGTTTTGAAGCAGTTTATTGCTTCTAATGTTATTTTATTTAAATCTTTAATTGAAAGTTCAAGTTTCAAGAGAGGTGTTGCGCTCTCGAATATATTTTTTTACTCCTGCCCATGCAAGTTCAATAGGGTTGAGGTCGTACATGTATGGAGGCAGCCTTAAAGGTGTATGACCGAGGTTACGTAAAAGACCATCAATTTTATACTTTTTTTCTCTAGGCTTGTTGGCTGATATTACTTCACATAATTGACATTTTCTCCATGTTGGATCACATACAAGATTGTTCGATTTAAGCCACGATATCATATAAGCTTTTCTTGAGTATTTAGTCGGCACTTTATCTTCTACGTGAGAATGATAAGACGCATTAAACATTACCACGACTGATTTGGGAGGAATGTTAGGTAGAAGCTTCTCGAGCAAGCACTTTTCAAAATTATCTCTATTCATCTGTCCATGATACTCTCCCGTTGTTAGTCCCGAGCGAAAAACTAAAGCAGCACCTGGAACAACTCCCGCTTCTGAACCAGCATGAACTATAATAAAGCGACTACTAGAACGGATTCCCTGAACAACACCTGTAACACTTTCACTTAGCAGGCATTTGTTCACTTTCATATCATTATCTACTCAGGTTTCGTCTAGATACACGATATTGCATCCTTCTTGCCTATATTGCCTTACAGTTGATAAATATTTCACCCGGCAGTGAAAAATATTTGGTCTCTCAATGAGCAATTTTCGTTTATTTTGGCACTTGCGCCAAAGAAAACCATTTGATGGTAAAAGCCGATTTAAGGTTTTATACTCGTACGAAAAATCTATTTTGTTCTTTACTGCACGAAGTAGGGGTTTGCAGGTCGGAACCTTCTTCAAGTTTATATAAAAATCCTCTATTGTTCGTCGAATTACTTGAAAATCACCATCGTCAATTTTATCTTTGTTGATAATCGGGGTCTTTTTTAACCAGGATATTTTAAAGGTGAAGTCGAACATGAGCGATCATTATGTTCTCTTTGAATTTTTCTTACACTACTTTCCGAAACACCAGTGTAAAATGCAGCGCCTTTTGTTCGATTTTGAATTGGAATAGTCAAACTATTATTTTCAGCTTCTCTAGTACAGGCCTCTATAACGGTCGCAATAACTTCACGTGCACCGCTTCGAATTGTTTTTCCTCTTTTGCTCGCCATCGTTACTTCGAAATAATAATTCAAATTCAACGCAACGCATTTATATAGAAATGAAAACAAATGCTCGAAATGTATAGGCGCCACTGGAAATAGCTAGAACCTTCTAGCGGCAAGTGCATCGAGACTCTAGGCACATCCCAATTACAAGTGGACTAGTGCAAAATTTACTAAATCCTTGATTCATTTTCCGTACCGCTTAGCAGGCGCACTTTATAGGTGAAGCGGCAAACTATTACAACAAATAAAATAACATAAAATGTATTTGCATACACAAATTTTACTTTTCCGCATGCTTAATACTATGAACCTTTATTTTAAGGACCGCCCGATTTTCTTTCGTGTCCCGCACTTTATGTCCAGTGGAATGTTGGTGTTCGGGTATAGCAGATTAAAAAATTTGTTTCTTTCTAATACTTCGTTCATGTTCCTTAAGCCTAGTGGATATGGATCCAATATACCATCACCACAGGAACAAGGAATTGCATATACTCCTTCCATTTGGAAAGGAATAACGTCTTTTGGCGATATTAAATATTACCAAAAATGGTCCAATTTTCTGGTATGTGATAAAAATTGTACGTATGTTGGACCGGCGCCTGCGAAGTAACTGCAATTTTGTGTGCGGTTCTGTGTATAAATGGAAGACTACACATCTTATCGGTAACTCCTTATCAGTTTCCTGCCGTGGAGTAAGATTAATATATTTTCTAATTGACAGTCTTATTAAGTGCAATATCCATTCCCTCTTAAAGTTTGAGTCAGTTTCTCTGTTTAATTTGGTAATGAACTTTAGTTACAAATCAGGAGGGCTCTATAAACCGAAAAATTAATAACTGATTGCTTCTATACCGGAAGTTAGGTTATATACAGTTTCTATCTACAGAGTGTCTTAAGGAACTATCCGCTTTCCTTTTTAATAGAATTTGTTGCTGATTCAGATGATCACGAAACACGGGGAGATTTTCTGAACAACGAGACCATATGGGAAAAGTCTCGCCTACATATGTAGTTTCTCAACGATCATGAGAGGGGGCGCGTTCCCCACAAAACCTTTCACGAAGTTTCTTGAAAAATGAAATATGTTGGTGTGAAACATGCTTCTATCAGATCGTGGATTGTCGAGATTTATATAGTGAAATAGGTCTAATTTTATTGAAATTAAATCATTAACAGACACATTCGTATATAGCGGTTTTACATCGAAACTCACTAAGATCTATTTTGGATCTAATTGGATTTGCTTTTAATTTCTCTGAAAAAATGTGTATAATTTCTTATATATAATGTGTTTTTTTCTGTACAATTATTAAGAATATTTAAAAGATATTTACCGATTTTGTAAGTGGGCGATCCTATTGCACTGACGATAGGTCGAAGTGGTACATTAACCTAGTGTATATTAGGTAGTTCTTAGAACCGCGGGAACCTAGAGCTGTCTAGCCTTAACGACTTCTCCGCAATTTGGGTGCGTTTATAAGGTGGGTTATTTGCCTTTCGATTTTGTTTGTCAGATCTATTTGGATTACTCTGTATAGGTGTTGTTCATAAGTAATCGTATTTTCCCCACGTAATCTGTTCTGTCCATTGCGACAATGGCATTTTTCTTATCTGCTGGAAGAACCAAAATGTCTGTACTGTCATTTAAACTTTTGATCGCTGCTGAGTCTTAGTGGCTTAGAATTTTTGATGATCTCATGTCTTATTACGTCAGTTTCCTCTGCTAGAAGTCTTCTGATTGTGGTTTCTATGGACGACAGTGTCTTTTACGGGTACGCCCTTTGGTATAATGGCGAAGTTTTGGCATTTGGAGACGGATTGTTCTGTTTCAGTAAAGGCTTTGAAAGACAAGTTGATTACGGTGTTCTGTTGTGGTTCTGCTTAATGCTAACTGCTTGGTGTATCCTTTCTGCTTGCGCATTGGTACAGTCATCGAAAGTTTTAAATATTTGATGTTTAAGTATAAAAGCTGACTTTAAAAGAATGTTTAATAGCTTATCAGTATTCATATCCAAATCACACCAGCGACTTTTATTCTTTCTCTTACTAATGCCCTGCTGGTTTATTTGTAGATGTTCCTTGCATTCCTTCATGTTCTATGGTATTTCATCTGTAGAGATCTTGGGAGTACGTCTTCCCTCGGCGTTTAAGAAGAAAAGCTAATTGGCAAAGTAGACTTTCACAGCTTTGGTCGATTAAATAGCCGGCCTAAATCTCTCCGAACTCATTCTCTGTTCCCATCTAATGAAGAAGAGATCCGTAAAGGTACCACGTGCAATCTTGAAAAATAAGAAATAAGTTTATGTGGACAATGTAAAGGTCAAAGGTTGAAAATGCGGATTTTATAAAATGTTTGAATACATTGCGGCTTTTTAATGCCACCTCATTTATTTTTAAAACGGTTAAGATAAAAAACTTAAATTTGGCCTAGTTCAGTAACATTTAATTATTTAAATAACTAAGCACTCTTTTTGTGTATATTTCGTGATTGCTGTTTTCAAGGTGGTTTGAAATTTCTTCCCTGCATATTTGTAAAATATGATTTTGAATACTACTAAAAGTTCCATTAAAACGGTTGCAATGTGTAACTGCTCTTTTAATTTAATAAATTATTATCTTATAAAATTTACTTGTTAACAAAATGGAATCTTTTACGGCTTTGGTTAATTAAGAAATTATGGTTTTTGGGATTAGACTTTTTTAATTGTTTCAAACTGGAATTACTATCCGACGTTTCGCTTTCGATTGCACCGGGAACCTTCAGGGGTCTTTCTTTAATACACGAGACCTGAACAATGAATGAATGATTCAGAGTGTTATAGTGTAGAAAGAAAATTATTTTGCATAAATTCTTATCTATCACTTTTAATAAAAATCGGTAAATTTCCTTTACCCGAAACTTCACTCATGAATATTTCCTTTTATTAGGAATAATGAAGTGTGAACCAATATACATCAGTACATAGTTATTTAGGAACACATAAATATACTGTCTTTTCAAACATTTTTATTAGACCCCATTTTGATCCAATATATTGGATCCCTACCAATGTTTTACCAGTTTCTACATATGCCACACTCGATTTTGGGCATAATTTAAAATTAATTCAAGAAGTAGTTTCTGGATTGACACACACCGCAATTTGGTTGTTATGTTGAATTCGCACCAGTTTATCCTTATATCATATTTAATTTTTCTCCAAAATTACAGTCAATTGAATAAGAAGATTTTTATGTATTTTTTTAGTATGTCATTTTGTCGCCACTGCGTACCAAAATTGTATCAATTGATTCCTACATAATACTAGTAATAATCCATAATCTATAGTAGATTTTTGTACAAAATTTGAGATAAATTTGATAATTAGTTTTTTTAGTAATAGTTTTTTAACGTTTCGCTAGGCCACCATCTTGTCCCGGCATTTGAGATAAATTGAATAAGCTTTTTCTTTGTAATATTTTTTTTAACATTTCACTAGACCGCCATTTTATTTTGCCATAATGGATTTTTACCAAAATTTTTAGCGGGTCATCCCCATATGACCCCTAATTTTTGACCAAGATTTGAAGTCAATCGGGTTAGTAGTTTTTTAGCTATGCCGCGAACAGACAGACCGACGGAATCGAGAAAACATGTTTTTCGTCATCTAGGGACTGAAACGTAAAGATCTGAAAAAAAAATCCGAGGGTGTGGTTTTTTCACGTTTACAATATTTCCCTTTTATGAGGGAAGTAAAAAAATAAATAATCACATTGGCATATATTGAAAAAAGTAAAAAAAACACAAAAACAATATAACGCATACGGATAAGCGAAATAAATAAACCGATAAACCTCACAAAACAGTGAAATTTACTCTCATCATCACTTCCACGCCACTGACGATGTAAAGTAATACCAGAAAAACAAAAGTATGAAGCCTCTCGGTTTTCTGTTTTACCTGTCGATAATGGCATTCCTGGACCTTCTACCTGTGTCTAAGATAAAAGTCAAAATAGGGTGCCGATCTTCTCGAGAATGACTTCATTCAGTCTTGGCCTATTATTATCTGATTGCCTTCTTGAAAAGAAGCTAATTGGCTACTTCCTGGGTGTATTATTGAAATGCCGTTTTTCGGGGGTAATGCAAACAGTATCTGATACAATTGTCACGGAGGAATTGTGTGATTTGTTACAGGTTATATAAAGGTTAGTGCCACTTCAAGCTTTTTTTAAAGGTACTAAAATATTACTATTCCCACAACTTTTGTCTTTGGATATAAATGCATAAGCTTATTAATTTTTTATATATAGATACCTACAAAAAATAATTGAATAAAAAAGTTTCGTGAAAATATATTTTTAGTGTAGCACGCCATATTATATTATTATATATATATATATATATA
Source organism: Kuschelorhynchus macadamiae (assembly GCA_030620095.1). NCBI lineage: Eukaryota > Metazoa > Arthropoda > Insecta > Coleoptera > Curculionidae > Kuschelorhynchus > Kuschelorhynchus macadamiae. Next base: position 2,903,679 of record JAUTXW010001380.1, read on the forward strand.
TATATATATATATATATATATATATATATATATATATATATATATATATATATATATATATATATATATATATATATATATATATATATATATATATATATATATATATATATATATATATATATATATATATATATATATATATATATATATATATATATATATATATATATATATATATATATATATATATATATATATATATATATATATATATATATATATATATATATATATATATATATATATATATATATATATATATATATATATATATATATATATATATATATATATATATATATATATATATATATATATATATATATGTATAATTAGTTATTTATAATTCTTGGGTTAGGGTCCGTCTAAACGAAAATTAACACTTTTATTTTGAAAGTCACATGTTACAAAATATTGACGTTTCGATCAACCACGTGATCTTCATCAGAATACATAAAATGGAGTTCTTCTATCAAGACATTTTTAAGAAGTCTTACCTCCTAAAACTAAAAATCTGAAGTTTATATTAAAATATAACAACACATTTTTAAAATTATACATTTAGCTTGGAGATTCTTATTTATCTGTGTGTTGTTGTTGTGTGTTGTTCGTGCAAGTCTATGGTGGTCACAAGAGATGAAATTTTTATTTATTAAGGGGTCCAACGCAGTTTTTTTGTTGTTGGTTTTGTTTTATATTTGCTTATTACTTAACAACGTTATAGTACATTTCACTGAGTTGTTCTGTATCGGTTTTTGCATTGACGGAGTGTTTATTTTTTTGTATTGCTATCATTTCATAGAATTCTCTTCTTTTTTGATGATTTTCGGTTTTTAAAATATTAACTTTACCAAAATCGTCGTGTTCTTTTGGTCATACTTGTGTCCTTGTATTCTGTTTTTTAAGTACTGATTGGTCTGTCCAATGTATATATAGTATTTTGCCAACCGTAGATACATGTTTCTGACTTAAGGTCTTCATCAGTACAATTGACTAGATGAGAGACGAGTAAAACTAGTGCCAAAACTTAACAAACAAACCACACCAGAGTCACCAACAGGAGCAAAACGGGCATTTGTGATTACTAAGAGAACATCCGAAATCTTCGCCGTTTACTCTATTACCACGGAGCAGCTTAAAGTCACCTGTGGCGAAACTCTTAACCCAAGAATAATTAAATTAAAACAAGAAAGATATTAACGCGGCAAGAATGACTTTTTCTACCATATTTTTTTAAGTTGATGCTTTTTTTTAACGAATTCGAGAAAATAAGCAAATTTTGCAAATAAAATAGTCTTAAAATGCTTCTTTTCCAAAATACAAGTTGTTAAAATTGTAAGAAAAAAAAAGGTTTTTTTACCATAACTTTCATGCCACTGTAGTTATGTCTATGAAATTTGGTACACTCTTTTCTACTGTCAAATGACGTTTTTTTATGTAAAAGAAATTTTTTTATTTCAGCCAGGCGCGTCAAAAAAATAGTACGCCACTGCTTTTTCTTAAAATGAACATTATTTTTGAAATACTCATTTACTTTGAAACGAATTTGGTCTCTTGACTTTTTCGTACGACGACGACGCACTGTTTTCGCATAAAAAAAACTGTTTTGATGCATGACGAAATCGCTAAAATCCGATATAATGTTTCGCATTAAAAATGTAAAAAATTAACTAAACAATATCGTCGGTAAAATGACTGGTAAAAAAGTTTGTTGACGTCAATTGGCCGTATATTCGTTGTCGATCACTGGTGTGATACATTTTTGACGTGATTTTATCAGTTTGTTTCAATTGTGAAAATGTCTCATATTAATGAAAATAATGAACTCGTGGATATGCTGCTAATTTACGGGGAGTGTCATTAAAGTGCGGTTGCAGCTTCGGGGTTATACGCAGACCGCTTTCTCATAAGATTTCATCGCAGACCCCGCTGTTTTATAAATCTTGTTCAGAGGGCAAGAGAAAGTGCTATTTTAAGGGAACATCGTGAAGGCAAGAAGACCGAGACCTAACAATGGGCAGAAAGAACAAGACATTTTAAATATTATCGATGATGAACTATCAAAAAGTACTCGGGATATTGCAGATGAGGTCGAATTAAGTCAAACTAAAGTATGGAAAACACTGACGGAAAATCAGTTGCCTACAGCCAGGCAACTAATCAAAATTTTACTCGTAGAATTCTTTTGGTAGACGAGGCATTATTTATTCGAAAAGGGATCAATAATTACCCCAATACTTATATTTGGGTTATTCATTATCCACATGGTATTCAAAGTTTTAGTTTTTTAAGCGCCGGTAAACACCAGTGCTATTCGGAGGAAGCGGGGGAAGTACCTCTTCCCCAAAAAAAACCTGGCCAATTATTTTTTAACACATTTTAAAAATCAATACAATATACTAATTTTCAATAGTAAATCTTTTCAATATTAAATCTAATTCATTTCATTAAAAATTATCAATAATTGCAATTAAATTTAATGCATTCGTGGTATTGCTCCTGGCCGCTCGTCAGAAACCTAGAGGCAAACACAAAACGAAATGATATACTTGCGCGTATTAAGCAAACCCGTATGTGCGCCCGCCGTACCGGCAGCAAACTCGTTTGTGTCGATTTACCAACGGAAGAGCCACGTGCGAGCTCCGTAAAAATCTTCCAGCGAGAAACGAAAACAATGCCTGAAAATAATGCGCGGTAACGAGAGTATCGCATGTACGAAGACCGTGCCTCTAGGGAAGAGCCGCAGTTAACGCTTCCGTTCGGCGATCGCGCTTTATTCAGTATTTTATGGGCGGACTTTTATTTTATTGTTTGGAGGAGTGGCGCGTGTGTGTGGTTGAAAATGAATTCGTTTGGGTCCGTTAGTGACATTGTTTGTAGTTTGTTAGAAACTCCCTTTTCCCGGTGGAAACAAGATGACAAAAAGAACCTTTTAATTACGGGTCGACAAACAAGTATGCTGACAATTAGTGCTAAAAAAGACATTAAAAATTCTGGTATATCCTACAATATTCATTTCAAAAATTCTTGGTTTTCTGAATTTAAGTGGCTGTGTAGCAGTGCATATTTGCAAAAATATTTTGCATACGGTGCCCATTTTAGACCTTGTCTGTCCTACTTTTCTGTAACACGTCCCCTATTTTTTTACCCACGAGCTGCTACTGGTAAGCACATGGAGGAATATATTGCTGCAGGCTGCAGCAACAATAAGAGGGAAGAAATTCCCGTTGTATGATGTATTTAGCGAAAAATATGTATCTGTTATCCCATTAACTATAGAATCTAAAGTTCTAGGTCGAAAGTGTAGAGACGTGTCCGTAACGGTAACTAGTCGGTGTGAAAACGTAGCAACGCCCCATGAAAAGAAATTATATGCGTTTGTATGGTTGCTAAAAAAACACCAACTAAGTATAATAACCAAAAAATTATAACAATGTCGTTTATCCGTAAAGTGTTAATTTAGACACTCGGTGAAATGGTAACTTTCTTTTCCTTGGCAACTTATAGATTGCATCCAAATATTTACTGATACACCTACATGACAAATGTTTGCTCACTGCTTTATGAAAAAGACAATACCCCACGAAAGCTACCAGAACTTCCTTGGTGGTCGCCACCAGGTCTCACTATGCACATTCTTGAAATATTTAATGACAATGGTCCATCGAAGTCTACGCACCATGGGCGGAGGTAGTAACAAATAAATAGTACAAGATATTATATTGGGTTCTAAAGAATGAATTACGTTTTATAAATCATGATCGCAGAGGCGTCTCTAGATCCCTTGATATTGGGAGGGAGGAATGGCTTAGAGGTGAAAAGCAACTCAAAATTGAAGCAAAAACAACTCTATCCAATTTTAATATACTTTTTTTTTGTTATGTTGAATTCAGAGAGTTTACTATGGAGGTGGGGGCGTCAATCTTCTTTTTGGGGATAGGGAACAAATTTTATGTGAAAATATATCTTATAAAAAATATATATTTTGGAAAAAAGCTATCAAATTTATTTTATAAACATTTCGTTACCAAATTGCTTAACAAATTACATCACAAATATCCATATCGAAAAGAGTTATACCAATTCTGTTAAAGCAGCTCTAATTTTCAGGGTAAATATATGCCTGTAATTTTAAGGTATTTTGTACCAATTTTCTAAAAAAATACAGTCACTTTTACATATGGTAATTCAGTATTTACAACAATGTTTTGTGCAAGTTAATCTAAAATCCGCGTATTATCACTGCACATCACATCAACTGCTTGCTCGCGTCGTCGTTTAATTAGAACGCACGTACCAATATTTTTAAGGTGTTGCCAGAAGCGTGCTTAAGGCCTACTTGTTCAGAAATACAATACAAACATTATGGTTTAAAGAGACAAATAGGATTGCCGGGTAATAGCGTAAAATAAAACCATTTAGCGACGCGGAAATATCTCAAGGGATCCCAACTATATGGAATACAGTACAATGTTGGGATCCTTTTTAAGGGTATTTTATGTTACCTTGGATGTATTGTCTATTCGGAGTATAATATGTCTTTGATATTATGTTGTAAGCATGTAAGGATTTTATCTAGAAAATTACTTTGTACATTAAGTTATATTGGCATATTCTTAATTTTCTGGTAGTCTGATGGTTCATTCTAGGGTGGATTCCGTCTTTGTTGCTACTGATAATTCTAACGTTTTTAGTAAAATGTTTAATTTTTGGCATACCTTTGCCCTTATCTTACTATGCATAAATAAAAAGGCTATTCAACTCGCTTTTAGCGTAACCTTAATGACCTTTTGAGACTTGTAGCATTTAACACATAATGATCAAAACCGAAATTGCTTATACCATAAATTGTAAATAAATATTAGATATTAAACGAGAATAATAAGTATGAAATATTTTTTTGGGATATGTAAAATTTTCCATTCTTCTTCATTATAGAGACAAGGGGTCTCAGTCCTTTTATTTATTTCTAACTTGTTCGGATATCTTTTTCTTTTGTGATCAAATGTAATATTAATGTTATTTTAATTGCCAGGGAAATTGCAGTAAAAGAAACTTTTTTCCAGTATGATAGGAAGATATTTTATTGTAATTGTAAAAAAATGCCTTTTCCATACCACAGACATGCGTCTTTTTAAAAGCAGGCAATTCTTAAGAGTATCAGTCACTCTCACCTTGGCCTTTTGTATATGTTGAATTCATTCATATATATATATATATATATATATATATATATATATATATATATATATATATATATATATATATATATATATATATATATATATATATATATATATATATATATATATATATATATATATATATAACCCTACTCCCTTTTGTAAGTGGGAGACGTTTTTGGCCTAAAATATTAAGCAAAAGTGTCTTAACACAGTTCAAGTGGTGAAACTACTCTATGTTAGTAGTAGTAGCAAAAAAGGAAAGACTCAAAATAGTTCAGTTTCTCGTAGTTTTTTAATTATGCTCGTTTAACTGATGTCTTTTATTGTCTGGTGTTTTGCCAAATAAATTTTTAGGATTCAGGTGGGAATTTCCAGTTAAGTTCTTTTTTACCAGTTATCCTGAAGTTCCCTCATTAAGAATTCTTCGTGTTGTCTAGAAAAGTCAAAGATAACACAATTTATACAGTATGTCTCCGGATGTACGTAACTATACCCAGTGGTGTATATAGACTTTGATTCTGGGGGTGGGGGGGTTTGAGACGATGAAATTTCGACAAACAAAAAAAAAAGGTATTTATTTTTATGTAAATAAAACACAATAGCACTGGCTCTTGGGGTGGAAAGTTAACCCCCAAACCCCGCTTAAATACGCCACTGACTATACCTGTTAACGTTATTATATTGCATTTTAGGAAAAAACGTCTCCATAACAAGTTCTGCTTGTCTTAAAACAACAACTTAGTTATACAGAATGTCCAAAAATTATAAAAATTAAAAATGACCTCAAGAGTGTACATTTATTTTTTAGTAATTGAAATATTTTATAAAGAAAAGTTTAGAAACTTCGAAAAGTATTATTGAAATGTAAATTAGGATGACCAATAATTATAAAAATCTAAAATTACCCAGAGAGTAAAGTACCCTTTTTTAATAGTTAATAATATATGTTATAAGAAAAGGTTATTTTGAAAGAAATAGCCGGTTCCAATGCCGAATTTAGATAAATTTAGCTCTACTTTATAAAATTTTCCAATTTCCTCAGTTCGTTTCTTGGGAAGAAATATCTTTTGATTAAAGATTTATTACAGGTGGCCTGAAATAAACAAAAGGAATTTAAAACCTCTAATTTTTTCGAAATAATCATTTTTAGAAAACATTTTAAAAGGTATAGAAATAATGGTACTCTACTCCTTAGGTCATTTCAGATTTTTATAACTTTTGGACAACCTGTATAACTAAGTCAGGCTCCAACATTAGTTTTCGAAGTTTCAAGGCAAGCAAACCTTTAAATGAAAAATAATTTTTTCTCATAAATTGGTTTCCTATAAATTCCTATAAAGCCAATGGTTACGTCCATTTACCGATGTTTTATATTGCTTTTTCAAACATTTTAATAGGCCGTCATTTTATTCCACGATATTGGATTCGTAATATTTTACCAGTTTCTACCTATGTCACACTTTTGGGCAAAATTTAAAACCAATTCAATAAGTAATTTTCTACATTGATTTTTTATGCCGCCATTTTGCTTTGCCAGGATGAATTCGTACTAAAATTTTTACCAGTTTGTCCTTGAATCACATCTAATTTTTGTGCAAAATTTGAAGTCAGTTGAATAAGAAGGTTCTTTTTTTAATTTGAGATAAATTGGATAAGCAGTTGTTTAGTAATAACTTTTACCTTTTATAGGCCGCCATTTTGTCCCGCATTAAATTTTTAGCAAAATGTTACCTTCTAATTATCACACTGCTCTTAATCTTTAACAAAAATTTGGAGCCAATCGGATAAATAGTTTTTTAACCGTGCTTCGAATAGACAGATAAACCGACGGGACTGGGAATATATGTTTTTTGGGACGTCTGGGTTGACTTAGACCAAGGTATAAGACCGTAAAAATTATCGAGCAAAAATATTTTTTTAAAAAGCTGTTAGAGATGGTTAATGCAAATCCAAGAAAATGTACCAGTGTAAGTCAAGGTTTGTAATATGTAGACAAAATTATGTGTTTGAGTTTAAACCTATATTTTAAGATTCTTAATTTTTTTCGCTAAGTTTATATTAAGTTTAAAGAATGTATGCCAATAAAATTATGCAAATATTTTAGATTTGTTTTTAAAATGATTATTTAGATTTGTTTTTAAAATGATTAATAACTTCTATCAAAGTACTCCGGGGGGAATCCCCCTTAAACCCCCGAATTCCACACTGATTTTTTGTAAATGTGTGTCTTAACTTAACTTACTGCCAGCTAATGTTGGCATGAGCTTGAGCCAACTTAACCACTTGTTCAAAATGTTGCGAGAGCCGTCACCCCCCAAAACAAAAATCAATCTGCAAAACACATTGTTAACCTAACTAAGAGGTCAATTACATTTTCTTTTTTAACACTTTTTTTGCCTATTATATTGTTTTCCCTGCTGTCCATGTCTAAAAAATGGGTAAGTTTCCCTTGCTTATGATCTTTCCTTTTATTAGAAATAGTGAAGTGTGATCCAATTTAGTTTCGCACATAGTCATTTAGTAACACATATATTGTCTTTTCAAACATTTTTATTGAGTGACATTTTGTTCCACCATGTTGGATTCGTACCAATATTTACCTACACCACACCTTATTTTTGAGCATGATTTAAAATAAATTGAATAACTAGTTTTTACACTGATTTTTTTAAACCGCCACTTTGTTTCGTCATGTGGAATTCATAGCAGTTTATTACATTTAATTTGTGTACAAAATTTTAAGTCAATTGAATAAGCCAGTGTTTCACGTAATTTTTTAAACATTTTATTTGGCCGTCATTTTCTTCCGCCATTTTAAATTCGTACCACACTTTTACTGTTACTATATTACACACTGCTAGCATACAATTTGAAATTATTCTGATAAAAAGTTTTTAAATATTCTGTTAGGCCGCCATCTTAGATTCATACCAAAATGTTACCAATTCATATCTATGTAACTTGATTTTTGTGCAGAATTTTAGGCAAATTGGATAATCAGTTTTTTAGTAATATTTTTTTTTTAATTTGACATGACCGCCATTTTGTTCAACCAAATTCGTTTTTTACCAAAATGTTATCAGGTCGTCTCCATATGACCTTTAATTTTGGCCAAAATTTTAAGTCAGTTGGTTAAGTAGTTTTTAGCTATGCCGCGAAGAGACAGACAGATGGACTGATGAAATTGAGAGAACATGTTTTTTTTGCATCCAGGGATGCTAAAGCGAAGATATGTAGAACCTGCAATTTTTTTTTACATTTAGAAAAATTTCATTGGACTCGATGTTGTTCCGTGATCTTGAATTCGTACCACAATTTTACCAGTTTATCTCTATATACATTTAATTGTTGCACAAGATTTTAAATCAATCTTATAAGTGTTTTTTCGGGCTGATTTTAAAAATAATTTAATAAGCCGCCATTTTGTTTCGCCACCTTGAATTCATACCAAAATTTTACCAGTGGGTTTATTCGAAATACTTGGCTTTTGTGAAAATTGGATAATTAGTTTTTAGAAATAATTTTTTTAACATTTCACTAGGACGCCGTTTTGTTTCGCCAAATTAGATTTTTACAATACTGTTTACAGGTCAACCCGTTAATTTTGATCAAAATTTGTCAATTGGGTAAGTAGTTTTTTAACTGTGCCGCGAACAGACAAACAGAAAGACAGACCGATGGAATTATTTAGTATGCAAAGTTTCTGTACAATGTAGTAATTTAAAATTTAGCATCACAACTTACTTATTAATAGCTTAATATGCATTACATTGTATTATTATCTTTGAATATGTATTAAAATACTTCTTTCGTGGTGGGTAACGTATTTATTTTTGTAATGAGTTCTTACCTGCTTAAGAGTACTCAGGAATAATCAGTTGTCTGAAACTATTGGAGACTACCAGTGTTTCCAATTACCACGTTTTTTTACTCATTACATTATTTTTCCACAAACCGGCCTCAGTGCCATCCAAAGCAATTTTAATAAATAATTCAGAAATTGACAAATAACTTTTTCACTTCACTTTTTCTGGCAATAACCATTTTAACGAAGAAAGAGGAAAACTAAAATCTCATGAAACATCTTGTACAATTTTATTTTTTCTCAATTTAAGAAGACGAATAGGACTAGTTTTTATAACTGAAATTATAATGTTGACCTAACAATAATTTGAGAACCTTCCATCAAAAATTGCCCAATCTGCACAAGATAATATCAATTATTGGTATAATCCATATAACCTTTTCCAAAGTAAAGCAAATTTACGCAACTATTTACCATTGGTATACTTTCTTTATCGTCCACGTGACGGTACCTGCAACCCATCGAGCAGGTAGCACCATCGCCACCGCATCGAGCAAGCACCGAAGAGTCTGCTCAGGTATGGCCGCATAATAAGTATACACTTACAGTTCTTGTGTGAAAGAGAGATAACAGGATCGGATTAGACAGAAAACAACTTGTAGTATCTTTAAAAACAAGTATAAAAGATGAAGATTAAAACTGCTAGAAAATCGACGAACTTTTAATAGAAAAAGAAATTGGAAACAATAAGACTTTCTGTTCTAAAGGGTGTAACATTACAATCCGCATAAATCACTGAACTGGAAAGCCTAAGTATCTGTATAAAATATTTCAGCCAAATTATCGCTTTGGGTTTGTCGCATTAGTTGTCAGGAGCTATGGGGTATGTGATGAAAATAGCTGTCTAGCTATACTTAATATGCATTACGACTCTGTAGTCTAGTGGGGGAAAGCTCACCTAGACGAATTTAAATAGAAAGAAAAATGGGGTAAGCGATTACCCGAATCAGGTTCTCTTTATTCATTAGGGTTTCCTGCTACCAGAACCAACCTCCAAAAGAAATATTAAGATTCATAGAAAAATTGGACATGCTTGGGGAAGCCACAGTAGACTAAAACTTTCATTACCTTTTTCCGAAACTTTTTTAACAGTTGTGAAACAATTTCCAAAATTCAAAATTCCACGATGAAGTTATTGAATCAAGAAGTTTAACACCACACCACCTTACAGCCTTCTTCTTAAGAACAAACATTTAATTAAAAGATAAACACTGCAAGATTCCCAAAAGAGATTCTATTAGTACATGATATTTAACATTAGCATTAGCTTCACTGAGGTCTAAAAAATTACATTTACAGCATAACATACCTTACTTAGCCTAATTTTTGATATTATGTCTTAGACACGATCTTGGAACTTTAGGGTTTTTAGGGTCCAAAAATCTTGCAGGTTTGTAGTTTATATGTTGCAACAGAGCCAGATAAAATGTTAATAAAATATTTAAAGGAAACAAAGTTTGAATTATTGATACTTAAAGATATGAAAGTTACAAATTCAAATTTATTGATCCTTTCATAAAATCAATTTACATTGTATAGGACGTCAAAAGAGAAAAAAATGTATATAAATAAACAAAAACACAAAACACACAGGATTTCGAAGCTCAGTCGGCAACTTATAATAAGACATAAGCTTTTCAATAGGTATATGCATGCGAAGGCTAGGATTTTTTTACATTTAAAAGTGGGTTTGCACGACTTTAGGGGATTTAGTGCGTACATTAACCAAACTATCCTTTTTTGTGCAATGAAAACTCGAATAACTTCAATAGAGGTTTCATAGACAATAATTTTATAGCTTATTCTAGAGTATTTCAAATCATAATAAGCAATGAGAACAGCTTCCTCATTGATAGAATATTTAAGTTTAAAAAAAAATGTGTGAGTATCAAAAGATTAATTTAGTTGTCTACACTGAACATGAAATGGGACAAAAGCGGATTTTGTAATAGTTTACTATAAGTTTGTTTTTATAGCACCACCGATCAAATTCTTTAGTAGCCAGGGTTGCCCTATGATTCAGTTGCTTCTCACTGCTTGACTTTTCCAGTTGTTATATGACTGGGTAGGTCATTGATAAATAAAAAAAATACAAGTGTTCCCAGTACACTCCTTTGGGGCACACTAGATTCAACATCATATAAAGAGGATGTTGCTTGTTGAATTTTTAGAATGAGTTAATATCCAATCTCCGTCTGTTACGCGAAATCCAAGTGCTCTGACTTTGGCCATTATGAAGTTCAAATCTAGGCAATCAAACGCCCTTGATCAATCAAAGAAGATTCTTAAAACGAATTCTGTCTTTTCTAGCTTTTCATAGATTTGTTGAACAAAATCTACCGTACCTGGCTCCGTAGAGTGACCCCGTAAAATATCGTGTAATGACAGAAATTCGTTAATGTGTGATGTTACAGTTGTTTCTATTATTTTGGAGATTGCGCTTAAAACCGAAACTGGTCGATGGTTTTCCGGAGATGGAGGATGATCATTTTTCACTATAAAAACACTATTTGTGGAGTTTTTAGGAAGATGGGAAATTTCCCAGTTTCAAAGGACTTATAAGTAAGAAATGTTATTATTTCAGAAAGTTTGTTTTTGCACTCTTGGAGGATATATGTGGGCATCTCGTCTACGTCGGTTGATTTTTTATTTTTCAGAAACATAATTTTTTTTCAATCTCCATCGGTGAGACAGGATGAAAAGAGAATGTACTTTCGATTATATCTAGATTTATTTATTCATGTTATTACATAGTTTACATACGTCATATGAGTATACAGCAACTACTGTTTAGTCTTCATCAAATACAAGTGTTAAGTAGGTAAACAAATATTATACTTAAAAAATAAATACTAATGTGCAAGCCCAAACTATTAATTAATGTTACACAATTTACATACATCATAAACATAACAATCACATCATGTTGAAATATAAATAAATATAATAACTATTACTAAAATATATCAAATACGATTCTTAATTAGGTAAACGACTATATTAGACAAGGAATTCTAATATTCACGCTGTACTATTAATCTGAAAAGTGATTATTATGAAATTCCTCTAATAAATAAAAACATTTTGCAATCAAATACTGTTTTGTTGCTAATTTCAAACTCCTCGTAGGTAACACCTTCACTGTATTATACCGAGCATCAAATACTTTTGGTCCACAGAAAGATATTCCTGTTTTAATTTTATCTATTTTATGAAAATTAGTGTATATATTATCTCTGTTTCTTGTTGTGCATATGTTGGTATCTAGCATAATTTGGGAAATTTTCTCGCACATATAAAAGGCAAATTAGGATAAATATACATGGTACAGTCAGCAAGTTTAGACTTATAAATAAGTTTCTGCACTCATCTCTGTACCCCAAACCGTCCATTACTCTTACAGCCCTTCTCTGTAAAGCAAATACTCTTTGTGTTGGGCCCAGGCCAGAATAGCATAAGACATTCTTGATTCAATAAAAGCGTGATAGACAGACAGGAGCACAGATTTAGACACCACATCTACTAAGTTTCGCAAAGCAAACACGTCATTTTGAGTCAATATTAACCCCTAGAAAGCGAACAGATTCAGGCATATCAAAACTGTTTAGGTCCCTCATAGAAAAGTAAAGTTATTGTGTTTTAGAATTATTTAAATTGAGGTGATTGCTGTGAAACCACTCCGAGACATTCGACCGTGCTTGCCCTACAGCATTTACCAGATTCAACTGATTCGTATTTCTTTTTATTACTGTTGTATCATCTAGAAAGACCACAAAATCAGCACTGGGATCAGAGCCCTCCAGATCATTGGTATAGATCTAGAAAAGTAGTGGTCCCAGTACCGATCCCTGTGGTACTCCATGTTCTACATGTTCAAAATTAGATTTTTCACTATTTACATCAACTAATCGTTTTCTATTTGTTAGATAAGAAGATATAGGTTTTATGCTATTTTGATTAAACCTATACAATTCCAATTTCTGAAGTAAACGCTGTAAGGACACACAATCAAAAGCCTTTGTTAGATCTCAAAACAAAAACCTACATATTCCCTATTGTCGAAACCTTCATTTATAGCCATTGTTGTAGAATAAGAGCTTCGAAAACCAAACTGGGAGGCAGAAAAAAGGTTATTGTGTTCAAAGTAGGCTAAAGTTCTATTTTTAAGGGCGTTTTCAAATATTTTTGAGAAAACTGGGACTATTGTTATTGGTCAGTAATTATTGGGTTGTCAATTGGACTTTTCTTATGTAGAGGCAGAACTCTGGATAATTTGAATACACTTGAAAAGACTGCATCAGTTATACACAAATTTAGTAATTTTGTAAGAGGGCTAATAATTTCGTTAATTATACTTTTAACAATTTTGATATTAATACAATAAAGGTTCTTACTAGCTTTATTTTTAAAACCACTTATTATATCCCTGACTTCCATTTGCGAGAGAAGAGAAAATTTAAAATCTCTCTCAGGGATTCTAGTTCCCAGGGAGGTACAATAGGACTAGATGAAGTCAGATGAATTCTTTTTTGTTTTCGGCAAGTTTTCTATTAATTTATGTGGCACATCAATAAAAGTTTTGTTTAAGTCGTCAGGCTTAATTCAACCTCTGAGTTTTATATGAGATAAGTGTAGAGTTACTTTTAAAAATATTCCAGATAGGTTTTGAATTATAGTTATGCTGATTAATGTCTCTATCATTGAAATTTCTTTTAGATTTTTTTAATTCTTCACGGTTATATTTTGTATAATTTTTGTACAACTGTGTTAAGTCAGGAGATTTATATTGTTTAGCTAGTTTCCTGTAAAAATGTAATGTATTCCATATGTTTTTAAGGTCGTCGTTAAACTAGGAAACTATTTGACTGTATGATGTTAAAAGTTCTTTTCTGGGAAAGCTAGATCAATATAATTTTTAATAGAAATTATGAACATTTCACGCTTTTGTTCGGTACTTATGTTATCAACATACCCAAAATTATAATAGACCTACAAGTAGTATTCACAATCGACTTAGTTGTTTTTCCGATATTAAAACTAACCTCCAACCCCAGATGATCATAATTGTTAATATTAGAGAAAATCTTATCCAAACAAGCTTCTCCCCTTGTACACAAGCTATTTAAAGCAGAAAACCCATATGAATAGATAAGATCAAAAAATTTATGTTTAGAAAGGCTTTCCTTGTTAAAATCTAAGTTAAAATCATCTAGAATAAAAGTGCGGTACTCTCTACTGGTAATAAGGTGAAAAATGTTATTCAGAGTATCCAAAAAACCTGGAAAAATCCTCTTCGGAGGTCGATAAATAGTAATAACAATGATTTTTAGTTTATTTGACTGTACCGCACACACTTCACAGTCCATTTCAGCAGAGAGATCAATTATGTCTTGTCTTGAAAAAACTTATTAATATAATAGTTACTTACTACTGCAGCCACACCACCCTGAATATGGTACCTACGGGAGAAATAAGAAAGTACTGTATAGTTATGTATTGACACATGACTAATCTCATGATCTGACAGCCAGTGCTCCATATTATTATTACTGTTTTGAAACCGTATCACAAACATTTAAACTGTGAAATTTGACGATGTGAGAAAGTCCTTGCGTCTTTCAAAATTAAACCTTTTAATCCCAATGTTACGTGGCCAGAAACTTGGATCATACATGGTGTCTTTTTTTCTTATAGGGCCGATTATTACAAATCTGCTCAATTGCTTCTCATGAGATGGAATCTCCCTTACCATAATGTTTTCGTTCTCAAAGCCTCGTTTATTTGATGAAATTCACTTGATTTATCTAAATCCATACACGTCGATCTTCTCCAACAAAGTTTTCACCCTCGTGGCTAACCTTAGCTTGGCCCAGTCTTTTTTTATAGGCCCTTCTTCTGGGTCGAACAAAGCCGTCTTTTTCGGTCGCAGAGCTTTCGATGGAATGCTGCCTAGTAAGGGAACCTTCCTGTCTATTTCGAAAATGGGGTTACCATTGATGTGGGTGGCGGAATTGCTCCATGGACTTTTCCATATTACTATTTGTAGCGGCCTAACAGAACCAAATTTGTGATTATTGTTATTATTATTATTATTATTATTAACATCGCCTCCATTGCAAGGCATGCAAGGAGAAATGTCTAGGCTGGCATTTCGAACGTTTTGTTGAGTGCGTTCAGTAACCAAGATTGTTGGCTGCTTTTGTTTAGTTATTGCACCAGAGTAGGTCAGGTGTGACTCTGAATAGTCACTAGATTGCTCTAAAGGTTCTCCGGGACGGTGTGCGTTTGAACTAATGTTCCTTTTGGGTCATTTGAACTACTACACTTGTTAGCGACGATTTTATCTTCGGCTATTGGTAACACTGGTTCGTTTTAACACTTGTATCTAATCCATCTACTCCTACTCCACCGCCACACTTCCTGCTTATCACGTTGGGTTTTTGGATCTAGGTTGGAAATTCTTTCTATTAATAAAAGGTTATTTTCCTTCAAGACTATATTTTTATCAGTCATCTCAGCAATTAATCTGTTCAATTAATGAACTTCCTGTTGCAACTTTTCGTTTTTATACCTTAATTCGAGTATTTCTTCTTTGTTTACATTTTCATGACTATTTACGTTTGATGGCCCCGGTTCACAACAAACCACATGATTTTTTTCCTATAAATTTAAAGTAACTTTGCTTAGCACAACTTATATGGTACGCTTCTTCACAGTTTATACAAAAATAGGTTTTGAACAACTTTTTAACACAACATTTGTATTTTCTTACTACATTGGTTTCTTTATAATCACTTTTTAAACTTCCTGATTCTGAAAAGCGTCATCGTCGGACGCCATATTGAATACTGTCTGCGGTTGTACACTCATTTAAAGCATTTATTCCGAAATCACTGGTTAGTACCTTAGATATAATAGAAGAAAAGAAATGGCCGAATATATCAGCAATCTCTGTACTCTCAGTTATCAATACGTCATTTTGCTTAATACTTATGTGAGATTTATGTTTATTCTTGTTGATTCGTTCATTAATATTCCCCAGAGTGTCCAAATTTTATTATCAGATGTAGTTATCTGATTAGTATGTTTTTTTCTTTTCAGCTACATTTTTATTATGTTTTCTAGGACTTTTATAAAACTATTTGATTTGTACATTTTGAGAACGCAACTTTCTTTCCCTATTTAATATTTTCAGTTTTTTAGATTGCTCTCTTAGGTCATCAGAATACCAGTTTTCATTTTATTATTTTCATATATTTTTTTTGTTTTAGTAAAAGAAGTATAAAAATTAGCAATATTTTGAAGGTCAACGTAGCCAGATGCGGCCATATTCCCACATTCAAATTTCAATGTCGTTAATTTACTCAGAAAGTTTTGGAATTAAAATATAGTATTTTATACCCAGTTTTGCCTAAAATGCTGTTATCCTTCGATAGTGGAACTAATGATTATTCTGGGGATTCGTTGGGTTCCATGCAAGGCGTCTGCTGTAAATTTTGAAATTGAAATATTTGCTTGATCGTTCACATACAAATGAGAGGGAAGAGACCTTAACCCCTGCGTGACTCAGAACCAATGATTAAATATTGGGATTTTTCATTATCGCAAAGAATTATGGGAGTGCGGCCATAAAGATAAGAAAGCAATCTACATAAAAACATACTATTATATTTACTATCGCAGGATTAGTTTCCAGACAGTAAAGCGAAAACTAAAACTGTCTTTGTCATGCATTGTCATTGACTACATCACAATGATGTAGTCTCTCTATCATGCAGTCCGTGGTATACTCTTCCAAGAAGTGAAAAGATGGTTTCATTAATTTTTTACCCTACTGCGCCTGCAAAACAGTCAGTCGAACAAGTCTCCATACACCATCTGCTGTTTACACTATCTTTCTATAATGTTTAACTACTTAATTGGAACTGTGAGAAAACACGTTTAAATTAATATTTAAAAAATAACCAACGAGAATTAGTGTCAAAAACAACAAACGAAAACATATTTTGAAGTTACATCATTCTTATTGAAATACAAACAAAATTAATGTCAGAAAAGTGTCCATACACTCAAAACTGCAATGAAGAAACATAATCAGCCGCATTTTATCAAGCCATCTGTTGCTCGCCCAACTGAAAACAAATGAATAATTTTTGGCCATACTTAATAATCTGTCACTTCTTGCTAATAATTTTGCATTAACCTTTAAAGTAGTATTAAAAATTAGCGAAAGAAATTATGAAATTCCATTTGAAGTTCGAAACAACGTAATTGATTTGTGGAAAGATGGAAAATCGTACAGAATTATAGGAAAAATTGTTAAAAAGTCACGTGCTACTGTTCAGTATATCGTCAACCAGTATAAATCAACGGGTTCTTATAAAATTCGACCAGGCTCCGGTCGTCCTAAGGCACTGACACCAAGTGAAGTGGCCAATATTCTTAGAGCAATAATTACAAATCCCAAGAAAAGTGCACCAAAATAAAAAGAACAAGTGCAGTGCACTCTTTTGAAAAATGTTTGTTCACAAACCGGGAGAAAATACACAGGGCAGGCTATAACAGGTGTGCAGCCAGAAAGAAGCCGTTAATTTAGGAAGCTAAAGCCTGGGTTATAGATTGAAAATGTTTGCGTCTTGCGTCGCCGTTTACGCTGTCCCTGAAGTTTATTTAACATAAAGCAATGGGTACGGTTATATTTTTGCTACCAACCGTTTGAGTTGCCGTTAGCCGTCGAAAAGATGGCGATCTTTAACTTTGACGCAAGAGGCTAGCGTAAGTAGACGTTTGTGTTAAGCTGCAACCAATGAAATTGCTGGATTTTAGAGGGCCTTTCAAAACGTTCGTCCTTTGTATTAAATTTAACTATGCACATACCATACTCGCCTATTTAAAAAAAAACTGCTTAGGGTCATTGTCTTTATTTTAAGAAAATACTGATAGGAGTTTTGAGTATTTTTACCACAATAGGCCAAATTCTTCACTCTTTTTGCTGCCTTCTCTAGAACAAGTTTATAGCTGCGGCACACATTAATATGTCCACAATGCCAAGCCTTTACTAGGCATCATTACACTGTCAGCAAATTAAAAAAATGCACATAAAGTTAAAAACAAGCAAGACAAAATTGCATTACACATAAAGGCGATAAATATAAATATTAGCGTAAACACTTAGCTCAAACGGATGACGCAAGACGCAAACTTTTTTAATCTATAACCAAGGCTTAATGGCAAAAACTATTAGTTTTCTCTAGACCTCCTGAACTTTGGCAATCCGTAATCTTTAGTGATGAAACTAAAATTAACCTTTTTCGATATTAAATATTATTATAAATTAAAAACATTTATTCCACGTTGACACAAGGAGCTAGCAGTGTTTTGCTTTGGAAATGCATGTCGGCTGGAGGGGTTGAATGGTAACATGAATCAGCAAGTTTATCTGAATATTTTGAGAAACAATATAAGAGAAAATGTCCAAAAAATAGCACTCGAAGGAAGATACATTTTCCAACAGGAAGACGATCCGAAACATATGGCAAATGGAGAATGGATAATCCATAATGTGCGACTGCAGCTGTATACACCTCCAGAATCATTGGACATTAACCCCATCGAGCATTTATAGGAAGAACGCAAATATAATGTTTCAAAAACGGAAGAATTAAAAAACAGAATAATCAAAGAATGGGAGAACATGCCAGTAGAAGTTGCTGAAAAGCTGGTTGCAAGCATGACTAAAAGGTTGCAGGAGAATAATAAGACCAATGGCGGTCACACTAAATTTTAGTCTATATGATATTGTTATTTTCCCTTAAAACTCCGCCAAACTATTAGTGATTATTTTTAAGTGTATGGAGACTTTTTTGAAATTCATTTTGTTTGCATTTATATAACAATGATGTAACTTCAAAATAAAATATTTTGTAGTTGTTTTTGATACTAATTCTAATTGGTTTTGTTTTAAATATTAATTTAAACATGTTTTCTCATAGTTCCAATTAATTAGTTAAACATCACAGAAAA
This sequence comes from Kuschelorhynchus macadamiae, assembly GCA_030620095.1. Taxonomy (NCBI): domain Eukaryota; kingdom Metazoa; phylum Arthropoda; class Insecta; order Coleoptera; family Curculionidae; genus Kuschelorhynchus; species Kuschelorhynchus macadamiae. The sequence goes on from JAUTXW010001380.1 coordinate 2,922,756, forward strand.
ATGATTAGAAAGTACGTGGTGTATGGAGACCTTTTCGACCGACTGTATCTTAACAGTCATGTATGCATATATGTATCCATTGTTTGTTACTATCTGCAGGCTAAACTGGACCGATTTTCATGATTGGGGCATCAAATTGTCGCCTGCGTGTGTGTCCCGCGAGAGTTTTACCTAGGTTTGCCCAAAAAAAATTAAAATGGCGGAAGTAGTACTTCATTTTGTCCAACTTATTACGTTCAGCCCTGTATCATCTAAACGCTGGTTGATATTGGACGAATGAAGTAAATACACAAACGAAACTTTTGTTCCCTCTAGATTGCTACAAAATTCAGCCCGAATGGTGTTAAGGCTAATTTTGAGACAATTTTGGAACGTAGCGAGTAGTGATGTGAAACTGATACTTTTTCCTGTATCGAATAGTATCTGATACTTTATCTATAAGTGTGCGATACTTTGTAGCTGATTTAGTTATGAGTGCGATACATGATGGTATGATGTGAACGGTTTTAGTAATTTATTTTGAATATTAGAACATTTCGATATATTACCGTCGCGTCGGGAAGTGATAGTCACCATTGATGGTAGAACTTTAATAACATATTAACAAAATAATGTAATATAGGTGGTTTAATTTTTTGAGATAAATTTGTGATTATAGTTTTGAATGTTGTTAAAAATCAAAAAATATTGATGAGTTTGATAAACACAAAGGCAATAGGAATAGTAAACGTTCATTTTTTTAAATGCATTTTTTTCAGGAATATATTTACCATCAATACTATCATATATATTTTAATATAACAAGTATATACTTAAACATAATAAAAGTTACTTAAAATACTAGTGAAAAGACTACAACTAAAGAAAACTAGGGCTTGAATGGCTAACGTATATGAACACAAATCTTGTCTGACATTAAAAAAACAAATACATTTGAAATAACATATCAAGTCGATACGATTAGTTGATTACTTTCGGATATCTAGTAATTGACATCGAGTATCGGATATTTCGAATCCTTGTAAGTATCAGATACTAAAGTATCGGATATATACTATTCGCACACCACTAGTAGCGAGCATGAACTTTTTTTTGTTGTCTGTTATAACCCTCCGTACCGCCAGTGCCGGCGTATCCGTACCTTTTAAGACAAAAACGATTGCGCAAGTGAAAAACTCCATATTTTTGCTACAAGACAAAGAACTACATTTTTTTTTCTCCTTGGTAAAGAAAATGGGTAAAATCGAGTTTGGAATCAATTCATACATTTTTCGTTTTTAAAGAAAACTATAACTTTTTTAAGATGGTCCTTGCTAGCGCGGTGCCAGGGTAGACATTTTGAAAAGACTGAATTTTTAATCCCACATGGGTTCAGAAATTTGAAAATATTTTCTCAAATGCTTTTACGACCGGCAAAAATGGACATACTTTCTTCGATGTACGAAAGATCCAGAGGTATCTTACTTTTCACTTTATACAGAACACGGGTTACTTATATAAAGTAAATCTTATTTTAATATCTTTTGTGGATTCTTCTCCTATTATTAATGTACAGGGTGGCAAAGCAATTTGGTTTGCAATAGTTCCAGTACTCCGGGATACAAGATTTGGTTTAATTTAAATTTTGGCAGTAATTACTAGATATTTGAAATAAAGTATTGCTGATTTTGGTACTTTTTTAAACTCTTGCGGACTTTTATAATTATGAAACGAAGGAGCCCGTACAAAGTTTTAATTATTTATTACTGTGGCGTAGCTCCTGACACCCCCGCGGTGCATGTGGTCACTGATGGTAGGGGACCGGCGATAATGTATAATGGAGCCCAAGGGAATGGAATAACTTCGGTGTTATCGAAAAACTAAGGGGGACCCAAATTCTGCAGTTTTGATTTACTATTATTACTTATACAGATAATCATCACTGACGACCATTAAGATTTGCATATGTTTTATATACAGATTGTAGTAGTATTTAATACGGATTCCATTTAGTTTGAGCAGGTAAGAAATAAAGTATATTGATCAGACGTCATAAAAGCTTATACGTTATACAGGGATAGTTTAGATAATATTTTATTCTTTAGAGATATTGTATTCAAAGCAGTTTTTTTAAGTGTTACTTTTTCACGAGATGACATTATCGATTGTAAATAGGACTTTAAGCAACTTAAAAAAAAATGGAAGCTGTAAAAATTTCTTCAATTGGAACTTCTAAACGGTTTAAAGTATCGATTTGAGGTGTTTGGTAATAGGATATTAGCTGATTTTTAAAAAATTCTAATTGAAAAGTTCTCGAAATTGGTTCTATCGTATCTAGTGGTAATTAGATAGCTCTCAGGATTGGTTTTATTGTATCCAGTGTATCATCATATTAAAGGGCTCATTTTTTGCAACATAAAGAATTTTTTTTTCAATTTTGTCATTATAGGTATCAAGTTAAAGAACTCGTTATGAAGATTATATATATATATATATATATATATATATATATATATATATATATATATATATACGCATATAAGCTATACAAGGTGTGGGAAATACATCAAGTATACCTTCCTTATTCAGTCCTATGCAGTCGAGTTTTTTGTGTTTTTAATACATTATGCTTGTTTAACGCTTGAAATTCATACTAAAACTTGGAAATGATATTGTTTTTGATGAGAAAACTAACGCGTTGTCTAGTACTGCATTCTGTCTTAAATAAACACTAGACCGACCCTGTGCTGTATTCAAGTAAAATACCGTACACCAGACAGCGAACTTAAGCCGACTACAGCAACTTGAGAGCCACGATAATGGGGGAACCTGAAACGAAAAACACTCAGTCTAGCATTCTCTCTCGCGTAGACCTTGTTCAGTAGTCCTAAAAACCTCCGGAAACACGCGTTCGTCGCTTTTCGTGATTCGAGTTCCGTCAGCTTCCGCGCATTTTGTTTGTTTTTTCTTTGAGGATAGACGATTGAACAGGTAAACAATCCAGTGACCCGACAAAACAATAGAACTGGTGAGTAGCTTAGAGCCGCTATTTTAGAGGGCTCGCTCATTATCAACGACCTCAGAATGTGATGTGATTCGGTATGTCGTGTACTTTGTTAAATGCGTTTGCCCATGGAATGAATGTTAATTGAAATATTATAGTGATACGAGCGTGAAAGAATGTTAAAGATGTGGATAATTTATTAATTGGAGCATTAAGTTCTTTTTATTGGTCCTACGCGGGTGTTAAGTTAATTGTAGTTGTTGACATGTTGTGTTTCCATGTAACGATGGAATGAACAAAAATTAAACACACTTTTGTTATTATGTTCTTTGGTCATTTACTAGTTAAATGGTTTTCTAACTCGACAAACAAGTAAGTGGGTAATTCCTGTCAAAATTGTTGTTTTTCGACATTCCTAATTAATAAACTGTTTAATAACACATATTTTCAGGTATGTTCTAAATATTAATTTTATACTGCAGTTTTAAGGATATTATACAAATTCAACTTTTTTAGAGGATACAATCTGTATTTTTATTACATTAAAAACAATATTATTAGTACGAGGTCAGATGAACATCACTAATTAGCACCTGAATCTTAGATTATTTCGCACTTTTGTTGACCTAAAAAAATGTTTTGTATTCGCGTTTTTACTGTACTCAATTCCCATTTTGCCTGAGGACTCAAATATCATTGATTCTAGGGTCCAAATTTTGAGGGTAGTTTAATCGCTTTTTGAACAGTGGTCTGGTTATTCTGCAACTGAACTACGGTCTTACTGCAATCTTTCTCTCACGCGAATTAGATAAATTAAAACAATATGGCAATAGTTAGTAATTATTTATTTTTATTGAGTTAGTGCTTTAGCGATGATGCTCCGGCAAATTGTACCAATCTATCTTTGTAACATAATATCAGTAATAAACTGTATAAAAATATTGCATTACTAACAGTCAATAAAAATCAGCATTATTGTAACATTTGCCCAATAAAGTCGTAGGCCGTGATATGAGTTGAGCTCCGCGGAACTCTCCCGACTGTTCCCAACTCTACTAAAAGAAGGCAAAGTTGTCATACATTTACTAGGGGCTCTTTTATTTTCCATTTGTTGGAGTTTGTTCGGAGTATAGTTGGCTTTGACTATACTTCATATTATATTGTTTGCCTATGAATAGGCCCAAATGTGAGTTTTTTGACATAAGTCAGCTATGATACCTTGACTTTGAATCAAATGATTTTCACTCCCTCGTATGAGAGAAGTATTGTAATCGTAAAATCACCAACGGGATTTTTCAGGTCTTTACGTTTCAGGGTCCAAAACAGCCGAAAACACAAACCCGTCCGATTGTATGTCTGTTCGCGGCATAGCTCAAAATTACTTACCAAATTTTGGACAAATATTAACAATCATATGGGGATGGCATGTTAACATTTTGGTAAAAATACAATATGGAGAAACAAAATGACGGTTTAATATATTTTTTTAAATTATAACAAAAAACTACTTATACAATTTACTTCAAATTTTGTACAAAAATTGGTAGAGTATTGCCACAAATTTAAAATGGCAAAAGAAAATAACGGCTCAATAAAATATTCAAAAAGTGAGTGCAAAAAAACTACTTCATCAATTATTTTAAAATTTTGCATGAATATCAAACCTTAGGTATATAGAGATGAAGTGGTAAAAATTCTGGTACTATTTTAAGGTAGATAGAGGAAGAAAATGGCGGCCTAATTAATTGTTTAAAAAACCGATCCGCAGAACTATTTATTCGATTCATTTTGAAATTTGCATACAAATCACATGTGATTTATGAGCAAAATGTGGTGAAATTTTGGCGGTGGAACATTATGGTTAAACAAAACGGCGGCCCAATGAAATGTTTAAAATATTAACATCAAAACACTACTTATCATAGAAAAGCAAGAGTAAAACAAGTATGAACATGAACTGATAAAATTTTGTCAATCCTATAAGGCAAAATTAAATGGCGGCCTAATTAAATATTTAGAAAATCGGTAAATTTCAATCCCCTATAATAAAAACCCTTTTATCGAAGAAAATATAAATGTCATAATTGATTTTTTTCTACATTATGTAAATAAAGTTATAAAAAATAATAAAATTTAAAAAATTAAATTAAATTAACAGCAATCAAAACAAAATTTAAAAAATGGTATAAAGGAGGCAGGGGTTTTATTTAAGTAGCTAAGGTAGGTAAGTGAATGAATATTTGTATGTACGTTTGTGTATATATGTTAGATCTGGGCCAAAATAAGGTGTGGAGAGGAAAAATGTATATTTATTTCAATCTGAATGATTTCTAGAAATGAGAATAAAGTTAATAAAAAGACGTATTGTCATTAAATCGCATTTGCGCATACGCAAAATAGCTATACAAGAGAACGCTGACTATCAGCTTGACAAATATAACACTAAATTACAGCAAAAACGATAGAAAATATATACAAAATGTAAATGAAGAAAAATTAATTTTAAAAAATCGCTAACATGATCTTTAGTCGGAACAGCCCTCGTAACGAATCCCACCATACGTAGAAACATATATGATATATGACTTATACGGAGACAAACAAGAAACTAATATTAAAAATGAATTTATCTGTGGAAATAAAGGGACAGTTGAAAATCAGAAAAAATCTGTCGTAATAGGGTTAGCGGATAGAGCTACAAAATTATCGGATCCCGAATATAGAAAAAAATCTATAGAAAAAGCAAAAAAAGCTCTAAAAATCAATAACTATCCAGACAAAATTGTTAACAACATTTTAAATACATGTCACTTCCATCTACACCCAAAATATCGGAAAATTTACAAAATGTGTTTAAAAAACATAACATTACAGTTAGTCACAAAGGCTATAACCTATTAAAAATAACTTTAGTAAATTAAAATCAAAAATTCCTAAAGTCAAAAGAATTCATATAGTTTACGAAATTCCCTGTAAGGATTGCAACGGTATATACATTGGACAAACCAGTCAGTATTTAAAAAACAGACTACAAGGGACACAAGTATGACAAAAAGAATAAAACGGCACTAACAAAACATATTAGTGAAAATCAATATTTATTCTATATTCATAATGTAAAAATTTTAAAGACCGAAAACCACCAAAAAAGGAGAGAATTCTATGAAATGAATAATAATAATTGAATTACAAACGAATAAAAACTTAATCAATGCAAAAACTGACACAAAAGAACTTAGTAAAATTTACCATAACATTATTAAATAACACATAAATTAAAAGAAAAAAAAAAGTCTCTTATACGAAAATCTTAAATCTTTTGTTCAAAGATTAGGTGTGATATATCGTTGTTTTTGGGAGGTCGAATGCTTGGAAAAACTGCCATAAAAAATCCAGGTCCGCATTTAAAAAAAAAGTTGATGATGAGACCTCGAAGACGAAACGTCGGATTTTAAATCTGTGTTCACCATCTTGTAGAGGAGGATAAGCTGTAAAGATGGACAATTAATTTTGTAATATCTCTTCAAATGCAACCTAAAATTAATATATATTTAAGGTTTGTCAACGGCGTATTAATCGACATTAAATGGCGCAACTATGCCCTAATTTAAGCAACCTCGTATCTCTTACGGTTTTTGAGATGCCGATGCCAACCCTTCGAATTTGTAACACCCCGTATATAGTTAGAATTGTTTTTCAGTGATCTAGTCAGATTTAACCTAGTATATAGAGAGTTTCAGTTAAGAAACTTACCATATTAATACATAACATAATAATATGCATGAATAGAGCAAACATATTTCATTAATAAAAGGAACATGTTTAGGACAGATATACGCAATTTTGTGGAATTAAAAAGCAATCGTTAAACTTAAAATTCTCGTTTTGAGATGTTTCTATATTTACCGATTTTATGCCAAAGTTGTGTAAAAATAGTTTTTCATCTGTTCCGATTGTTTGCTTTTTTAACTCCTTAAAACATTCCGGCCCATTGACGTACATACATATACGGGGAAGTACTATGTTTGCTAAATAAATTTTTTTATATTAGAATTGAGCACAAAAGCCTGAGACCGTACAGTTACATTATATCGTGATGGTCGTAATTACTTAGGTCCTATATTACAGATAACCGAGTCAAATTAGATCAAAAAAATTTTATTAAAAAAACTGGAAATAATTTTTATTCACTTTGGGCATCTCAAATAAGAGAAATATTAGAATGCGACGGTTTCTATGGTGAGCTACTTTTGAGGGCATTTTTTCAGTTTTTGGCATTTAACATCTAAAAAGTTCCTCGTACAGAAAATGTCTTCTTATCAAAATTCAAGACTGTTAAATTCTGCGTCCAACAGCTTTTTTGAACATTAAATTTGATTCGTCAGTTTGGCTATAATCAGCAGTCAAAAGTGAGCAAAATTTTCCATTTCGGCTGAAAAGTGCGTTACGCTCACTTTCTAATGTCTGTGACCTGAAGACGGCTAATCTAGTTCTAGTGTTTAAAGCAGTGGTCGCCAACCTTTTCAAGGTGTTGAGCTACTTTGATAATTTGGAAATAAACCGTAAACTACCTACTTGTAACCAGCGTTTAAGCCAGCTTAAACGAAATAATGCACAGTTGTATTTGACATAAGTACATGTTTTTATATAATTAATAAGTACTTAACTAATACTAATACATACCTAAAAAATAAAGAAAATTTTCATATAGCCATAATGGAATGTCACATACGACTTAATAAAAGTAAACAAAACATTATAATTAAAATTTTAAAAAAGAACATGTGATAAAAAATGCGTGCTTTCAATGAGAAGGTTAACACTTTGACTCATCCACAATTTTTTTGATATTTGCAGTGTAATTTGATACAGCAATTCGAACACAATTATCCAGATGTTTATCTGTAAGGCGAGTGCGGTATTTATTCTTAATAAACTTTATATTGGAAAAAGAAGATTTGCACAAATAGGTGGATGTAAATAACTCTTTCACTTTTAGAACTAAATATTTGTTTTTATTTACTATAGGCCAGATACATTTTGTACTTGAAACTAACGATTTCAATGCTAAATCACTTTGAAATGCAACCACTTCCATTTCAGTTGCAGAGATGTCTTTGCCAAAGTTCTGCATAATACAAGTTGCAAACTGTTGAATATCAATTTCCATGAAGTGTGAAACAAGAAATTGAGCCACCAATGTTATTTTGTTGAAATCCTTAAACCGATTTTTGAAGTTATTAAGTTAGAAACAATTTCTACATGAAATTTATTGTCATAGGGTTCTTTTGAATTTTTAGATATCTTCTCTGAAAGAACAGAAAAATGCTTGACATCACGGTTGACTAAGACGTGTTTCCAAAACTCAAGTTTTTTTATGAATGCATTTATATCGGAAATTATTTCCGCTAGTTCTTTATCTCTTCCCTGAAGTTGCGAATTGAGTTCATTAATCTTGTCTGTCCATAAGAAACCCAAAATCTCTAAGCTAAATTGATTTTTTGAAACTGAACTATGGCAGATAGGGCTTTATTAAAACGTGTTAATACTCGTCCTCTACTTACTCTTCGCACTTCGGAGTGAAGAAGTAGATCTCCATACTGATAATCAATTTCATCGGCTAAGATTTTGAATAATCTTTAAAATGTGTGACCTCTAATCTTATTTACAATTTTTACTACCAATTTCATGACGTTGTTTAGTTTTAAAACATTTCCACAAATTGATGATGAATAATACAATGGTAACACATAAATTGTGGAAAGCGTTCATCTTTACGACAAAATGCTACCAGGCCCTTATCACAACCCACCATAGCTGAAGCCCAATCAGTTGTGAAGCCTACCAATTTTGTAATTGGAATTTTCTCAAAAGATATAAAATTGTTTAAATGAGAAAACAATTCCTGTCCAGTGGTATATCCTTTTAGTGGAATAAACTTCAAAAAGTCTTCTTTAATCATAAAATCACTAAAAACCATCCTGACGAACACAGACATCTGGGAGGTGTCAACTACATCTGTAGATTCATCCAGTTGAAGAGAGAAATAAACACAGTTATCTAAGTCAGTTTTTAACTGCGAAAAAATATTCTGCCTCATTAATTCCACTCGTCTCATCACTGTATTAGCAGAAAGTTGCATAGATTTTATTGCCGAAACTATGTCGTCTTTATTTTTAAAGTTGGAAAATAAGGAATCTGCAGCTTCTAAAAAAACCTGTTTTATCAATTGACTGTTGTCCAATTAACTGGTTCTTTAATTGTTTCAATTGTTCTTTTCTGCTGGCAGCATGTAACGGGAAATATTTTCCAAAATTCGGATGTACACTTTTATGATGCCTCTCAATATTTCCTTTTTAGCAACCGAAACTTAGGCATTACATAACAAATATACATTTTTACCTTTAACTTCTGTAAAAAAATACTGTTCTTCCCATTCCGAATAAATATTGTGTGTCTTTACTTTCTTACTACTGCTTTCCATTATCTTTTTTATTGCTCACTCTGTGTACTAACACATCTAATGCCTTTTAGTTTTAAACTATCGCGTTCAAAGCAATCTAGATCGTTCTTGTGTTCTCAAACATTCACGCGATGCTGGCGCTCTGGTCAATTTTAGCAGCTGTCCAGAGCACTCAACGCAGTGTTGCCGCTGTTTGTTTTCATATTGCGATTTTTTTTCAACATTTATGGACGCTTCTATGATTTTTACAAGATATGTTGTGAGCTACTAGAAATGGACTTGATATTCTATTACCATGGAGCAGCTTGTAGCCACCTGCGACAAAACTCATAACCCATATTTATATATACAATACTTATATAATATAAATATCTATATATATATATATATATATATATATATATATATATATATATATATATATATATATATATATATATATATATATATATAGTGAACGGATGTACACCCGGAATGAAAACACACACACATATATATATATATATATATATATATATATATATATATTATGTAAGTATTGTATATATAAATATGGGTTATGAGTTTCGTCGCCGGTGGCTACAAGCTGCTCTGATGAAGATTTCGGGTGTTCTCTTTCTTAGTAACCACAAATGTCGGTTTTGCTTCTGTTGGTGACTCTGGTATGGTTTTGTTGTATTAAGTTTTAGCACTAGTTGTACTCGTTTCCCAACTCACATAAAAATAATATCTTTAAACAAAGCATATTGCTTTATAAGAAGACACGTTGTGATTTGTATATATAAAGTAAATATATTCTTTTTTATATCATATGATATTCTTAGAAATATATTTTCAGATTAAGAATAATAACTTGTCTGTTTAAGAAAACAATATTTATTGAACGAAGAATGTCGAAAACGTCTCTGCTCTTGATTTTTTAACAAAAACCCGTACGTTTTTATTGAAGAGGAGATATTCTTCTATTAAAATAACGATGAATTTATTTCAAGACTCAGAAATCCTTGAGCTGGGAAACACCAAAATAACTTTTCTTCGTTCAAGAATATTTTAAATGTATATTATCTTGATTTAAAACTCATTATTAAAAATATGTTTTGATTTAAACTGTGATTTATTTTTCATTCGAGAATGCAATGCATATATATATATATATATATATATATATATATATATATAAGGCGAGCGTGGCGCGGATGGCTGTGTGTTTGCGGTTCGGCGCCCAAGGTCCCTGGCTCGATTCATTCCGAGCTGAGGCAGACTTTGTTAAGAATACATAATGCGCTCGTCTTCTGATGGGTTGGTGGTTGCGCGCTCCATCAGTAATACGCTAAAATCACGTCTCAAATAGCATCGTTCGGATTCGACGATAAACTGTAGGTCCCATATACCTGTGTAAATTACAGCTAAGACACACAGCATAGGTATATGCGAGAGGTAGGCCGATATCCAGCAGTGGATGAAAAGGCTGTTGATGATTGATTGATATATATATATAAATATATATATATATATATATATATATATATATATATATATATATTATCTTGATTTAACCCTTATTTTTAAAATCATATTTTGATTTAATCTGACGTTATTTTCCTTATTTTTTCTTTCATTAAAGAATAACATTTTGATTTATTTTCCATTTTTAAATATATTTCTTTTATTTTTCGAAATTTACTTATTATTATTGCTATTTTGATTCGTGTGTTTTAAGTTTAAGTCGTTTCGTTAACGAATGATACAGATATTGTTTATTTATAGTGCATATCTTATTATATAAAAATATCATCCTGTATATTATAGTACTTGAATTTTTAAAATCTACTTAAAATATTAGACACATATTCCCACTATAGATTTGTATATTTTTCGTACAAAGTGCCAAAGTGACAATTTGGAAACCTCTAGAATAAAAACGGGATAACAAAATGTTCTTTGTTAATTGGTTTCCGTTATTGCCTATCTTAGTACTTAGTATTTTAGTAATTTGCCACTTACCACCGGTAAAAGTGAAGTTGTCCGTTTGAACGCTTCAGTGGCTTTGAACAATTTCTACAGGGTCATTATCTGCAAATATAGTAATGACACTTTAAGATCAAAAAACTAGACGGGATTTTTTTACATGCTATTTATTAAAATTATAAGAATTTTTGAACAAATTTTAATTAACTTTGAAAATTTAGAAACTACATATGTTTAAAGTTTACTTATAAGGATACAAAAATATGTATATTATCTCTGAAAGAGTTACGCATTTGCCAACAAGAACTGAATAAAATTTTAGTTTCGAAAAACATTTTTGGGACATATTTTGACCAATTTTTTGTGAGACTTGTTTTAATATATTAGTCTGGTAAAATGGCAAACTTTCGTCTTACAAACTATAGCCGGATATACATTTCCCAAGTGAATATAACAAGAAAAGCTCCATTTATATAGGTTTAACAAAATTATGCGAAACACTAATAAAGCTTTAACCAAAATCCTAAAACTCAAAGTTAAATTTAAAAAAGATTATAAAACGCAAAAATTAAAAAATCTACATTCCGCTTAAAACTATTAGAACAATCATTTTTACAAATCATCTTACTACAGTAAAAAATCTAATTACTTAATAACTTCCTAACACTAAAAATACCTCTAAAAATACACTTTTAATTAGTTTTTCCTGAAAAGTTTTATTTGGCATTAAAAGAGTATAGGGTAGGTGGGGACAAAGTACGCATGGGGCAAAACGACGCACCACATTTACATTTACCGCTAATAAGTTCATAAGACGCGCTCCCACAAATTATGTTAGATAATAGTATGCGCCACTTTCAAACGAAACAGTGAAGCCGAGGTCAGCGTTCCTTACGAAATATGAGGTAAATATGATTTTTTCACATTTTAAAGTAGATTTAGGATTATTTTATGATTTTGTATTAACAGCAAATATGCATGGTAATTAAATAACTTTGTATAGTTGGTCCCTAAGCTTACTTTAGTACTCATATTTTATGTTGTTGTCAATTGAGGTTAGGGTTTAGAATTACTACCGTATAGTTTTTACGGTGTTGCTAAATGGGGCAAAATTGCATACATCACGAGGCAAAAATACGTGTGCGGACTTTTGCACCATTTTAGTAAACTGTCAAAAAGTTGTGTTGTTACTCTTTAGGTTTTTTATATTATAACTTTTATGTATGTTATTTTGCAGCAAACAACGCTGCGAAAACGTTTGACGGAAAATAAAGGCGTAGAAAATTTGGGAAGATTCAGAACCGTGCTATTACAGGCACAAGAAAATGAAATAGTGTAGCGGTGTAGGAACCTTGATAAGCGGTTCTATGGATTGACGTTAAAGTCCCTGTGTTTTCTACTTTATTCTTTGTGGAGAGGAACCATATTAAACACCCATTTTCACCCAACAACTAGTTGGCTGGTCAAAATTTCACAAGAGGTTTTAGGAAAAGAAATCACTTGTCCCTTCGAGTGCCTCGTAAGACCAGCCTTGATAGAACAATGGGATTTAATAGGATACAGCTAACTCAGTACTTTGAAGATTTAGCGAACGTCCTAAAAAATACATGTTTCCTCCAAACCGTATATATAACGTTGACGAAACTGGGATTCAAACAGTTCCAAACAAAATGCCGAAGCATGTTGCTCCAGTTAGCCAGAAAAATGTTGCAAAGGCTGTGGCTTCTGAGTAAGGGCAGACAATTACAGCTGTTTGTTGTATGAGTGCAACAGGTCACAATGTTCCGCCTTGTTTTTTGTTTGCTCGTAAAAGAATGAACTTGCTCTTAATAAAAGATAGGGCCAACTGGCTGCGATATGGGAGTTACACATACTGGATACATGAACATACCTAATTTTATAAATTACTTAAAACATTTTAAGAAGCATACCAATCCCACTCAAGAAAATCCCGTCCTTTTAATTTTGGACAATCACGTGTCCCACAGAAGTCTCCAGGCCATAACATTTGCAAAAGACAGCCATATTCATTTATTAAGTCTGCATCCACCCACCCAGCCACTAGATTGCGTTTTTTCCGACCACTGAAAGCATTCTATGAAAGTATTGCTGACAGCTGATACCCGGCCGAGTCGTTTGGATCTACCATGTAGTCGTCCTCTCCAGCACAGCATTTGCAAAAACTGCGACTTGATATAGCAAAGGAGGGCTTCAGAGTTACAGGGATATACCCTTTAAATAAAAATATTTTCACAGGTGTGGACTTCATGCCAGCAAAAGTAACGGATCAAGACATTGATACAGAGGTGGCCAATGACGATAGGGTTATGGTTCAGTTTGAAGATAAAGCAACACAAGAGCAGTCGCTTGATTTACCAAAGCAACAACACGAGATGATTTTTGACGCATCAACTCGATCAACTTCGCCTTCAGACATCATTCTTTTTCCGAAAATCAAAAAAACTAGGAAATATACCCGCCGAAGTATGAAATCTACTCTTCTTACTTCGACACCAAATAGGAGAGAGTAATTAAGCTGAAAGAAGAAAAGCAAATGGGAGATAGAGAAAAGGAAAAAAAGGTATCATTAAAAAAGTTGAAACTGGAATCTCGAAATGCTAATATTGTTAGAGTAAAAAAGAAGGTGTTCGAAGAATCGACATCTAATGAGTTAGTCACAATGGTTTTCCAAGAAAGTGATGATTCCTACGACTGATGTTTTGACGATGAAAATAACTCGGATATTGGCTTGCAGGCGCTGAAAATTTAACCTAAGAATTTCGTGATGGTCATAGTTTTTGGAAAAAGGTATATAGATTATTCATCGTTAAAGTCAGCAAAGTTAGGAATGATGGTTATGAAGGTATATTGTATAAAAGAATGCCTAAAACCTCTCGTTTTTATGAAACTGCCGAAGGTGTCTTTTTTCAAAAAAATGATAACCAGATTAAGCTCTCGAAGCCGATACCAACTAGTTCAAATCGGTTTGAAAATTCAGTAGGATACTCAAATGACCTTACAAAATACAGTTCTCTTTTAGATTAGGTAACATTATTTTTTGTAGTTTTAATATAGTGTTTAATAAATAAAGATAAATTTGGGAAATTCCGCTTTTTCTGTTTCAGTGCATATATATATGACGAGGCAAAAGTAAACACCCGCGTACTTTTGCCCCATCCCTAATCTATATTGAAAGTGTAAGCCACATATATATGAGATTCCACAATGACAGCTGGTACATGCGACCCAATACGGGAAGTGCGTCTTTTTGCCCCCACTTACCCTAAAAAAAGTAATAAAACTACAGTTTATTTATGGCCAATATGTACAGAGAGAGATTCAAACTCGTGGTTGAGGAGCCACAGGTGTAAATGCAAGGAAGTTTTTAATTTAAAGCGAATTACTTTTGTTTAGTCTTCACTACTCATATTTATCCGTTTGTTGTTTTTATAAAACGTTTTTGAATGTGGTTCGGCCGAAGTGTTTTTAACAGTTCTGCGTCAGTGTTCCTTTAAAATGAAAAACCAAAGCCTTTATTTTTGGAAGTGGAAGCATACTTTGAATACAAAAGTTGCAGGATTTTTTTCTCTATTATTTGTTAAAAATATCAAAAAATTTTTAAAATCATTTAAAAGCTGAATAACTGAGTACCTAACCTAATCCTAATATATATATATATATATATATATATATATATATATATTAGCACATTGAAATTTGATCAACTATAAACATGTTTCTGGCTAAGGTCTTCATCAGTACAGTCAACTAGTTAAGAGACGAGTATTAACTAGCGCCAAAACTTAATACAACAAAATCACACCAGTCTATATGACAAAAATGTTAACGGCACGTAACCCATGTATACCAAAATAAAAAGAATAATGAAATCCTCTCAAACTATATTAAAAATAAATTAGTATTAATCAACTTAAAATGTACTTATTGTACCAACATTAAAAATGTGGTATGTTTATGACAACTACTAAATAAATCAAAGAATACAATAAGATGTATACCCTTGGCGTCACTGCGTTTTCAAAGCAAGACTTTTCAAAATAACAAAAATTCTCCTTTAAAGAGGAAACATTTTTACGCACATGATAATATAATAAAACTCACATTTCATTTGAATATGGAAATAATTGGTTGTTTATTGAGAAAAATAAAAACAAAAGCAAATATCTGCTGAAAAAAGTCAAACCCAACTCTGATTCTTCAAAATATTTTTGTTTGTTCACCACATATGGGAAATGTCAACTGTAAATTATCCAACCAAGTCGCTACCGTTAGTGCAGTGGAGCTCAAAGGATTAATAGTGGCAATAGATAAAACTCGAGGCAAATTAATAGAGAAAAGCAAGCACACCCCTTTTTATGGACAAAAATATATTTATATTTGATTCTGTAAAAATATATTTCCATTTAATATAAATAGTTTTTATATTCAAATACCTATCTGCTGAAAATAATTTCAACTAGACAGGGGAATATTGGTTCTTTGCCATCCGGTATATATGCTGAATTGAGTGGTAAAGCGAAGCTGAGTTTTTATAAAATCAAAACAGTGCTAAACAACATCATAGTTTTTCGTTGTTTACAGGTCCAACATGAACCAGTGGATCTACTCGCTGGTCCTGATCTTGGTACTGTTCAGCTACATACCTGAAGCATTATGCTGCAATGAAGCAGTCTGCGGCAGTGTCGTGAGTAAGTGCCTGCTGACAAAGTCCTGCAACTGCGACTTCAACTCCGACAATTGCTCTTGCTGCAAGGAATGTCTAAACTGTCTGGGGTACCTGTACAATGACTGCTGTTCTTGTGTAGGTTAGTATTTTTAGATTAGGTTGCCAAAGTAAAAATAGCTAATTTTTTTTTTCATTAAACATAATCTAATAATAATAATAATAATCTTCCGTCCAGGAACAAGTATTTGCACAGGTTGTGCACAATTTTCACAAATATCTATGTGGATTTTTTGCGTACTAGCTATAGAACAAACAACAAATCAAAAAACTTCAAATTCCAAAAGTTTATGGGTTTTATCGGAATCGTTAGAATTTACAAAAAAATAAACATTAAACGATTGGAAAGTTAACCAATGAGCAGTAACTTCGTTATTTGGAATATAACACCCTGTATAATATATGCCTAACATATGGATATCTTCTTGCTGATTATAACTATACTAGGTTTGATATCATTATCTTTAAAGATAACCGAGAAAAGAAAAACGCTGCTACAAAAAGTAATGTATTCCCATTGACTCCACTATGTAGTGGAGCGTTCTCTATCTCCCTCTTACGCATTGGTTCTTATTGCAGGGTTTTTCTCAAATGTATCGGTTGTTTTTAAAAATAAGTATATTTATAATCAACAAGACTCATGTATTCAAACCATATTATACCGGGTGTCTTATTTGAAATTACGGAGTTCCTTGGTTAACTTTCCGATCGTCTTTTGTTTGTTTTTTTTTTGTAAATTCTAATGATTTCGTTAAAACCCAGAAACATTAGTATCTTAAGTTTTTTTTTGATAACTCTTATAGTAGTCTCTAGATACCCTTTAAAATCTAACAGACAACCTGTACATTGATTTCGTAGAGAAATTATTTAGAATTCGAACTATTTGCGTCCGGTCCACTAAGTACGTAGTTAGTTCAGGAAAAAACCACAGATACACACATTCGCAAGCCTCTGCAGAAAAGAATTGCCATGACCTGTAAAAGCCTAGAGTCTTATAGTTAAATCCGCCTAAATTCATTCTGCTTTAGGAAATTGATGACATCCAGTGGAAAGCTAGTGTCCAGCTACAGCCATCGTACAATTCGTTTCTTTTTAATACATCATTCATGTTCCTTAAGCCCAGTGGACATGGATCGTCCAGTTTCTCCTACAAGAACAACTCATTACAAGAACAATGAATGTTTTATACTTTTTATGCTTGGAAAGAGATAATATCCTTCTACGATCGCAAACATTGTTTAGTTTTCTGAAATGTGTTGAAAATTTAACGTATGTTTGACAAAGAAGTAATCTTGCAATCTTGTCTGTAATTTCCTATATGAATGGAAGAACTAGTGTCCTGTCGCAGAGTTGGATTATTATAATCAGTGGCGGCTATTCAGGTGAAGTAGGTGAAGTGCTACTTCACCAGGAAAAATAAACAAGCAAACATCTAACTATATTTATTATATATCTCTTAAAATTTAAGTTTTTACATTCATTTATTCACCTAATTGGCAAAAAATAAACTTTACATCTTGAATAAATGTTTTGTGTGTTGGTGGCATGTCTTTTTAAAACTTTCAATCGAACTTTATTATAACAACTACAGCAGTGGCGCAAACTGCTTCGACGTTGCTGGAGGTGCTATGTTTAGTTTACGATTTTAGTACTACGTTGCCATAACAACGCGTTCGCGATGACTTCGAGCGCGTGGAAGAATAATGTTAACCAGCGCCATAGAACGCTCTCGGTGAATTGCTAACGCAGTACACTACACCCACATGTCGTTCAGTTTGGGGTGATTGTTTACTTTTATTTTCGCCGATTTCGCTGCAACCGGTTACTTCCTTTGCAGTTTGCTTGACTATTTTGTGTTATATTTATTTATGGTGTTGTTACAACTTTATTTGGTGTCGGGTTTATTAATTTACAATATTGATGAATCCGATCACGGACGTGGTTTGCATTTTGTTGGAAACTCCATTTAATCGATTGAAGGAACAAGATCAGAGTTTTAATCGTCATCCTGGTTTTCGGCGTACAAATGGTTATGTAGTAGTCAAATATTACAAACATTGTTTTGCTGGCCTTGTTTACTAGTTTCCAATAAATATTCAGTGTGGAATAAGGAAGGATTTGCAGGTATGTTAAATATATGAAGGTCTTTACATAAACATGAAGACTCGGCGGAGCATTTAAAATGCGAATTAATTCAAAAACATTTGTAAAAAATCAAAGCACTATAGCTGACACTTTAAAAGAAAATGCTAAACTATATAAAATACATTTTAACGAAAACGTCTGATTAAATAGACTATTTATGTGCTTGGTAATTGACGCAGTTTTTGTACCTTGCAAAACAAGAGTTAGTTTTTCGCGGCCATGATGAGAGCAGCGAGTCAATAAATAGGGGGAATTTTAAAAAGCTTTTAGGTTTATTAATATCGAGAAGTTCCCAAGAACTAAAAGATCATCACGAAAAAATTAAAAATGTTTTTACTGGTGACTCGAAAACTATTCGAAACGAAATAATTGAATGCGTTTCTGATTATTTAAGTGATCATGTAAAAAATGAAATAATAAACATAAATTTTTTTTTCTGTGCAAGTGGATGCCACCACTGATATTACGCAAACCTCCCAGTGCTCCATAATTTTAAGATACGTTAATTCAGAAGGTTCAGTAGTCGAGAGATTCTTAGGATTATATAATGTCAGCTCCGATAAAACATCGGAGAATTTATATTCTCTATTGGATCAAATTTTGGACGAGTTTGACTATAAAAATAAATTAATAGGGCAATGTTATGATGTCTTGCCATGTAATTAACTTTCAAAAAAAAAAAAAGCTCCGCAGGCTGTATTTGTCCATTGTCTTGCGCATGGTCTTAACCTTGTGATGCAGCAAAATTTAAAAATATTTCTAAATGTCAAATTTTTTGCAAGCCTTAGTGGTATTCGCTACAAGAACAAGTAAAAAAAAAATTAATGAAAATAAAGATATTTTAACCAAAGCATATAAAGTGTTTTCCCTTATTTTGACAATACTGTCGACAAGTGCTTCAGTAGAAAGAAGTTTTTCTTGCCTCAAACGTGTAAAAACTTATTTAAGAAATACAATATCTCAAGAAAGACTTACTTCTCTAGGCAATATTTCAATTCAAGAGGAATTTCTGGAGGAGATTAGGGCAACTCATCCATTTTATGAGGATGTTATAAATAAATTTGCTGCTATGACGAATACGAGAATTGATTTAGTATACAAAATTTAGGTAAGTCGTAAAAAAATATTCTACCCCTTCCACATATAAAAAAAATTCTGGAAACAAACTTATTTCGATATTTTCTTGCTTCATTTGCACTTCACTTACTTTTTCACCCGCGAGCCGCCACTGATTGTAATATTTAGTAAAAGAAGTTGCTTTTGGGAAGGGTACTAAAATACTTCTGGTGGTTCGTGGTTTTGGGAGGGGTTTCAAAAGACACAATTATATTATATATAATTATATTATATTATATTATATATAATATTATATTCGTTTCGTAGATTTATTTCTACTTTATCGAGCACTCAAAGAAACAAAGCACATTTGATAAAGAAAATAAAAATATAAATTACGAACACATATTTTTATTTTCTATATCAAATGTGCTTTGTTTCTTTTAGTGCTTGATAAAGTAGAAATAGATCTACGAAAGGTTGCACAGAATATAATTGTCTTTTCAAACCCCTCCCAAACCCACGAACCATTGGAAGTTTATTTTGAAAAAATTGGGAGACAAAGTTCACGTCATGACTATTAAATACCTTTTGCGATTTTGTATATATATATATATATATATATATATATATATATATATATATATATATATATATATATATATATATATATATATATATATATATATATATATATATACAGTGTCACCGGATTGGCATAACTATACCTGTAACCTTATTATTTTGAACTTCTAATATATTTGAAGATTTTAAATTTTAAAACAAAACTTCATTCTACATAAAAATTTTTGCTTGTCTGGAAACGTCGAAAACTAACGTTGGAAATTGACCTAATTATATAGGTTGTCCAAAAATTCCCTTATTTTTATAGTTACTGAAAACATTTTATAAAAAAAGGTTTTGTTTGCCTTGAAACTAATATTGGAATGTAAATTAGTTATACATAATTATACAAATCTAAAATTATTCAGAGAGTAGAATACCTTATTTTTATAGTTAATGAAACATTTTATATAACATTTTTATTTTGAGAGAAATAGAGGGTCTGAATGCTGAGTCTGGATAAATTTAGCTCGATTTTATAAAATTTCCCGTTTTCCTTTGGAAGGAATATGTTTAGGTTAAAGATATAGTACAGGTGGTCTGAAATAAACATAAGAAATTTAAAACCTCTAATCTTTTCCAAATAACCTTTTTATAAAATATTTCAAAAACTATAGAAATCAGGATATTTTTCTTCTAGGTTTATTTCAGATTTTTATAATTTTCGGACAACCTTGTAACTAAGTCAGATTCCAACATTAGTTTTCGAACTTTCACGGCAAAAATTTCAATGAACTCATTTTTTTCTTAAAATTAAAAAATAATAACGTTTACAGGTATAGTTACGTCAGTCCAGGGACACACTATTTTCTATATATTTAAAACACCAAGCCAGATTTTTCAGCAAATTCCAGAGTTGTACTGCACTAATTTGCATGATTTTTATTTAAATGATCGTTTGGTTACCGAGGACTTTCAACACTATAACACCAACACCACACACTAAACCAATATGTTTTTCTTCAATAACATTTCTGGACGGTGTGGTGAATGCGTCCCATATTCTTATAATTCCACTGCCATCTAATGGAAAAGGCAGAACAAGGTCTGCTAGGCCAGCTGGTGTTAATTTAAACGAGAAGGGAATTAGCAGCCATTCTGACAAAATATTCAGCCTATGGTAAACTTATTCAAGTATAGGGTCCAAATACCATTATACTGACAAGTCTTTAAGTGCTTTAACCTATCTCTACCGGTATAATAATCAATTGTTTAATTGTTTAAAATGAATCCCCTTTTACCCTTACTATTAATTTTGTTTATTTTTTAACGTTTTTGAGTTATAGTTATTTTGCATGATGCAATATATTTTGCTCATCAGCCAAGAAAATATATTGATTTTTTCAAGTGTTTACGAAACTAGGAACCACAAGTCTACTATTACAAAAAAACGTGACAAGACAAAAGGCAAAAGCTCTAGATAAGGAGGAATGTTTCTTTTTTTTTTAAGACTAGATAGTAAAATATTTAAATGTATCAGTGGCGCTTCCAGAACTCTGGCCTGGGGAGGGTAGTAGTTGGTAGGGGGGGGGGGAATTAAAGAATTATTATTTAGCCGTACTTTACCTAATTTAAAATTCAGAAAAGTAATAATAGAATATTTGGAAATAAAATAGTAACTATTAATACTTTCAGAATTCCGATAATATTTCTTATACATAGCACATACCTTGTAAAAATTAAATGGAGACCTTGCAACTACAAATTTTAGTCCTGCAATAGACAAAACAAAAGCATTCTCGTCCCCGTCTCCCAATCCGCATCGTGATTTTTCGTGTATAAATTCTGACAGTGCGAGGGAGGTAAGACCGCCAAACGCCTTACGTGTGCGAAACGTTGTTGCCATATCAGTCGAATATTATTCATACATCGAAAAATTATCACAATAATATTTGTCAATTTTCCCGTTTAATAATTTATTGTTAAAAATATTAGAGGCAAAATAATTTTTAATATTTTCAATATTAGATATTGGGTGTCTGGAGGGGGGGGGGGTAATTGTTATCTCTACAATGGGTATGTTGCTTTAACTTATCTAAAAAAATAATTAAGTGTATTACTTTATTAAAGTAGTACCGAAAATAAAATAATCAGTTACCAAGTATTTAATAAATGTATTTTTTAGATCTCAAAATTAACATATTGTGATCATTGTGGGAAACAATAACGTGTTGTCTTGATGCACATGTAAATGAGCAAAATGCCATTTTAAAATTAAAAAACGCAAATTTAGTCGAATGCGAGAACTTTTCCACATTTCCGAAATTTCAAACACCTGTTTCCTGTTTATGAGTTTCGAAAAAAAAAAACGTGACGAAAACTTGAAACTTTTTTAGACATTTTCTGAACTTCGCATTTTTTTCTAAAGGTATACTTAGTACTTGCATTTGCAACCTTAAATTTTAAAGGCAAATAATAATAAAATTTATTTGATTTCTTTTTTCATGCTTGTTATAATTTCTTAGCGATTTGGAACGTTTTCGGCATCTGCAGAGCTGGGCAAGCTACTATTAAAAAGTAGCTAAGCTAAAAGTTACTTATTTATAAGTTACTTTTTAAGTTACTTTTGGTTTTTCTATTTAGTTTCTATTAAAAAGTTGGACCCTTTATATATATGTCGGTAAGTTTACATAATTGACATTTAGCTTCAATATTTTTCCCTACTGTTTTAATAAATAAAAAAAATCTTCCAGCACGGGTCATAAACTTTTCATTCTCGTCGATATTAGCTGTGCTTTTCGAAAGAGCTTCTGGGGTTTTGCTAAAAGAAGATAGAAAGAGTTTTAATTTATTTTGTTAAAAAGGGTTCATTGGTCGTTGATCTGTATAATTTTTTAAGGTTATTACCTTCCACTAGCTTGTGACTTTATATTATCCAGTTTTGGCTGCTTATTTCTGGAACGAACGATAAAAAAATCTGGAAGTGTCTTCCTCTTAAGGTTATTTTCATACTCTGGTCGGTATTCCGGGTCATTATCACTTTCATTTGAAAAGGGATCATTTTGGTCATCAATATTGTAAATCTTTTCTATGTGATCATGTACCTTTTAAAAAATACATCAAAATGAATAGCAGTGCCCAAAATTTTCACCAAGAAATTTTTTCAAGACCTTGCAAAAAATGCAATATTTCTTGTCGGTTTCTAGTGGCAAGTGTTTATTGAACTTTGCACTTGAGTGCAATAAAAAAAAAATTACGAGCGTGCGCAAAGTAACTGCTTTCCTCAAAGTTCAACTTTGCGCCCGCTTTCTTTGTTTGACAAATTTCCATCTTTAGATATGATTTTTAGATGTTTTAATGTTTTCAGGACAAAATAATATTCAAAAAAAAAATGATTTTTGTTGCGTTTTTAAAGATTTTATCCAAATTTAGTCCCTGACCTAACCTAACACTTGCGCAAAGTGTTTTTTTCCCGCACTTAAAGCTTCTGCGAACTCCGCTAACTGCTTTTGCGTGAGTGAAAGTATCAGTTTGCGCATTTGTTAGGAAAATAACAAGAGAAGTAGTTTTTTCCAACTTGTATTTTTTGAATTTTTTTAGAAATTTACCATACAAAACGTACATAAATGCGTTATCACAAAATCACCAAATACATACCGATATATTAGTCCCATCCCACACCTCACAAGATATATGTTTAGTAAAAAACATTTTTAGTACACTATCAAGAATTTCCTGAAATTAGAAAAATTAAATAAAGTAATAATTATTGTTTACCTCAACTCAATTTATAGTAATCTTGAATAAAATACAATAATTTTGAGAAAATTTACGTTTTCTCCGCATAATGCCCAAGAAACTTCGAAAAAAAAAGAGTTAAAAAGAAAACTACCTTGTCCTCAAAGAGTTATCAAAAAATACCAAATACGTCCAGAGATATAATTATTATTATTATTATGTAATTCACAATCCTGAATCCAGAACTAAAGGTAAGATTTTTCACCTTTCAGTTGGTAGAATTATTATCCCCAAAACCCAAAGTTGACATTATTAGGTGCCAATTATAATTTATAATTTATTACTAGAGTAACTTAAGCAGCCAAAAGTAGCTTTATTTGAGTAAGAAGCTACTTTTAAAGTAGCTTTGTGAATACATTCAAGAAAATATTAAAAGCTACAGCTATAAGCTACTGTATTGCAAAAGTAGCTTACTTAAAGCTATTAGTTACCAATACGGTAGCTAGCTAACTACTTAATAGGTAGCTACTGCCCAGCTCTGCCCATCTGGATGCACCTTAATGCGAGGCACGCTTTGCACTACTGCCAGGAATGGCCCTGACAACCCACTCTTCAGTGAAACTCTAACCACATATAATGGTATTTCTTGCTAGTCGTTTGCAACTTGTGTA
The DNA here is from genome assembly GCA_030620095.1 of Kuschelorhynchus macadamiae. Taxonomy (NCBI): domain Eukaryota; kingdom Metazoa; phylum Arthropoda; class Insecta; order Coleoptera; family Curculionidae; genus Kuschelorhynchus; species Kuschelorhynchus macadamiae. The sequence continues at coordinate 2,947,088 of JAUTXW010001380.1, forward strand.
GCACCTTGCTTATATATCGCAATATCGTCTTCCCCACATATAAGTACCGTTTTGATAAATTCTCATTTTATTTATTCAAAAACGCCTTTGGTATGTGCACCTGCATGCTGGCAGATACAACATTTCTGAGAACCTTTCATTAAAAAAATTATTATTATGGAACGAGTATTATATTATTAATTTATTTAATTTCTTTACGTATTCGTCTTGATAAACGAGTTACGTTCACATTTAATGGACGCCAGGAATAGCAGGTGTCAATTAAAAGAGTCTAACAAATTTTGTTGAAGTAAAAATTAATGTTTTTAAATTCGTGGTATAACGTATACGTTTCTAATTTGAATATTGTGCATAATTGATTTATACAATAAAATTAAATAATTTCAAAACAATATTATTTCATTATAATAGAAACATTTTATTTCCAAAATTACGTATTACAGAGTCGCTGTGATATATTCGAAATCGGTCGATTATTTCGAAGTAAAAAAATTGATTGTACAGGACTGGTCTTAATTTTCACCCTTTTCTTAACTGAAATATGATACCTTCACAACATAAGCTTTTTTTGACTTCTATAAAATCTTCTGAATGAGAAAATGCGTATTTTTTAATTTATCTATTTATTTACTTTACAACTTTTTTTAACCGAACTGTAATATATTCCATAAAGCCCGAACGTTGTAATTTTATTGTCCTAAAATCTATTTACTCAATTATTGTAATAAAAAAAACGCATTACAATTTAAAAAAAATTAACTGCAGTTTCTCAAATGACTATAGATTTTGTTTAAACAAATCCTTATTTTAATATAAACTCGGAATTTTAAGTTATTAATTATAAGTTGTGTTAAAAAAAATTAATATAATAAAATTTGGGAGTTTCCGTAGAGAATTTTTTTGATTACTGCATTCAGGAGGCTGTAATATATCATATTTCAGGTAAAAAAAAGTCGAAAAGTAAATAAATAAATAAATTAAAAAATAAGAGTTTCCGCAGGAAATATTTTTAAAGTCCACGTTCAGAGGGCTTTATAGAAAATATGTTGTGAATGTATCACATTTCGTTTAAGAAAATTGAAATTTTAGTGCAAATTCTGTATTTAAAATAAAATGGCAACACTAAAACTGTTTAAAATCTCGGTAAAATTTCATTTCCTGGAGTAAAACTTCTTTTATGGAGGAAAATAATAAATTTCATGATTTATTTTTTTTTAATTATGTTAATAACATTATGAAAGGTAAAAAATAATAAAGATAAGTAAATCTAAAATAATAAAATTAAAAAAATCAAAAACGGGAAAAAAGAATGTGAAATATGGTATAATGGAATATAAGCAGAGGTATTATTTGAGTAGGTAGAGTATGTAAATGAATGTGTGTATGTTTGTATCTTTGATCTGTATTTTAATTTTTTTACAGATAAAAGTTGAGATGAAAAATGTTTTTTCGTCTCAATCTAAATGACTGTTACATATATGAATAAAATAAATGTATTGTCATAAATTCTTATTTACGTATGCGCAAGAATACTATTTAAGAAAACGGTGACTTTCAGCTTGAGAAAAAACTTAAAAATGTTTCATAATTATATAACAATTTATTATGATGTAAGTTCCGAGTATTTGAGTAAAAGATAGGTAAAACCCTTTTAACAGAAGTTTTCTCATAATGAAATTTTTCTTGTCTCAAGTAAAGGGAAAAGACTATAAATATTTTAATATGGGAAAGTACCAATCACTTAAAGCAAAAAAATCGTACAATTGTGAAATTCAACCGTGTAATTTAAGAAATATATTGAGTATTTTAAAAATTTTATTATCCAAAACTGTTAATTAGATCATTATTAATTCAACAATAAAATCTTGTTTAAAATAGTCGCAATATTTACAAAAATATTTAACCTTTGATTGACCATTATTTCAAAAAGTGCAGACCGGCAACACGGAATAAATCTTACTTGCCGCACAAATTGTTTTTGGTACTGTAAACATTACGTTTTTAAGCAAAACAACTATTTTATTTCTACTTACTTATTCAGGCGCTAATACAATGACCTAATCTAACTAGCCTTCAATTTTTGTAGCATTCAGAGAGAAACGTAAATTTTGAAAAGTCTGTAACGCCAAAGCAGCCCTTTAGTGTTAATTCCCTGTTATATAAGACTTTTTTTTGCTCTAAATTACTAAGAATTTTTCCTGTTAAAGTATTTGTAGTTATTTCCTTTTTACCTTGGATATGGATGCATGGAAATTCGTTACGAGGGAAGTTCATGGTAAAGGCCAATTTAGCGATTTTTTAAGACTAAACGATCCTAATTATCCGCGATCAAATGAGATCCGGCAACGCCCAAAAAAATTAAATAAATGTTTGCACATTATATATATATATATATATATATATATATATATATATATATATATATATATATATATATATATATATATATATATATATATATATATATATATATAATTTATATATATATATATATATATATATATATATATATATATATATATATATATATATATATATATATATATATATATATATATATATATATATATATATATATATATATATATATATATATATATATATATATATATATATATATATATATATATATATATATATATATTCACATATATAATTTGAAAGATACGAAAAAAATCTGATATAAAAAAGTTTCGCCTTTTTATAGTCATTAACTTTAGTTGTTACAAAAAAGTACGTACTACAAATCGTTTCCGAATAAATCGAATTTTAAAACTTTAGTGCAGTCTCGCGGATGTCGAAAAAAGTTATGACCTCGAATTTTTGGGAAGCTAAATAGCCTCCAAAGAACAGAGGATTGAAAGTTTATGGACAAATTCGAAGAAAAATTGTCAAAAACCAAAAATAGTCAAAATCAAATTATTAAAATTGAAGGTTTTGCTTATTTTTCAAAATAAAAAAAATTGTTACTCGTTGGCTTCGTTTAGAGACATTTTTTTTTTGGAAAAAAAAAAGTAATTTCTTTCCGGGGTTTATAAGTATAGACACTTTCTACGTCCAGTAGGCCACTTTTATCACCCTCCTCTTAAAATTTAAAGTCATTTATTCCTGCGGTTTAGGAGTATAGACCAGGTTAAATACCTTTACCTTTAAAGACACCTGAGAAATTCAAGGGAGACACTATCATAAGAAGAAAATGGCAAAGTATTTCCATGGACTTCACTATGTTATGAAGCCTCTGGTAGGCTACTTTTAATCACCCTCATCTTGAAATTTAAAACCATTTCTTCTCACGGTTTATGAGTATAGACTAGGTTTAATATCTTCACCTTTAAAGACACCATAGAAATTGAAAAGAAACCCTACCATAAGAGGCAAGTGACAATGCATTCCCACGGACTTCACCTTATAATTTTAGTCTAAGGACTTTTTCTGCCTTTAAAAATGAAGCACATTTAAGAATCATTAACATTTTATAACATAGATAGGTTATTCCATTTTTAAAATACAACTTTCTTTTCCATGACTTTATATCCTGCATCATCGATTTTCTTTATTCCAATAGGTTTTTCTTTATTTCAATTGGTATTTAATATTTCTTGCTAACCATCCTTCATTAGAGAATAATTGACTGTCGCCTTACTTAGCACTTTGTATATGTTGCACACACGATGAGTAAATATTCGGCCAAGTTTTGAAGATCGATTGCAGTTTTTGTCGTCTTACGCTGAAGGATATATTTAGAAAATTTAATTATTTTCATTAAGATAATTATTGGAAGTAGACGCACACATTTTAAATCATAAAATTCTTTCCATATATTTCTGGCGTTTTTCCTGTCGTCGAGAAAATATTTTCAGCGGTAATATCCGTAGTGCATCCAATTTTTCCGGAACATCTTGGACGAGTTTCTAAGTAATTTGTTTAACAAATAGCGGAGCGTTAGTGGTTTTGGAACCTTTTGCTCGAATGCTGCTTGTTAATCACATTTTTTTAGAAATAAGTATTCTAATTTTTCCATAGGTTGTCAACAACAATTAGATATGGAAAAATTAGATGTACGAGGGATATTCGGTAAGATTATTCCCTGAGTTCAATAAGTAATATTTAATACAACAATATTTTTATTTAAAACATCAGTAAGAACAATAATTATTATTAAAATGAAAAACAAATATAATTACACTTCGTACTCATTTTAATTTACCAAGTCAAACTGAATGATATTTTTTCGATTTTTTTTTTTCGGAAAAACTGCGGTTGTCAGGCGATTTTTCCGTTGGAAAATTAAGTATAACGTACGAATTCTTGTGAGTGATTGATAGGAAGGAAATAATCACCAATATTGGAACATAGCGATATGTCTTCCCAAAAGTCAATCAGTTAAGAAGATTGAGTATCAAAGGCGTAACCGAACTTTCTGTATTGGTTGGTAAAATTTTAATATGGAAAAACCAACAATTAGTTAAAAATGTTAAATGCCATTTAAAGAAATTATGATTCTTAGTATTACATGGAGTGTTGAATTAGAATTATTACTTTCCGATGTTTCGCCAAAGATGACATAAATCATCTTCGGTTTATCTTCCACATCCTACGTCGCTTTCAAATTTTGTGCACTGATAATGGTCGTATAACAATACAAAAAACATGGTGATATATGATAATTATTCTTGGATTAATTTTACACAAAAAAAAGATCATCATCACCTCTGATGTGTGTCTTAGTTGTTGTTTACATTAGCGTCTACGGCCAAGCTGTCTAACCGGTAAAGCTGTTTTTGGCTTCTTGACTCGGCCCACTACTGTGGCGCCACTTGCGGCGATTTACTTAAATTGGTCACTTATTCGAAGTATAAACAAGGTTCGTTAAATTTTTGATGTAAGGCGTGCGGGCTCAGTGGTAGGGCCCCGGATTAGCATTGCAAAGGCCTTGTGTTTCATCCCCAGCGGTCGATATATATATATATATATATATATATATATATATATATATATATATATATATATATATTGTTATTGTTGGGGTGTACGTCTATTATTAGCATAGTAAACAACCTTACTAAGTTTAGAAAATAATTTATTCGTTACAAATACGAAGAATACTACATTTTTAAGCGGCAAAATAATTGGAAACGTATTTCTGAATCAACATTTTCTAACAAGTAGGCCCATTTTAAAATTGAAAATCAACATTTTCTAACAAGCTTATTATCAACTGACAATCGTTACCATAGAGCATTAATGGGTTGTTCACTTCCGTTCCTGTCAACAATTTAATGTTAATCTTCATTCGAATTTCTGCAAATATGGGTTTGCGAAAAAGTTGTATCGAAAATGAACGATAAATCATTATTAATCTTCATAGGAAAGGCTATTCGTATCAAAATATTGCAGAAATGGTTAATCGTTCCAAAAAGGCGGAGTTTAACGCTGTTCATCATGTTAGGATTCATGGAGCCACTAGAACTGTTCCTAGTAAGCGACATCCAAGAAAAACGAATATGGAAACATATCTTCGAATTGTTCGCATTTCTAAGGCAGACCCTCACAAGTCAGCAGTTGATATTTGGAAAGAAATTTTTGTTGAAAATCCAAGGGAATTTAGTGTTCGAAGTGTTTGTAATCGTTTGAACGAGGCACAGGGTACCAAGGAAGAAGCCACACCTTTCTGAAGTGAATCGAAGGAGCCGTTTGGAATTTGCTAGAAATCACCCTTGGAACGTCCAACAATGGAAGCAGATATTATGGTCAGATGAATCCAAGGTAAATAAATTTGGTTCTGATGGAAACCGTTTTGTTTATCGTCCACCAAATAAAGAATTTGACCCGCGCTACACCATGAAAACAGTGAAATTTGGTGGTCGTTGTATCATGGTATGGGGCTGCTTCTCTTGTAATGGTGTTGGCCCTCTTTAAAGAATAACTGGTACTATGGATAAGTATGAATACATTAACATACTGGAAAACGTGATGCAACCATATGCAGAAGAAAATGTATCAGTACACGATAATGATCCAAAGCACCCTGCTAGGAGAGTGACTGTCTGGCTTCAGAATAACCATGTAGATGTTTTACAATGACCATATTGTAGTCCAGATCTTAACCCAATAGAAAATCTTTGGATGATTTCGACGAATTATTCGACGGTATGAGAGAAGCTTGGACCAGTATTCCACTAGAGACTTGTAGACGTTTAATACAGTCCATGCGTAGAAGGTGTTTAAAAGTTATTGTTTTGCCGCTTAAAAATGTAGTGTTCTTCGAATTTTGTAATAAATAAATTATTTTTGAAACTTAATAGGGTTATCTGATGCGTTAATAATAGATATACACCCTAACAATAGCAACAATGATTATAATATTCAAAATATCTTAAACCAATTTCTTACTAGCAATGGTTCAGATTTTCGCAAGGTATCGTTTCCAATTAGTTTGCCATCATTTTTTAAAAAACTGTATTTACACTAATAAAAATGCTATTTATAACTTCAATAATTAGACTAACATAATAACGTTTTAAAATATTAACTGACTAACAATTTCCAATTAGGATCTATTCATACTAATTTGAATGCTGATGTCTTCTATCTGTGAGAAATGCGACAGCTTGCGGTTGCCCTGCAGCAGCTTTTAAAGCCCTTGGTCGGATTGGAGTTCGACCGCTTCTCCTATGGTCTAATCGGGATGGGCACATGTTCTCCTTTTGAGTATCAGATTCTGTAATTTCTGTGTTGGACGGCGTCTCTGGACTTGGGAAATTAAGGTGTCGGTAGATTATCATCGTTGGTAATTGCCATGCCAATCCTGAGGTGTCCTTTGCGTCGACATTTGCAGATGATGTATAGAGTTACAAGAACAGCAATAAGAGTAATGATCAAAATTGTAAACCAGAGAAGATGTTTAAGGTTCATTGATAAGCTTGTCCAGTTCGTCACAATATTGGTTGAGTTTACTGGGTCAGTTTGGTATGTGACAGTTTTGTATTTGTCAATTGGGTATTTGGCATGCACCCTTGGCCTTCCAATAACAGCATTACATTCCGGTTGTAACCTTAATAATGAGTTAGTGTTTATTACGTTGGTGATAATGTTTTTGCTTCCGCATTTTACTGTGACTGGCAAGGCGGTCAGAAACTGTTATCAGCCCGTAGTTTTGGTTGAGTTCTTGCACATTGTATTCCTTGGCAAGCAACACAGAAATCTGGTTGCTGGTAGTCGTGCCTGTTGTTTCAGTAGCTGGGCCTTAGAGATGGAGTCGCTATGAGAGTGGTACGCTGTTTGCAGTTGTCCAGTTTTCGAAATGATACGTACAATAATGAATGATCGTCACGCCTAATGAATTTTTTAGTGGTGGGTAATATGTCGTGGTATCTTATTCGATGCTCCAAAATTGAGATAGTGTACAAGTGATAAAAAAGTATAGGTTTCGGGTTCGATTAAGGAAATTTTTAGTACAAAAATTATTTTTTGATCAGGCTGATATGTTCCTAATTCGATTATATCAAGATATTCTGCTACATTCAATGAATAGGTCGGTAAAGGTAAATTGTTTTTTACTAAAGATCGAGAGATTTCTTGTAACGAGGTGATCAGATCTTGTGAGATGATAATTGAGCTATGGAGTATTTTTAAAAGACATAATTTCCTATTAGCGATTCACACAAGCTACTAGTTTTTATCTGTCCTTCGTAAAACTTGATCGCGGTTGATGTGTTGTTAATCGATTTTTGAATGTCTTAAATATTATTATTAAAAGTTTCCTTGTCTGTTTGTAATTTGTTTATGGTGGAGTTGAAACTTTTAATTACAGATGTAGTTACGGAGACACACACACACACATAAGAAACACATATTTATGGTTAGCCAAATTTCATTGCTTTAGCGGTCATCCCAAAGAATCCATTTTCTACTATATACTAGTTCTTGCCGCGTTATATATTTTCTACTTGTGATTATATATATATATATATATATATATATATATATATATATATATATATATATATATATATATATATATATATATATATATATATATATATATATATATATATATATATATATATATATATATATATATATATATATATATTATATATATATATATATATATATATATATATATATATATATATATATATATATAAAAAATAATCTTTTACTGTAATATAAATTATTGTTATTATCTCGCGACAAACTTACAAAACCAATTATACTCACCGCGGGTTTAAAATACGACCTTCGTATGATAATTTTAAGTTATAGACTTTGATATACCCACCGGAAGTAATATGTTATGCTTTTTAGTATATATTTTTAAATACAACCTTTGTTCTCTAAAAGTTTTTTGAAATGTTTCCCTTTCTTCCTGTTTATTTTGTTTCAGTGTTTGCTATATTAACGTTTCGAATTGAATTACATGTAACGTTGTACCTTTATTTTTTCAGACATGTGCCCTAAAAAAAATTTGACTAGCAGCCCTCTCAGTAAAAAGTCGCACGTCGAAGATTTGGATGCAATACCTCCGCTCTTCAACGTTCTCACCGAAGCTCCCGACGTCTACAACAGATGGAATAGCACTACATTTCCTATGGATATCGATATTGGTCAGTACACCAACAAGAAGGAAGCCAAGCTGATGATGCGTAAGTAATATTTATGCTTTCATATAAAAACTCTCTCTAACAGAAGCATTCCACCGAAGACTAGCAAGTCTCAGTTACTCAATTGTCTTATCTAGAATTTTGTCAGTATAAACAAGGTCGTAGTCGTCAGCCGATCGGATGGTGTACATTGCGGACTGGCAACTTCGGGTATTGTGCGATACCAACTATATGGGATACAAGACAAAGTTGCGATCCATGCCGTCTTAGCTTTTTACTTTTAGAGCAGTTTATGTGAATCAAACACCTAAAAGAGGGGTTATATTGATAATAATAAAGCCTACGTATACAATACTATCAAATTCACTTCTCTCATTTTGGAGTATTTCAATTCATATATTACGGTAGACGTGAGTAACTTTTGTTGTAATTCTTGTAAATCATTAGGTTTAAAACGATCTCTCTTTAACTAACAAAACATTAGTTGTAGCAAATTTTGGAGACAGGGCTGGTTATTCTACTACTTCTAATTTATTTTTTAAGTAAGTCTTAAAACTTTTCATTTAATTAACTTGTCTATATTGATCCTGGGTATTTTCAGAGATATTATATCATATTCAAACCGAATATCTCTGATTGAATATATATATATATATATATATATATATATATATATATATATATATATATATATATATATATATATATATATATATATATATATATATATTCTTAGTCATTCACGGATGGAAAATTCAATGTGTTTTCATTCCGGGTGTACATTTGTTCACTACTTTCGTTCTGACAAGAACAGTTTTGCATTTGGCACTTCTTTCTCGCGTTCAAATAGTGACTAAGAAGCTTCTTTTTATACCTCCATCCGGGACCAAAGGTTATATCTGAACGGCCGTTGGTTGTTATTTAGGTTTTCCCTTGCTTTTTTTTATTTCAGATTTCTCGATTATTGTCTTCCATACTGTTTGTAGTTTTAATGATTAGTCCCTTTTCTTTAACTCACCTTGTTTTTCAATTTCTATGGCTATGGCTAGAAATTAACGACCATGCGGACAAAATATTCTGCCTCTGGTAATCTTATTCAAGTATAAGGTCCAAAAATCATGGACTGTTTACTGACAAGCCTTTAAGCACTTTCCATCAACTCTACCGGCCCAATTGACGTCAATAGGGACGTCAGCATATAAAATAAAGTCTCAGTATATGCAAGCCAACGTAAGTTTTAATTTTCATGAGAAACTAGATGTCTAACTGCGGGTTTAACCTTAACTTGAATTTTTCCCAGCCATGTCACAGAATATTTAGTAAAAAATATCGATAAAACTGTAACATTGAAATATGAATATCTCGGAAAATGATGTTAAATATAAAATATGTGGTGCTGAAATTTGCGCCCTATATTATGATTTGATCTTCAACTATATATACGATTTGATATTCAGATAGCTCAAAAAAAACATACGCCTAGCTTGTTCTAGTTTAGTATTAGAGGAATACAGTCGACTTAGCCGCTTAAGAGGGACCCCTTATACGTAATATGACAAAATTAATGAAATATATTTTCATATTTTCTTTTAGAGCAGAATAATGCTGAGCAAGAAGTTTTTCCTGTGCCAAACATTTTCACCGTGAATTGCACAGTGGTTTTCTGGGATAAATGTATGAGCTGGACCAAGTGCAAAAGCAGTTGTCAGTCTATGGGTGCCTCTAGTTACAGGTGGTTCCACGACGGGTGTTGTGAATGTGTTGGACACAGATGCATTAATTATGGTGTTAATGAAAGCAGGTATGGTAAAATTAACACTTTCACTTAAAGTGCACTGCGATTATCTCGAATTAATATTTTTATTAGTCTTTGGAGTTCTTAATCGTATCATAATTTTAGTATAAACTGCTTTTAAAAAAGAACCATTCAGTGCAAATGTAGCTTGAATTTTATACGTCTTTGTGTATGCCCTTATAACACATCTTCCATTTTATCAAGGTAACTTATTTTCTAGGTACATACATAATGGCGTACATAGAAGCTTCATCCCCCCCGCAATATTTAAGATTAAATTTTTTTAAATACATATATGACGAATTACACCAAATACAAAGTATAGTAGCGATACTCACTATAACTTCATCTGTTAAAGTATTATACACCGTATTCCAACCAAATTTCTTCTTTATCAGAATACTAGATGATTAACTAAAAACATAACAAAAACTTTCTCTCTACCCTTTTTGTTTGTACCATCGCGATCTAAAATTCAGGTATGTACATCATCACTGTAGCTCTTGCATTGTCATTTGCCAACTTTGGTTATGTCATAGGTTTTTTTCCATAGGTTTTTTCACGTGCTGTGACACAATATTATTCTTTTAAATAACTTTTGCCATATCCTCTTCGCAATAAACTTTGTAAATTTTGCGACACCTTTAAAATTAAACTATTTTAATATTTTAGTTTCCAATATAAGGGTCATAGTTCTTTCTGTTAGTTTCCACTTGATGGCGGAGATTGCGAGTTTTCAAGTTTTATTGATATATATTTTTATACAAATTTTGCAGTTCGTTAATATATGTTGGTAAGAATTAACTGAAACATTAGCATCTGTCTATTTAAAGTAAACATCATAGACAAGGGGAAAAAATAATTTTCTCTATGATAAACATGTTTTTTATTTCCCTCGCAAAATATATTGTAAGTGTGAAAAAATTACCCTCCAAGATATTTTCAGATCTTCACGTTTCAGGATCCCTAGATACCGAAAAACATGTCTTCTCGATTTCGTCGGTGTGTCTGTCTGTCAAAAATTAAGAGTCATATGGGGATGATCTAGTAACTTTTTAGAAAAAATCCAATTGGCAAAACAAAATGGCGACCTAGTGAAATGTCAAAAAAATTATTACTTAAAAAGTACTTATCCAATTTATCTCAAATTTTGCACAAAAATCAAGTAACTATTATATAGGAATCAATTGGTAAAATTTTGATACGAATCCAAGATGGCGAAACAAAATGGCAGCTTAATAACATATTTAAAAATTCAGGTTTTAGGGTCCCTAGATACTAAAAAATATGTTTAATCAATTCTGTCGGTTTGTCTGTCTGCCAGCTCTTGGCATAGCTTAAAAACTACTCATCAGATTCACTTCAAATTTTAGCCAAAAATTAAGGGTCATATGGGGATGATGATGGGGGTAATATTTTGGTAAAAATCCAAAATGCCGGAACAAGATGGCGGACTAGTGAAACTAGTTAAAAAATGTGTTACTAAAAAAGTTAATTATGCAATTTATCTAAAATTTTGCACAAAAATCAACTGGTATAATGAATGAACTTGTAACATTTTGATTATGAGACAAAACAAAATGGTGGCCTAATAAAATATTTAAAAATCAGCTTAAAAAAACTACTACAAGCATTAAATGTGGTATAGGTATAAACTGATGCGAATTCAACATGACGTAACAGAATCGCGGTGTGTCAGTCAACTACTTATTGAATTTATTTTAAATTATGCCAAAGTATGGCATAGGTAGAGACTGGTAAAATATTGGTAGGAATCCAATATGATTTAGCAAAATGGTGCTCAATAAAAATGTTTGAAAAGACAATATATTTATAAGTAAATTGGACCACACTTCACTATTTCTAATAAAAGGGAATATTCATAAGGGAGGAAGTTCCGGGTAAAGGAAATTAACCATTTTTTTTTATTGTGACCAGGCTAAAAGAAGCTGCAATAATAACTCCTCCAAGGAATAGAAATAGTATGAGAAAGATTGTCGAATAAGAAAAAAATAGCAGGGAAACCAAGTTTGGATCGCATCAGGAATGAGTTAGCCCATGATTGGTTGACAAATCCTTTGTAGCTCTTAGCCTGGCATTTTTTGATAGAGGGTTTGTTAAAAGTCAGTATTAATGTAAGATCGAATTGTTCAAATACAAATCTTCAAGAGAAAAATATTTCTTTTTTTACTTACCTCTTAAGGAGAAAGGACTGTATTCGTGATAAAATCACCATCCGGAATTTTTTAGATTATATTATTAATATTATATCTCCTAACTCAGGCGCAAAGTAAAGCTGACACGCTGGCTGCAGTTGACTGAACGACGCGGAACGCAGTTTTTCTATGAGCGTAAACATTTATAAAATTAAATAAAAAAAAAAATGTATTCAAAACAAAATACTAAGTTTTCGTGAATCCAACGGCGTTTGAAAAACATGTTTTCCCAATTCCGTCGGTCTGTCTGTCTGACTGTATAAAAAAATTACTTATCCAATTTACTTCAAATTTTGATAAAAAATTAAAGGTCGTATAGCTGCCTAATGAAATATTACTAAAAAAATTCTAATCCAATTTACCTCAAATTTTGTACAAAAATTAAGTGTGACATACGGATAAAATTTTGGTGAGGAACCATGATGGTGAAACAAAATGGCGGCCCAATTAAATGTTTAAAATATCAGTATCAAAAAACTGCTTACACAATTAAATTGAAATTTTTGCGCAACTGTGAAAGAGGGATGGATTGGTAAAACTTTGTCAGTCTTATATGGCAAAACAAAATGGCAACTTAATAAAATATTTAAAAAGTCGGTAAAATTCCAACATTTCCTAGAATAAAGATGTTCTTTTTATCGGGGAAATTAATAAATGTCATAATTGATTTTAGATTTAGACTGTGTAAATACATTTAGAAAAAATAAACAATAATAATAATAATATTGAATTAAAAATATGAATGAATTTAAAAATTTGTATAGTGGACTTTCAAATCATTGGTTTTATTTAAGTAGGTATCGTAAGCGAATGAATGTTTGTGTCTTTTTTTATCTATAAGCAGACCACGAAGCGTTAGGTACCAAGGTTGCTTTAAGTGAAGACAAGGAAAGTTTATTGATGCAGGATTTAGCAGATTAGGAAAAGAGGGAAAGGCATCTGTCGGTAACACATTCTATAATCGAGACTCTATCGGAATTAAGGAGAGAATAGAGTGGAAGGTCCTTGGTTTTTGCAGTTGGACGGTGAATGGTTGTCTCCTTGGCAGGAATAAGCATAATGGGTAATAATTCATTAGAACAGAATCCATGGTAGATGAGATTACCCACAATTCGACGATGCTCTAGTGATGCAAGCTTCCTTATGTTTGGATCATCAATCAGGCGAATAGCTCTTCTTTGGATAATATTAAGGGTACTAGAGGTTGAAGGAGAGGCTGCTCCCCATATGTGGGAGCAATACTCAAGGCTGGGTCTGAATTGCGAAGTGTAAAGGCTATACAAGTTGGCAGAAGAAAAGTATTTTCGAGCTAGGAAAAGGACACCTTGGGGCTCCTGTGGTAATTGAAGTGGTTTGATTTTGCCAGCGAAAATCCTTGTAAAAAGCGAAACTAGGCTAAAGGAATCTTTGACTTCAAGAATTTAATTATTCAATTGAAGGGTGTGGGTATTGGGTGATAATTTGTGGGATAGTAAACATGATTGTGCCTTAGTAGCGTTGTATTGAATAAAGTTCTTTGCGATTCTACGATTTTAATGATGTCCTCGGATAGGGATAGTCATTACTGTACCCTATCTTCAATTCCAGTCTTGGGATAGGTATGGGAAATTGTATATAGGATTGGAGTGCTCTATCGCCAGCATAACTGTGAATAGGATTGCTGATAGAAGAAAGCAGGTTATTGATGTGCAGGAAGAACAGAGTAGGTGCTAGGAACGCCTGAGTTGATTAAGTGAAAGTTTCATAAATGGCTGGCAGTCAACCACTACAGAAATACTTTGGAAAGTAAACTGGTAATCCAAGTACGAAGTTTTGGAGGAAGACCATAGGAAGGAAGTTTGTTAAGAAGTGCGTCATGTCAGACTTTGGGCTTCTACGTGGAATTCGATGGACTAATTCCAGTTGTGGTTTACAAAGGTAAGAAGATCTGTTGTGGATCTTTGGTGGCGGAAGCCGTATTACCTGTCGTGGATAAGTCTAAACCTTTCAAGATAATTTAAAAGATCATTATTGATATATTTCTCAATTACATTATTCATAATTGGGGTGAGGGATATAGGCTGTAGTTAGAGGAAAGAGATTTGGATCCCTTTTGAAACAGGCTGTACATAAGCAGATTTTAATTTTCTAAGAAAAATGGCCTTGGATACTTGGAATAAGGGTAGAAGCTAATTTAGAAGCCCACTTTTTTAGGATAATGGCTAAAATACCATCAAGGCCAGAGGACTTTTTGGTATTTAGTGTTTTGAGAATACGTCGTACCTTTTTAAACCTGAAAGTAATTTCTTGCATATTGTATGGCAAAGCTGGTATTGATGTAAGGGAGAAGTGAAAAGAAGAGACTAAAGTAGAATTTGCGGCAATTTCATTACTAGAAGTTAGGGGTGGAAAGGAGCTCTTGTAGAAGTTTTGATTAATATTTTTGGCAAGCGATGAAAGATTGGCTCCCATTTTGGCAAGAATGAACTTTGCTTTTTATACTTTATATATATTATATAGTATTTTTGGTGCCCAGAGTTATACTATTGTAATAATTTCGTGTCTCGTTTTTAGCCTGTAGATTTTCTGAAGTAGGGTTTTTAAGGAAATTGTTATGAGTATGGATTTTCTCTAGTCCTAGTACTCTAGTATTATCGCAGGATTTTAAAAACCAAGGTTTATTCTTAGGAGGTTTTGAGGTCTTAATAGAATGTGGTATAAAGGTTTCTATACCTAATTGTTTTACATCTGAAATTTGTGAAAAAAATTCGAAAGGATCGTTGGTAGAGAAACAAACATTATTCCAAGGGAAGAAAGAATAGACATGTCAATAAGCGGAATTATAGTGCCAAGTAGTACAAGATGGCATTGATTCTACAGCTTCGTCTTGTATGGGACAGTAATTAGATTGTGGCCAGGGAAACCAAGTGGAGTGGAAATCGAAGACTGATATGGCTCTGGGTCAGTGGTGAGAGGGAGGACCAGTGACGAAGCGTGGGAAGTAAGCAGGTTTTCCGAATAGGTTGGTAAGACATTGGCTGATTGCAAAGGTCTCTGTTGCTCTATCTGGAAAATCGGTTTTAGTAGACCCTAACCATTCTTTATTATTTTATTATGAACGTTAAAGTCGCCAAAGATGATTTTATATGAAGGGAATTCAGAGATTATTTAGCGGAAAAACAACTGTTTTTTTGGATTTTATCTACCACGATTCACCATTTTTTCTTATACCAATGGCGACGTACCAGCACTGAGAGTTACTTCTCTGCATTAGTTTGTGCAGTTTTAAACCAAGTTTTCTAAAACTTTCCTTATATCAAGTAATTTGTGTCCTGCATTAGCGCATCTATGTTGTGTAATGAATTTGTTTAATTTTAACTCACTTTGGTAAGATTTATGCTAAAATGTATAAGCAATTTCCTACCTTATGAATTTCTTTGTTCTTAATTAGGAAGGGTCGTGAAGAAAAGAATAAGCATTCTCGAAAGCTAGATCATACAATAAAGATTTTCGTACACTAGGTCTCCTCTTTTATTTGACTGCATCCTCACAAAATCCCGAAGCAAGAAGACAAAATTGTGTTTAACTTTTTTTTCTGGTATATATATATATATATATATATATATATATATATATATATATATATATATATATATATACCTAAAGCGGAAATCATTTCAAGTCAAATTTATAAAACTTTGAGTAAAAAAATATAAAACGAAATACATGCTTAGGCACAAACAGACATTAACATTATATCCTTCATGTAGGTTAAAATTAATTTTGTAGAATGATTATTCCGTCCAGGACCAAAATTCGATGACCTTGACAGCAACATTAATATTAGGAAGGGCGAAGAGTTGGGTGAAGGAATTGAAACTTATTAGTTGTTATATATAAAATTTTACGACACCCTCGTGGTTTTAGGGATAGCGCCTCAGACCAGGCTCGAGGGGTCCAAGGTTCCATTCCCGGAATCCTCACTTTTTTTTTACAGTATATTGTTGTAAATTTTACTTAGGTTTTGAATACCTGCTTTTGAGTTAACAGAATTTGAGTTCTTTTTTATAAAAATCATTTCCAAAACTTCCCTTTTTTGTTGTTCCATTTTTAATACGCGAGTTTCTTTGTAATTAAATTTATGATTATTTTGGGTTTCGTGTTTTGTCAAAGCGGTTTGATTTTTCATGTCGTACTTGTGGCCGTTTATTCTGTTTTCGAGATATTGACTTGATTGACCAATATATACACCACTGCAATTTGTACAAGGGATTTCATAAATTGTGTGTGATTTTTTATTTTTCGGGGTTTTTGCTTTAAGTTTACTATAGTTATTTGAAGTAAATTGTTTCCTTTATGACTGATTAAAATGTTCTGCTTTTTAAAAAAGGATTGCAGATTCTCAGACAAACCCGTGATATAGGGAAGACTCAGATAATGATTTTTTGTTTTTGTTTTGGTCATTATTTCGTTCCGCCGCGCCGTGTTATCTGTTTTGTTACTATAATTTTGAATCCTAGAATTCAAAATTGAGTTTATTAATTTTTCTGGGTAGCTGTTTGCGTTACAATATTTTTCGCTTTTTTTAAGGCATTTTTTGATAGTTTTGATCGGATAATTGAACAGCTCTGTCAATTATTACTGATTTTTTTTGGGACATAGCATGTTGTGAGAAATAATTTAAATATCTACCTGACCAGGTTGGTTTTGTATACCATTCAGTTTAAATTATATTATCTTTATGGTGGAGGGTCATATCAAAAAAGCCTATTTGATTATTTTGTTCAACTTCAATAGCGAAACTTAATTTCTCATGGTAGCTGTGAAACCATGATGGGATGGCTTGTCAAACAATCGTCGACGTATCTATAGAAAAAAGGAAGTTGAAAATTTAATTTGGTAATAACTTGGTCCTCCAAATCTTCAAGAACCAGTTGAGCTATACAACTCTAAAGGGCAGATCCCATGGCACAACCGTAAATTTGCCTGTAAAATTTATCATTATAGAAGAAATATGTCGAATTTAGCGTTACTTGTACTGCCTTCTGGAATTCATTTAGTGGAATGTCTGTGAATTTTTTAAGTTCATTCCATTTATTTTCAATGATATTAAGTGCCAAGTTGACTGGGATATTAGTGTAAAGAGATACGACATCCAATGAGATTATGGTATAATCGTTTGGCATGTTTATTGATTTAAGCTTTTCTTTGAAATGCCAGGAATCTTTAACATATGAATTAGTTTTATTAATTATTTTGCTAATTATGTTCTTCAAAAATTTTGAGAGATTACTGAAAGTTGACTATACGCAGGAGACAATAGGTCGCATTGGAATTGCTTTTTTATGTAATTTTGGTAGTCCATAGATTTTAGATGGCAATGCGTTGTGTATAAGATGCTTGGCAGTCGTTGGAGATATATAGCATTTCTTTTCCCATTCTTTAATTAGATCGTTGTTAAGTTTTTGATATGTATTTTTGGGATAATTTTTTATTTGTGTATAGGTAGTAGAGTCCAGAAGAAGACTGTTCATTTTCAAGTCATAATCACAGGCGTTCATTATAAATAACAGTTTTGTTAGATTTATCCGGTTTTAGGATTTTTAATTGAGGATTTTTTTCTAAGGAAGGATTTTGTTTGATTTACTTTTATTTATCAAGATTCTTATAAATACGGTTATGTTTTCGGGGAAATAAAGATCTATTTTTAAAATTAGTAATCATATTACAGCAAGTTGCCCTGACTTCGTCTTTTTTTTTTCTGTTGGTAAACTATGTATAGAAGTTTCTATATCTTAATATGGGGAGTGTTATTTTGTTGTGCATAGCTATTAAGAGAGTTAAATTTTTTTAAATTAATTTGCTTTATTTTGTTAAACAAAGTTTCGTATTTTTCAATTTGATGATTTAAAAAATATTTTTTTACATTTGGTGGAAGCAGTGAATTTAAATTGTCCTTAAATTTATTTATTTCATTTTCTAGGAAATCAGTGTATTTAATTGTGTCCGAAATTAATAGGTTTTACCGTAAAAAATTTAAGGATCTTAGTTTCGAAATTCTGCCTTAGGTTTACAAACTGAAATTGAAGGTGTTTTGTTTTTAGATTAAGGAATTTTGGTGTTATATCATCATTTCGGCTTCTCAAAAGAAGCGAAATTTTCATATTTGCCAATTGTTGTATGATTTAATAATTTTCTTCATGGTTCGTACCGCTTCCTCACCATACTCAGATCTAATGTTGTTAAAGTATTGCATGTTTTCACCCATGCTTATATATTTTTTTGTAGAATGTTTCTTGAAACTTTTTTATATATATTTTTTTGAAAAACAAATTTCTTGGAATGAGGTTCATACAAGGAATAAAACAAAATTATTTCGTATCCTCGTTTTTTTTTTATAAATTCAAAAGTTTCGGCTATTTTTTAGCCTTTATCAATGATCTTGTGTACACTAAAAAAAAATGAATAAAAACATGAAACAAGTGGTAAGAATCATAGACTAACATTATATGAGGAAATACATATATTTTTTTATTACTTACCTAAGGCAGAAATCAATTCACGTCAAATTTACAAAATTTTGAGTAAAAAAAATATAAAACGAAATACATGCTTAGATACAAACATATATATATATATATATATATATATATATATATATATATATATATATATATATATATATATATATATATATATATATATATATATGCATATAATATGTACGCTCTTCATTTGTTTTTACTGTAAAATATTTTGAGTAAATGTTTTTATTTAGAATATTTCTGCTATCCAGACTTTAATTTTTAGATGTGGAAGTTGTCCATCTGATGAGTTGACCCAAGAGAACACCGATAATACGATAGATGACGATGAATTAGACTATGGTGAGAACGATGACGATGATGAGTTCAATGATTAAACCCGGCTAGTACCACATTTTATTTAGACTGTGACAGCCATTATTTTTTATGGCTGGCCATATATTTTCCAAAACGTGGGAAATTATTTCAGTCATTCTAAATTAAATAATATCTCTGTTATATATTTTAAGAATAGTTAACAGATTTGATGTTATTGGAAACTGTTGTAAGCAACATAAATCCAAACATTAATTAATTGAATTTTCGTTATATTTTCAGTGTTTAACGATTATTTTAACAATGAACACACTTTTGGTGGCTATAACTTTTAGAAGTGACTTCATTTTTCAGAATTTTAAACTTTAAAGTAATAGTACCTAAAATTGCTGTATATTTTACGTTATTTTCTTTCATAAGTTATTTTTTTTTTAATCTTATTTTAAAGTAGTATTAAAATTTTAAACTGTTGCTTTCGTATAATCTATAGAGTTCATTGAAAATGAACGGCTTATCCGGGCGTCTTTACTTTGCATATAAAAGTAATTGAGCCATATATATTTTTTATTTATTGTTTCTTACTAGATACTAGATTTTTTTCTGTTTGTGCAATCTTAATTGTCTTTTTTGTATAAAGATTAGTTTATATTCACTCCAACTCGCAATTTTATTTAGGTATAGTCTTTATTAATGTAGTCAGCTGTTAAAGTGTATTTTAGCTGTATCCGTTTGACAATTACTATCAATTACCACACAATTGTATTCTGGAACGGGGGTAAGCATAGAAACAGACCCCTCTGTTTCACAGGATTTAAATATTGAATATTCACAAATGATATATGAAACGCCTTTTTTTTAGTGAAATAAATTGATATATCTTTTTTTTGCCATTAAATCCAATATTAATTAAGTAGAAAGTGTAGTGCTATCATATAAGTCACATACTGACACAAGCCTATAAAATAGTGAAATGATCCTTTACCAATTTTTGTTTTTCATTTTGAATTTATAAATTGCAATTTCTGTCTTTAAAAAAACACAGATATGGATTTTCGGTCGAACCAGAGTAAAAATTTTGCGGCATGTTGGCTACACAATTTTCAATTTTAACTAAAAATTCGTAATTTCCAGTCTGAAGCCCCAAATAACGATAAAAACGTTACTTGTTTGCAGGGCAGCTCCAAGCCAGATTTTAACAGCTAAAAAAGAAGGCCTCGCTTTATATTTTATATGTAATTCAAATACCATTATTGTCACAATTTTCCTCTTAACTTTTTTTGACCAGGGGTTTGCAAATATTAATATTGTGGAGTCACTGATTATATAGCCTTTGATTCAATAATATACTAAAACTTGTAACTACTCTACTACTTGTTAAATTGTTTACCAGTAAAGAAATTAACTGGATGTTTAATATATATAAAAAGTACGTCCCATTATTTTCTTCGCAAAATTAAAAACGTTATCTTATACCAAATGTATCAATATTTTACAACAGTCAGTACTTATTGCCAATCCTTTGAAACATTTCAACTCTGACTTCAACTGAAGACAGAATGTGAATCCCCCCTCCTTCCCCCCTGGCTTTGCAGCTACCATATGAAAAATGACTTATGTTTTCTTCTTAAGTCAAAATAGATGTTTAGGGAGAGCTAAATTTGATAATGGTTAAAACCAATAATAAACTTTGAAATGGTGTTCCCAATTTATAATTAGGTTACAGAACATACTTTTTAAAATTTATATGAGATATTGAATAAAAATGGCAAAGTGCAACACACATGATGTATTTGGTTACATTACATTTTTATATTTTACGTTACAAGGAGTAACATATTATAATTTAGCAGTATCTAATGTAAATATATAGTGTATATTTTGTACAGAAGCATAAAATTTGATTGATTGAAATAACCTTATTAAATCAATATAGTTCTAAGTCTAATGTCGGGAAAATGGGGAAATTATTATTTAATTAACCACCTTCCCCCCAGTTAGCAAATTATAGTTCGTACTTTACCAAAGCACAACTTATTTTTCTGTTTCTTTTGCATAAGAGTCATGCGGGATAAAATTACTTTTACAGACAAACTGCCTATCACACTTCCTGGGAGTCATTCAAAAGTAACTACGTGTTATTTCAGAATACATTTTCTAATACCGTAACTTTAAAGAACCAACACCAAATTTTGTGTCAATTTAAGGTCTCAATTAAAATATTTAGATGTATGATGTATTAGTAACTGAAAATGGCAGCTGTACACCAACAAATTGAGAGGAGTTTACCGCTTTCGCTACCGCTGTATTGTACCTTAATTTTTGAGTCCGCAGAATAATCCAGAACCCACTCCTTTTCAAGGACAATACGACACTTTCAGGCCGAGCATGTCATTTCGACGGACTAGATGCACGGTAATTTAATCTACTTCGTTGAACCTAGAATGTGTCGTTGCGGAGTCCAGTCTTATGCAGCTGATAATTCACCAGCAGCGACCAGCTGTACTACTAAGTAGAAAAACTTCAGACTTATGATGCACTCAAATTATAGTGGACTTCAGGGCCTTTGAAATAAAAAGTCCTTTCCACTTTGAAATTTTAATTTTGCGGTTTCTCTTTGGCTATCATACAAAAAAACTCATTTTTAATATTAATATTACCTATTTTCCTTCACTTGAAGTTAGGGTTATAGGAACATCATATATAGACTTCCTTGGATTTTTCGACGGAGAGAAAGTACATTTTCTTTAACTTCTTTGACTCCAGTTGCACCTATGTCGCTTATAAAAAAAAAACAGTATTTTATATTTCGTACATCGAGGAACGGAGATCAAAACATCTGTTTAACGCCACTAAGCCACAATGATGTTTACTATGTCATAATTATCTCCACGATATTCAAATTCTTGATGCCAAATATTCCTTAAATCTAGATGGTATCACTTTTCTTCGGCATCTTTACTGGCATAATCACCTCAAGTCAATTGCCACGGGAGTCGCTGAAAATTGGGTGTCCTTTTTCGAGTCCAAAAATACTTTTCTTCTATCAACTTTACACATCGCAAATCAGACCTAGCTTGAGTATATGGTGAGAAGGCTTTCTATCAATCCTTAACATTCTAGACTCTGTCCAAGCAAGAGTTATTCGCCGGTTTGATGATCCTAACATTACAAGGAAGCTATATAGAATATCTCGAATTGGGGGTAATCTCTCTCTGATTTACGGATACTACCATGGAATGGTCCTGTCGAATTATCATCCATTAGGTCCTCCTTGGTCATTTTTGCCGGGAAAACTCTAGCATTAACCCAGGTGCATCCCTTCATCGTCCAGTCCAATCTCAAACACCAAAGATCTCCCACTTTGTTCGCTCCGTTATTTCCGGAGTATCCCAATTATGGAGTGTGTTACCATCAAAGACCTTTCCCTCTTCCCCGAATCTCCAAATCTTTAATTCCCGCATCAATAAACCTTCTCTCTCTTCACTTAAAGCAACCACAGTACCTAGTACTTACGCCTTCGTGGTTTGCTCATAGATAAAAAAAAACTAAATGTCCTGTCTAGTCACATCCAGGATAGCCAACATCTTAATATTACAATCCGAATCCAAACTTGCGCCTGTCGTATAAAGAAATGTTTTATCCTTTATAATTTATATGGCATGACATTGAATTACTATAAGCGGAATCTCTAGAATGTTTTTTCACTTTTTTTCACTTTTAGCTAATTTATTTTACTCTTTGTTTGATTTGTAACTTGTAATCACTAAAGTAAGTGGCAGTCGAATTTTTATTTTAATCATTTTCGCAGTCGCTGACGTCAGTAGGATGTTTAAATTTTTTTGTCGTTAGCGATACTACTGAATTACCAGTGGCGTAATAGAATTTTTTTATTGTTGGATTTTGAAGTGGCAAAAAATTAAATAAATGTTTATATAGTAATCGTAAATATGGAATTACAAAGCAAGAATAAATTTCACATCCGCTTTAAAAAAATACCCGGATATTTTTTAATAATAAAATTATCTTACTTCTTTACATCTTCGTGGAATGAAGACAAAGTTGTTTATAAATGCTTGCCGAATTCTATCCCATGTGTCATTCCTGTTTGTTCTTCTTGCTGGCTTAAATGTAGTTTTAATTTGTTCCATACGTTTTCAAGCAGACTAGCACTTGGCCATTTTGTTGGCCAGTCAGACATTCCTTAATAATTGCGGGTCAAATACGGTCTAGCACTGTTATCCACTAAAATGCAGTTCTGCAGTCTATAATTTTGTGCAAACGGGATTATAACTGATATAACGGATGTATCCGTAGATCTTTGGGCAGTTACTATCTCTCCAACGAACCTTACTCACTTTCACTTCCAAATGAAACACTTACGTATATATTTTCCTCTGCATATCTTTCCAAAATCATTCTGAGCAATGTGGGTTTACTTCTGTTTCATCTGTGAAAATGCTGCGCCTCCACTTTTTCAATCCCCAGTGTCGATATTTTAACGAGCCCAGGCAAGTTTAACAGCTCGTTGAGAACGGCAAGACTCGTTCTATATTGTCTTTTTTGCATCGCATGCAATCGGATTATTACTGGTTGATAATTCTACTCCTGTAGCAGCTCTTAAGCTGTTTTTTAATTGAATCACAGTTCTGGCACGATTATGTCTAGCTTGCAAATACTTCGTTTTCCCATAATAAAGTAAGAGTAAGTATATTTTGCCTTGGCTTATGAAGAGGTTGTTGAAAACTGTCCAAGTAATAAAATTCTAGCTGTATACTACGCATTACGAAAATAATTTTAAAATATTCCGACACATTTTGGCTGCACCGTGTATATATTTTATCCAAAAATATATATTTTATGAACTAGTAGCAGCAAGTAATTTTAATAATCAAAAGTTTGTAGATTTATATGTACTTTTTATTTCTAGTACTCCACTGGCTTATTGATAGAAGTCAATTGAACAAATGTTATTTATGTTTGAACTAAAAGTGTTAATCAAACTGAAAGAAAAGAAACACTAGTTAAAAGTGAAAAGATTAACCAAATTTGATTTTATCATTAACCGAGCCTGAAAATCCAAATAAACATAACATTATTGCAAACACGTCTAAAGATATGGCTTCAGTGCCATATAAATTAAATTGAAAATCATAAAACTCTTTGCCTCGAATTAAATTTAATCTTTTAACGCACGTTTTTTATTCCTTGTATAACTAGGTAACTAGCTAAAGCGTACTACCGATCTGTAATATTAGCAGCACGTACTCGGAGAGTTCATCTGAAACATAACCAAAATTAAAATTAAAATATAAAGAAGTTTGAAAATTATAGATGTTTGAACATTGACAAAAATTTAGTCATTCCACTTAGAAATCTGAGCATTCTGAGAACTGTAGATGCGCATACCCAAAATAAGCTAGCATTGTCCTAATTCGTTAAAAAGGCTCGTCTAATGGTTGGAAAGTTGTATAACTATTTCGGTACTGTACGAACTGTGTTATAACTCGTTTATAAACATGTGAAACAAAGTGGTTTAGGAACGAAAGGGTTTTGTTTAGAATAACTAGTTTAAGCCAATCCAATCTAACTCTGTTAAACGATATTTAGGCCAACACAGCGAATTAAATTTGGTGATAAGATGTAGCAGACATATTTTATTTAGAAATCCGCGCTACGTTTTCCGTAAAATGTGTTGGATATCTTCCTGAAATGGTGTAAGGTCATTTATAGCAGTCCTGCATGTATAATCAGTTATATTTATGTAACCTTTAAACTACTTTTTTTAGCAATAAATAATCATAATTGGTAGAATGTAAAGGAGCTTTAAATAAAAATAAACCTTATTTTTAAAACTAGGCTTTTTAATTTAATTCGGAGCCGTTCGTTTTTGCTAACATTAGTCAATGTTGAGATTCTAATGTCCCGCTGCTTCAGACCTGTATCAGACATCTGTTTAAAACTATCAAGATTGATTTACACATATCATTGATGTGTGAGTTCAGTTCCGTAATGATGTGTGTTAGTGAAAAAAAATTTATGTCTGGCCGGTCTAATTGATTAATATTAAAATTTCCCAGACATTCCTTAATAATTGCTGGTCGATCCGGTCTAGCATTGTCATTCACTAAAATGCTGTCCTACAGTATATAATTTTATATACGGGATTATAACATATATAAAGGCTCTATCCGTAAATCTTTCCCAGCTGGCTCTAAAGTAGCTCTAACTGTTTCCACTACTACTCTTTAAGGGTTTTTACGTATTACTAATAATCCTACTATATATCAATAAACACTTTGGGTTACACGTTTTTAAGTATTATGTATGTATTTGTTACTGCGAACAATACTTTACAGTAATTTCCTATGTTAAGTAATTATATAATTACTACTGCCAAGCAACTACTCACGAAATTGACTCCAAGGTCGTCATTTCTTTTCAGTGACAGAATAATAATTTTTCAAAGTTACTGCTTCTAATCTGTTTACTAAATTACAACTTTTAAGTATCAGAACCTTCCTGAACATTACAGCGACTACTCCATTACGTCCAAATGTACTCCTATAAGGTATTACTATAAAGTAAAATGAGTCGTTGCAGAGTAGAAAAAGTTATCGTCTAATATTACTTTAAACTGGCTATTACCAGCCTTTATTCTTCGGTTGCAACAACAATAAGAATTACAGTAATTATTTACTACAAGGAAACTATTACCTCTTGTACTTGAGGTTCTGCAGATAGGGGGCGTTGGTACGAGATTCGGTCTACAGAGATTTTATAAGGACAGTGGCGTCATATTGATGCAAAATTTCTAAAGGTTTAAATGAGCGCACCCACATTATCGTTAGTTTTTCGCAAAATATCACTAAATTAATCTACTTTAATACATTAATTACATTAAGAAAACTGGATCAGGTAAAAGGTTAATCAATAAGATTATTATTAATTAATTTCAGTTTACAAAGAGCAAAAAATCGAAATTTACTTTACACCGACAACCTCTGTCAGCGTCAGTTGTAAATGTAGGGATATGTTAATGCTTTACTCTAATAATCTATGCGAACTTACTTTTTCATTTAGATTTTTAACAAATAACAATGTTTGTACAAGTAATTAATAGGCAAAGTTTCTCTTGTGCTAATCTTTGAAAGCTTGTACCTCAAATTGGGGTGCTGAATAAAGTAAAACATACACTAAAACATGAAACAATATTGTCTTTTACAGCAAAATAAAATCAAAACATAATAATGTGCAATATTTAATAACTTTTCTTGGAATAAACTTAAACTTAATACGTTTACGGTCATAGTCATTTACAAATTCATCACAAACACTTTACAATTAGAAGCAAAAAACAGGTGAACTAGGCCTAAGCACATTTCTCCATATGGGCAATGGCTTAGAACGTATTGTTTGAATCAATATTTATTTTAATACTCACAAAAACTAATAAAATAATACACTAAAACAACAAACCTCATAAGAAACACAAGTAGGTAAAAAGTAAACAAAACGATTTTAGCAGCAATGTGGCCAAACCAATCAAAAATTGGTTACCCTATTTTCGCCAACGTCCTTATAAAGTCACTGTAATTTGGTATACAGCCATTAAACTCAATTATATTCGGTCCGAAATTGTCAACTTCAATTAGTGGCGTATGTGTTGAAGGCGATAACCTATAAGTAACAAGTTAAAATGCCAATGGCCGCACGTCCCATAAGAAAAAAAGTAGCTTTCGACATTCATCCACATTTTATAGAAAATTAAAAATATTATAATTCGGTTATGTCATATCTGAACAAAACAACATAAAGCAGTATTTTAAGGAAACAAAACAGGTTATGATAGATAACTTTATTCGTATCACATTAGTGTTCAAGACTTCAAATAATTGGGTATAAGTGACAGCTGCGTATTTAAAGAAGCAATAACTATAAAAGCGTATGGGGGTAGTCGTAGACACTTGATGTTAAGTAATTTTCTCAGTAAAGAAATGTACTTCAAAGTAAAAGTTCAATAGAACGCTATTGTTTATTTTCATCTCCCCTATAAACATTTAGCTATAATGTTTATTTTTCTGAGTATAAAGATTAAAAATGCATACAAATTAAACGTCACGTTAAAAAAAGGATCACTCGTTATAATAAGATATTTAATGATAATTACTATTTAAACCAAAGTCCAATATAAAATTTTTGAGTTTTAAATTGGCCGATATATTTGACTAAAATGTATTGAAAATTAACGAATTTTAAAGCGCGTCATTTTTTTACGACTATCAACACCATATTCACCTGAGAAATTGCCTGCGTTTTAATTATAGGTCCTTAGTATAGCTAGAAAACTAAGTGAAATGCATGTATTCTACCAATAATGTATCCTATATACGCTCTACACCATTTTCCCAATTTGAGTGTTTGTAGTCGCCATAACTGTTGTGTTTGTTATAAAAAGGACCATACATTATTTACAACGGATTAAATAAAGGCAGAAATAGGGAAGTAACAAATATGGTGAATTATGACTATTCAGCTACTTAAATGGAACCACACAATTCCATACTATCTACGTAATAATCACAGTCACAGTTACATGTTATTCACGAAATAGTTACCCTAAAATTGTTCTTCATTTTGGTAATGACTACGTAATCTCAGCTTAAAAAAAACGTGGCGACACCAAGTTCCGGTTACATCATCGAAAATACTTGCGGTAACAATGATGTATTCATGACTGAAAGTGCTACTTGGGTTGGGCAGTTACTATCTCTTTAACGAACCTTACTCACTTTCACCTCCAAATGAAACACTTACGTTTATATTTTCCTCTTCATATCTTTCCCCTGCATGGCTTTTACGCCAAAATCATTCTGAACAATATGGGTTTACTTTTGTTTCATTTGTGAAAATGCAGTGCCTCCACTCTTTCAATCCCCATTGTCGATATTTTAACGAGCCCAGGCAAGTTTAGCAGCTTGTTGACCGGGGCAAGACTCATTCTATCTTGTCTTTCTTTGTGTCGCATGCAATCGGATTATTACTAGCTGATAAATCTACTCCTGTAGCAGCACTTAAGCTGTTATTTAATTAAATCACATTGCTGGTCCGATTATGTCTAGCTTGCAAATACTTCGTTTTCCCATAAGTGTAAGTACATTTTGAGTTGGGTTATGAAGAGGTTTTTGAAAACAGTCCAAGTAATAAAATTCTAGTTGGTGATTCAATACTACGCATTACGAAAATATTTTTAAAATAATCTGACGCATTTTGGCACCATTTTATTATTATATTATATTATTATTTATTTTATCCAAAAATGTGTATATTATAGGGAAGTAATTTTAATAATCAAGAGCTTGTACGTAGCACCAACAATTTATACTTATATATACTTTTTTATTTCTAGTGCGCCACTGGCTATTTGGTAGAAGTCAATTAAGAAATGTTATATATGTTTGAACTAAAAGTTGAAATCAAACTGAAAGCTAAGAAAAACTAGTTAAATAAAATATTTCTCTAAGCCTCGAGTTAAATTTAATCTTTTTCCCTGTATAACTAGCTAAAGCAGTACTACCGATCTGTAATATCAGTAGTAGGTACTCGGAAAGTGAATCTGAAACATAACCAAAATTGAAATCAAAATATAAACAAATTGGAAATTTATAGATGTTTGAAAATTGACAAAAATTTAGTCGTTCGACTTAGAAATCTGAGCACTCTGAAAACTGTAGATGCGCATACCCAACAAGCTAGCATTGTCCTTTTTCGCAAGGTTCGTCTAATAGTTGGAAAGTTGTATAACTGCTGCAAAGTCAAAGTCAAACATGCTTTATTGTTTAAATACAAAGTATTTGTTAAAAAAGCTATAAATACTTACTAATATGACAGTCAGAAAAAAATGTTCAATAAAATTAAATAGCAGATACACTATACTATGCATATAACATGAAGAAGCAAAATGTAGTAAAATGTAAAATAGCAAACACAGAAATATATGAACAAAAAACACTATAAAAAGAAGCAAATAGAACAAAAAAAATATGTCAATAGTTAAAATAAAGAAAAAAGCAATACCCGCTAAAAGAACAGCATATCATGGGCAAACCTAAGTGCGATCGTAAAGATATTCAGACACCCTGTAATAAGCTTTACTTTTAAGATATACTAAAACAGATTTTTTAAACCTTACATATGAATCAGAATCACTAATGTTTTGAGGCAAATGATTAAATATTTTCATACTTTCGTATATTACAGACTTCTTCGTAAGAGTAGTTCTTGGTAAAGGCAGTGGGAGAAGGTTAGTCAGTCTCGTATTATTTGCACTTACAGTATAGTTACTATTACCATACTTTTTAAATATGAGACAGACAGTCTCCAAATTAAACAAGCAATGTAAGGTTAATATACCTTGACTCACAAATAAGGGTTTGCGGTCAATTCTAAGTGTTTTTTAATAAGGGTACTACATGTCTGTTTTTGTTTTATTGATGTTTAAAAATTTACATTTTTGCTTCTTTGAGCCGTCATAGCACCTGAACACTTGGACCTAGAGCAAAAACACTTTCACATTTCTATCTTAGTTTTTGATAAGCTATCTTATGATGCCAGTCAAGTTATTTTCCTCTAGGTCCAACTGTTCAGGTGCTATGACGGCTCAAAAAAGCAAAAATGTTAATTTTCAAACATCAATAAATCAAAAACAGTTGAAGATAGTCATATAGTATCCTTATTAAAAAACACTTAGAATTGAACATAGAATCCAAAAATGTAATATGTAGAGTGTTCCCTTTAAAAAACGCAACATCCTTGGCGTAAGTCTTTTGCTTCTCATTCAATTGTTTTTTGATACGAGTTTCGAATTCTCCGAGCTACAATTCATCGACTGACTATTTTGAATTTGAGAAATACGGGAGAAGTTAAAAAAATACCAATTTTCCTCCTCAATGGAAGACCCGTTACATCGATTTCTCCGCAATTTTTAGTCGTGTATGTAAAGCTAATGCTAGAACTCTAGCATTAGCTTTACGTATGTAGCATAAAGCTCTTTTTGTAAAAAACCTCCAGAAAGCAATCCCATACTTCAAATGGCTCTCAATCAGAGAAAAATAAACAGATTTCTCCACCGATTCGCCCAGCTCACAGCGAATAATTCTGACTGCGTAGCAGCCTCGAGATAGTTTTTGTTATAATGAACTGTGTTATAACTCGGTTGTAAACATGTGAAACACAGTGGTTCAAGAACGAAATGGTTTTGTTCAGAATGCCTAGTTTAAGCTAATCAAATATAACTCTGTCAAGAGATATTTCGGCCAACACAGCGAATTAAATTTGGTGATAAGATGTAGAAGATACATTTTATTTAGAAATCCGTGCTACGTGTTCCGTGGCATATGTTGGATGTCTTCCTGAAATGGTGTAAGGTCATTTATAGCAGTCCTACATGTATAATCAGTTATATTTATTTAACCTTTAAAGTACTTTTTATAGCAATAAATAACATAGGCTTTTTAATTTTCCAAATAACCTATAATTTGTTTTTCTTTTTGGAACCGTTTGTTTTTGCTGACATCAGTTGGTGTTGAGATTCGAATCCCCCACCGATTCAGACCTGTATCAGACATATATTTAAAATTATTAAGATTAATTTACACATATCATTGACGTGTCAGTTCAGCTCCGTAATGATGTACCCGTGTTAGTGAAAAAAAATACCGATATAATTTGAATAGGTATGGGCAACCTTTGCTTAGCTGAGGGCGTAATTTCGTGTCTTAATCAGGTCGCGGCCCGTAGGTACGAAATAAATAGGTAGTAGTGAATAAAAAAGCGATAAAAATTAACACATTTTTTTTATTTATTAATTATACTAGCATAATCAAGCACATAAAAAACAAATTAACAAAAACAGATAGAAAAATCAAATGGAAATTAATGGGAGACTTGAGCTTAAAGCTGAGAAACAAGATGATCAATATTGGGGTCAATATCACTAGTACATAGGCGCAAATCTTCCACAGTACATTTACAAGGATTTGCAAAAATTTTGAAAGTGCTATCTATATTCTTAAAATCGGAAAACCGATCAGTGAATTGCTCTGACTATTGTCGAATTTCGTTTTGAAAAGCTTTAAGATGACTGTACACCTGATTTACCAACTGCCCTTGTTTTTGAAGCTTCAAGTTCCGGTCATTTAAGTGTCCTGTGATGTCTTCCAGGAATGCCAAATCACAAAGCCACGTTGCATCACAAATTTGCGGCAATGTTTTCTCTTTGATTTCTATAAAATCAGCTATTTCTTTTCTAAGGTCATAAATTATTTTTAACACTTTACCTTTGCTTGGCGAACTTACCACGCTGTAGTATGTCACATCATCGTGTTCTGAAGAGAGTTTATTCAAAAATGCTTTAAACTGGCGATGGTTAAGACCGCGGGATCTAATAAAATGATGATACTACCACATCTATAACGTTTTTCAGTCGAATGGTCTTAGAGGACATGTTTTGTTGGTGAATAATGCAATGCTGAATTATTAAATCACGTTCTTGCACATTCATAGCGGTTGCTGTTTCCTTAAGAATTCCAATAAAACCTTTTCGTAATCCGACCACCGCAAATCATATTGCTCAAAAGTACTTTACACCTCGGCAAAAATATCTTTTTTAGTAGTGGTCCCTTGTAGTGTCCGTAAAGCCAGTAATTCCTCTGTCACTATAAATTCTTCATAAACACCTCGTATAAAAACTAACAGCTAACTGGGCTGTGTCAGATAAATCGGTACTCTCATCCAAAGCAATCGAAAAAATCAGCCAATCTCTCGGTCCATGTTTTTTTGATTTCACTAACCATCATATCTATACGTCGAACCACAGTACATCGCGATCTACTAGGCACTCTTTACCTCCCTTGGTCTCCCTAAACTCTCCCTTAGAAAATGACTTCGATGTTTTCGCTGTTTTGGAACTAACTATAAAACTACCTTTAACAACACTGTCTAGATTTAATCTTTGTGAACGGAACATTTGTTGGTGTTCCTTTATCCTTTCTTAACTGGCCCGTAAGTAAATTATATTGAGCGAAATGCTTGCTGGAGTAATGCCGCTTTATATTGTATTCACTTTCGTTCACTTTCCGCTTTTTTAAACCAGACATCTAGATAGATTTTTTTTCTTCTGAGCTGAATTTGCTTGAAAATTTTTCTCGTCTTTTCTTATCAGCTGCTAAAAAGTAATGAGTTGACACGCGCCTTGAGCGGTTTATATATTACCCGCAATAAGCAACTAGAATACTCTCGAATGGAGAGTTTGTTATTCATAACGCATCACTCGGAGAGCTTCAATGTCATTCCGTTCTTCCCATTTATTTGTTTGCCTCTTTCTAACGACTACTTCTGGCTCGATCTGTGGCGTTCCACTGCATGCGCTTAATACAATTATTTATCGATTTTAGTATTTATGATTTGAAGAATACAGTTTTAGGTTGGTTGACAGTAATTACAAATAAACTATGTGTGCTAAATGTTTAATTTTTTGCGCGTTATTCGAAATTTCTGAACCTCTCGCGGGCCGGATTGGAGCTGGTGGAGCGCCGGATCCGGCCCGGGGGCCAGGAGTTGCCCATATATGATTAAATGAAAATGTTTACCCACATCCGACATAGTGACCTTAACTTACTTTCAGTGTTGCTTCATAATTAGGATGATGAATATTTCACAGAATGGTCTCGTCACTGATATGTATATCGACCTTTAACAGAGTATAGAGAGATTTTTACGAGTAGCGTTAACTGTTTCAAAAAACTTGCTAGACAAGGTATAAAAATGTATTTTCCACAAATAAACCAAACGTCCTTGGTGTATTAGAGAACTAGTACCAAGATGTCTCAGTCTTACATAATTTAGTGGAGATATACATTAGTTCTGGAACAGAGCTAGATGTTTAACAAAGTTTTGAGAAGTCTCAGGCAAAAACCAATACGTATGAAAGCTTTCACGGATCTTCACTGCACAAGATTAAAATACTGAATGAGCTCTGAATGAGGGCAGAGTTCAGGTATTTATAACCTACCTATGCTCACCGAAGCGTGACTCACTGATGATTGGTTTCCACGCATGATATAGCACGTATCCCGCGTCTCTAGAGAAGTTTTCAGAGTGCTTGATGAGTTCAATAAATTCTCTAATTATTCGTTTATAATAACCCTAGACTGATGCAAGAACCTTAGTATCTTTTACCATTAAACATGTGTCCTGTTGAGTGCTGGTGTTTAGAGACTGCGGATTGAACAATTTGTTTCTTACTTATACATCTTTCATGTTCCTCAAGTCTAGTAGACACAGATTGTGTAGTTTCACCTATATACATTTTACCGCAGGAACAAGGAATTTCATAAACTTTTTCTGATTGCCAAGGAATTAAATCTATTCACCTTAACCTATTTAATCTGTAGTACCCTAGATAAACGATCAAACTGCACTACTTGATGGTTGAGTATCCATTACTGGTTTAGGTCTGCCATTATTATACTACCTAATCGAAGGCCTAATATCTTCGGTGCAATATCCGTTTGATTTTTAAGTCACTCAGTTTTTCTGTATCGTTTGGAATTGAATTTGCGTCATATATTGAAAAGCCTTAATAATTTGATGACGGATTGTTTTTGAGATGGATGATGATAAGAACTAAAATTTAAATTTCTGTTCGTAGGTATCGGTTTCCTGCAAACAGTATGACCTAGGGTGCAATTCTGTTTCTTTTGAGCCAACACATCAAGGAGGGGAATGACAACATCTGACTCAATTTCCATGGTGAATTTTATATTAAACTGTTGTTGGTATAGATGATATAAAAATATAATTAAATTTTCTTCTTCATGAGGCAATATTACAAAAGTATATCAAGATATCTCAACCAACTTTTAGGTTGTAAAGGAGCATAGCTTAAAGCAGTCTCCTCGAAAACCTCCATAAAGATATTCGCTAGCACAGGCGATAGCGGATATCTCATGGCGGTACCCGAGGTTTCCTCATAAAAAGTCCCTTAAAAAATGAAATATGTGAACGTTAAGTATTCTCTTATCAATTCAATTAAGATGTTTTTATTTTGAAATATGTGGGAAATTATAGAAATTGAATCATCAATAGGCACATTTATATGCAGGGATCAAAACTGTAATGTAAAATCTTTAAGCTTTTCTGTAAAAGGGTTTAAGATATTGGCTAAATATTTACCTATTTCGTAAGATGACGCACCTATTGCACTAACGATGTAACGGTACATTGGCTTTATTGATTTTTGGAAGTTCCAAAAGTCAGGGAATCTTCGAAACGCTTGCCTTTAATTTGTTCTTCTCTAAGTCCAAAGAACTAATAAGGCTTCACACTCTCGTTTCAATTATCTGTTCGTTCTGTCCTGTACTGAACTGACTGGGGAACTATTTCTTCATCACGACGTCTTAGAAGGAAGGCCAAGTGGCAGAGCATCTTCTTCTGGCTGGTACGAAGACCGCCAAATGTTTTAGAAGAGAAGTTTCCTAACATAGTTCACTTCACGGCTGCATTCAATTCAATTAGGAAATGGGTTTAGACCTTGTCAAATCTTCACTGCACAAAATCAAAACACTGAATGGTCTCCGATGAGCAGAGTTCAGGTATTTATACCCGACCTGTGCCCACCGAATCGTGAATCACTGTGACGACTGCTTTCCACGCATGTAGCACGTAGCCCGCGTCTCTATTGAAGTTTTCCTCGGTTTTACGGACTTTATAGGACGATGATGACCCCGGTGATATTTTAGTAAGTTTTGATGTTGAATCCCTTGTGTGTGCCTATTGACGATTTAATTTCTATAATTGATGACATATTTCACCATAAAAACTTTAATCCTATCTTAATAATTGAATTATAAGACAATGCTTAACGTCCACACATTTCATTTTTCAAGGGACCTTTTACGAGCAAACCTTGGGCGCCGCCATGAGATCTCGCCTCTCTCTCCATCATCATAGATAGAGACTTCAGAGGAAACTGTTTTAAGCTCTGGTTTTTTACAACCTAAATGTTGGTTTAGATATGTTGGTGATACTTGTTTAATATGGTCTCATGGAGAAAAAATGTCACTATATTTTCAGAACATCTAAACCAACAACATTCTAGTATGAAATGGAAATAAATGGACTATGGAAATTAAGTCTCATAGATACCACTCCAAGTAGGTGCAAAAACTTAGAAATTTCTTAAACACACCTTTTTGCAATTTACTTTATCTAAGATATGTTTACTTGTATCAGACTAAGTTTTAGATTTATCATGACAACAAGGCTTTAACAATTCCAATTTTGTTCTTGGTCTACTTTCAAGAATACTTTCAGCAGGTGAGATCCCTGTTACTGTTGAGGGTGTACTTATGTATATAAACAAAAAAAATTGTAACTATTTCAAATAGGATTTACTGAAGAATCTCCCCTTCGTTGACCCTGAAAATAAGGCTTTTTCAAACCTCTTTTTATGGTTTGAACATCAGGTTTGCGATTTAATAAGGTTTGATCCATTTGCTTGATAAAAAGACACAAATTCACAGGAGTTATAAGGTGGACCATTGTCGGATACAAGTTCAATATGCAGACCAAAGACAGAGAATATATCTTTTAATAAATAAATTAATACACATATCTTTAATTTTGAAATGGTTTCTGACCCATTTACATGGTAAACCAGATAGACCGACTGCATTACTTATAGATGTACCCTTTTTATATTGAATATCATATTGATAACCTCACAGTGTGACTGCCCACTGAGTAATTCTTGCTGCCGTCGATGTCGGAATGCCTCTACACCACACCCACTAGCACCGCAAATGACATACATAGGAAGTTTTGGATTATAATGTATCAAAACACTATCTGACGTTAATAATTCTTTACTTAATTGAACTCTCCGTAATAATTTAATAATCCAAAGAACGATTTTTATTCTGTTAAATATTTAGGTAAAGGGGCGTCCTTAATTGATTACATTTTTTCTTGTTTAGGATAAATTCCATTAACGTCAACAACATGACCTAAAAACTCGACTTTATTTTGGAAAAACTTAACATTTATTGGCATTGTTTTTTACAATAAATTCTTGAAAGTAAAGACATTGTTTACATTTTCATACCACTCTTTTAATGATGACCCAAAAACCAAAATATCGTTAAGATAACATTTGGTGGTTTTTAATCCAGCCAAATTACTATCCATTACGAACTGAAAATTTCTAAGTGCCGAACTAACACCACATGTTATCCTGGTTTACGCAAAAAGACCTAAATGCGTATTAATGACTAACAATTCTCGTGCTTTATCACTAGCTTCCAACTGCTGATAAGCCCCCTTTAATTCAATAACTGTAAAATATTAATGACCAGTAAGACACGCAAAAAATATTCTTTGGCAAAGGTAAGATACATTGGGCACTATCTAAAGCCAGATTTGTTTTTTTAAAAATCTGCACAAATCCTTATTTTATTGGAATTCTTTTTGGCACTATAATTATGAGAATGGCCCAATTACTGAAATTAACTTTTTTAATATACCACCTTTGACCATGACAATGTTAGCTCTACTTTTTTTTTTAAGGTATATAGCATATCATAAGCTCTGTGAAATATAGGTTGTGCTCCTTCTTTTAACTTTAACTTTATTTGGAAATGTTTTACAAGAATTACTTGACCTTGACTCATTAAAATTTATTTTTTGTATCCACTCTGTATGTAACCCATTTAACCAGTTTTCTACAGTCTTATTAATAGTAATTAAAACCTCCAATGATGACAAAAATCCTAACACTATATCCCTCTACACTAATGACTATATATATAACAAGTTATGCTAACCTTGGTTCCCAGACTATCAGCTGTCACCCGCCAACGCAGTTATTCAGAAAGCCAAGCTTATCTCAATAACAAAGTATCACATATCAGTAAACGACGTAGATCATCCTATCCTCATAAACAGCAGGTGTTACTTGTTTACGAAAACAAGTCTATACCAAGAAAGCTTCATCAGCAGAACCCACGTCCTGACCAAAGTGTTCAAGAACGAAGTAAACAGTTCCCACTGAGTCAGCATAACGAAACATATAAATAGTTATTTTTCTTTGTATACAGTTCAGTACAGTTCAGTCTAGCTCGAATTCGTTTGTTAAACGTTACTCTGTAATTTTGCAAGTTCAAATGTATATATTTAAATTTGTATTTTTCAAATAATAAAATAATTTTTTAAAAAGTAATTTGGCAGGAAAGTGATTTAACAAACTGGCGCAGTCGGTAGGATCTGAAAAGTCTAACAGAACAAGAAGCCTTTGTGCACTCTAACTGTCGACGGAGGATCCCAATCCATTGTTCAGAAGAACCTGTGAAAAACAAGAAAAATACAAGAAGTACTGAAAACCCAAGAAAAACAGAGAAAATCACGACCCGACGTCACCAACTCGCAGTCAATCTACGGATTAGGAACACCTAGTGAAACCCCTGATAGAATTTGCTGCAGAGAACACGACGAAGTCTGATGTTTCTACTAGTAACGACCATCCTCGGACTGTCATCAGTCGTCCAGTCCCAATACTCCATAAGTCCAATCAACACGATAGGAGTCTTCTTTCATGAAGAAGCAAAAATAAGAATCTCTAATGACAAATGGACATTACTGTATATAAAGTAGAACCAATTAAGGATACAGTTGTAAATAATGATAGAATTTTAGAAAACCTTATTAATAATATCAACGAAGACGTACCAGGAATGAAAGCATTTAAATCTGAAGTATTAACACATATTAGTCTCCTTAGACAAATATCAGGAGCTGTAAATCAAAAATATACAGAGATAATGGCAGATACTAAAAAATATATTCTTAGAGAAAAACGTGGAATTTTTAATGGTATAGGAATATTTTGGAAAGCAATTACAGGAAACTTAGATGCCTCCGATGGCGAATATTTTAATGACTGTATAGAACAAATAACACATGATGAATATCAAATCGAAAATCTTCTTAAAAATCAAATTTCAGTAACTACCTCAGTAATAAAAGAATTTAATTCAACTATTCAGAAACTTAAAATTGACGAAGAAACATTCAATAATGATATAGAAATTCGAAAATCAATACTGGATATTTCAGACGATCTGAAATATTATTCCTCTCAAATAGAAAAATTAAATATTTGCGAACTATTAATGGAAAGTTATTCATTTCTTGAAAATTCTTTGAATGATATTGTACATTTAATTGTTTTCGCCCGTTTACGGATTTTACACAGTTCAATTATTACACCTTTTGACTTAATAGAAATGCACATATCTCAATCATTGCAAAGAAATAATTTACCTTTGTTAATTCACCCTTCAAGTGTGGCTCAATATCTCGAAATCATAGAACTAAAGGCATATCAATATGATTCAAAAGTAATTTTTGTTCTCGAAATCCCATTAGTTGATCCAGAAAAATATATTCTCTTTCATTTATATCCAATACCAATTTTGGATAATCGAACAGGTCTTCACCACATTCTTTCAATAACAAATAATTTAATTGCGCGAAACGATGATTCATTATTATATATCACAATTCGCAACTTGGAATCATGTAAATTTTTGAGTAGCCGAACACTAATATGTTCCAACATCCTGCCATATCCAATAGACAGTGACTCTGTTTGTGAAGCCCAGTTACTACGATTAATCAATCGCCTTCCAAGAACGTGCCAAGTTTCAGTTATCCTAGCCAAAGACTATCATGTGCAAGAACTTAACAAAACTCCTGGTTAGTTGCCGTTGCAGACCCTCTACCTGTGACCATTAAATGTGGTTCCAGAGACGTTGTTACCCAAACAATCAGTACCAACGCCATAATCAAACTTCAACCAGAGTGCAGTGCATTTATTGGCAGCACCAAAGTTCTAGCGAAGAAATTTGTAAATGTTTATGACAATGTTACCTACAGCAACGTTCCAATCCAAATTCCATATGATTACTGCAGCCATTATCCTGAGAAGATTCATATACCAGACTTGAAGCCTCTTAAGTTACACCACATTGACACAGAAAACTTAAATATCGCTCAACATAAATTAAATGAATATTCTGATCAGTTAGACAGACTAATCAATCAACCATTCGTAAAGAAACATATCGGTTGGTTTACGATCCTGACCATAGCTCTGATCATCAATCTAATTATCCTGTACATATTTTGTAAATGTTATAAAAGAAAACCTAAGAACCTCAGTATTGGAATTGTCAATGCTAATAGTGATGACTACCCACCTTCTCCACCAAGGTCCAGAACAAATTTTGTACAATGGAGAAGAATATTTCCAAAAAGGCGACCAAACATACGTGTTGGTGAACCAACAGAAGAATCTAAAAAAATAGAACTTAACCTGAACAAACATTCAGCTTGAAAGTTGCTTCCACGTACCAACTTTCATCTTGATGGGGGAGTTGGTGTATCTATTCTCACCAGCTATTTCATCATACAAGTTATGCTAACCTTGGTTCCCAGACTATCAGCTGTCACCCGCCAACGCAGTTATTCAGAAAGCCAAGCTTATCTCAATAACAAATTATCAGATATCAGTTAACGACGTAGATCATCCTATCCTCATAAACAGCAGGTGTTACTTGTTTACGAAAACAAGTCTATACCAAGAAAGCTTCATCAGCAGAACCCACGTCCTGACCCAAGTGTTCAAGAACGAAGTAAACAGTTCCCAGTGAGTCAGCATAACGAAACATATAAATAGTTATTTTTCTTTGTATACAGCAGTTCAGTTCAGTACAGTTCAGTCTAGCTCGAATTCATTTGTTAAACTTACTCTGTAATTTTGCAAGTTCAAATGTATATATTTAAACTTGTATTTTTCAAATAATAAAATAATTTTTTAAAAAGTAATTTGGCATGAAAGTGATTTAACGATATATATATATATATATATATATATATATATATATATATATATATATATATATATATATATATATATATATATATATATATATATATATATATATATATATATATATATATATATATATATATATATATATATATATATATATATATATATTCTGCAAACTCGACTTGTGTGACCAGTTTTTTTTGACACTTAAAGCACTTCCAGTTTTTGCCGGAACCAGTTTCCTTGCACATCGAAAACAATCTCTGCATTCCTTTTAGCTACGACTACCTGATAACTTTGGTCTACTCTCTTCGACTTAGATGATTGTTTTTTATAAACTTGTCTAAATTTTGAGTTCACTTAATCTTCAGACAAATCCATTTGACAAAACTATTTCAAATGTTAAATTGTCTTCTAAAAGTAATTTTTGCTTTATTCCATAGTATCTGACACCACACTCAAACCTGTCTCTCAAACGTTCTGACAAAAACTGTCCAACATTACAATACTGTGAGTAATTCTTCAGTTTAGCCACAAATGTTTTTATGACTTTGTTAACCTCTTGAACAGTGTTATTAAACTTATAGCGCTCTGTTATAACTAATCTTTATGGGCTGGACATGATTTTTTGCATTTTTACGAGTTTGTTCAAATCGGTACTCGTCGCCAGTTTATATGTTGTATTTGTGTATTGAAGTAAAAGACGCGACTTTTTAAGACAGGTTTATTAAGTTTTTTACTTAAAATAACAACCGTTTTACCGGAGTGCTTAAACAGCGAGCCTCTCGTAGTCTATGACACTTGACAAACTGTCTAAAAACAATCATGAAATCTTAAAAGTATATTCCTACGTTCGCATCAAACACTATAGTTTGTTCAACGTTTGTTTTAGTAATTAGTTATCAAAATTAGATGTAAAATTAGTTTACAGCTGCCATAATATAGCTGA
The DNA here is from genome assembly GCA_030620095.1 of Kuschelorhynchus macadamiae. NCBI lineage: Eukaryota > Metazoa > Arthropoda > Insecta > Coleoptera > Curculionidae > Kuschelorhynchus > Kuschelorhynchus macadamiae. The sequence goes on from JAUTXW010001380.1 coordinate 2,988,440, forward strand.
ACCATTTCAAACAATAAAAAGAAGTTTGTGCAAAGAAAGTAAAAACATAAAAAGTAGTATGTAGTCGTGATTATATTGCTGCAAAATCGGCCACGTTGTTATAATAATTGTAGTCTAACAACGTTGGCACCAACGTCGAAGCTACTCGAATTTCTTTTCCCACCAGGTCGGTAAGTAATTACAGAACACCTATATTACGAAATAAAAAAAACAGTAAAATCCGGAAAACTATCTGTAATTCTCAGAAAGGGAAAAGGACGAGATTATTAGGTTGGAGTAAACAAAACCAAGATGCACAATACGTATACCTTTATTTAAATTACATTCACCTAGACGTAGAATCCATCTACTATTAGTAAAAACATCCTAAAAATTTAAAATTGCCCTTCGTCCAGCGAAGAGAGAGTAAAGCATTAAAAAGTCTTACAATAACATTGATAAATGACTAGACTAACTAAAAAATAAGACAATATAAATACCAAGGAGTTTACCCACATGAATCGGTGTTAATATAGGAGCAAAATACATTAGTTTTATGCTCTGTTCAAGAGCTATAGAGAGACAATTGGATTAACGCCGATTGTGGTGATTTTTGCCTACCATTAACACTTAAAAAGAAATTTATAGAACTTACTTGTTGACTTATTCACAACGTTTCGAGTAGTGTAGTATCTGTATTCGTTTTCAAGCGCAACTTGAAAGCTAATCTTAATTACGTACTTACTAGTGTGTGCAGTGATGCGTGAGATGCAGTAAAGATCATGAAACATTAGGTATTTCAATACTCGGCTCGCTGAAAATTCAGGAATCGATCGTCAATATCGACACACCTGCTAAATACACCAGTTGTTTAGTACGTGCTCAGACTCGTTCTGTAATTTGTAGTTTGAACGAGATTGCATGGTATCCTTTGAATACGCGTATGGGAATTTTTTGAACTTTTGAATTTCTTTTTCATGACTGTTATTATTGTAGTTTTTAAGTGTTGTTAGATTTTCTTATCTAAAATGGGATACAAATGTGCTTATTTACAATGTTTATCAAAAACCGGAGACGGAAAATTACTTTTTAGGTTTCCAGATGATCACTTAAGATAACGAAAGAAATTATTAACAAGTATTAGGTATATTATATTTGCCATATTTAATCGGTTATTTTAAATAAAAATTGATTGTTTTATTCTATTACTTCCACATGTATAAAGATGAGAAAGTATAATATCGGCAAAGAAATTGTTAATTTTTTTTTACTAAATCTTCTAAAAATGACTTAAAACGTAAAAAACATAACTTCGGCGAAAAAAAAATTAACTGTCGATATGTTAGTTTACTCGATAACTTTCGAGTGAATTGAGCTATCGGACCGAAATTTGGTACGCAGGGAGGGGTCCATAAAAGAACGGTTCGTATTGTTTTTGGGTAAAATCGGCTGAAGGGAAAGGGTTCAAATGAAGCGTTAATTGGTAAAAAATAGTGATTCTTTGCAAATGACCGTATATGTTCTTTTGTGGGTCTTTGGGTATATAGATTTTAATAATAAACCCTATCTGATACCACTGTCTAACGTAAGGGGTTAGGGTGAAAAGAAAAGGAGATGAAAATTAAAATATTGAAAAAATCGAGTAATATGTCGTTTTATGGGTTCCCGGAGATTTATATAGCCTAAAAAAATCCGATAGAACCAATATTAAACATAGACAAATAAATGAATTTCTAATATTTCGAATGTTTTATTTTTTTCTCTAATTTCCTAGAAATTGATATACGAGCAATATATTAATTTACTGTGAGATAATATGCCTCGATAAGTTATTGGTGCAGATTATTTTTACCTAAACAAATACTAACTCGATACATGTATTGATGCGGATTGTCTATGAACTCTTTCTCAAGACTACAGCAAACAATAGGCGTATTTAGATATTTTTTCGCATCTGCATTAGGTTAATTTTTGACGTAGCCTTAAGATTAGCTTTTAGTTTGCCCTTAATAATGACCAAATATACTACACTAGTCGAAACGTCTTAAAAAAAATAGTAGTAAAGACAATGCAAATCCGTCAAGTAAGTTCTTTTTAAGCATACATTGTCTACCACATTTAAATAAACTTAAAAAGATAGTCCAAAGATAAATGTTTTAATATCAATATATATTAATATATGTAAAGAAGTACTGCACTGCACCACTTGTATAATATGTGTTAACAAGAGCATTATAGCAACTTATTTAAACCTTTATCTTCGGATTATCTTTTTGAGTGGTTACAATAATTGTTATAATATAGTAGTAAAACTGCAAAGATGTTACTTAAAAAAAGCAACTCCTGCTATGGTAAACCTCCTCGAAAAAAATGTCAGACTATCAGTATTACATAGGCATGGAACGGTTACTGTTGGGTTATGATCACTTATTGGTCGTTATATCACATCAATACATTTAGTAACACAGAGAAAACACTTACAAAGTATTCAGAAATTGAGTTGCCAACGTTCAAGAGCCGGTTTCTCTCACCAAAACAAGAAAAAATTGTATGAAGATGCGAACAAAAATAAATACTAAAAGAGCTACGGGCCTAAGAATGGTAAGCAATAAAAAGGGTTTTTATTTACATAAAGTCGGAATTCACACGCAATTTCAATAAAACCCTGCTTACACCTCTTAAATTTTACTCGAAGTATTTTTCACGTAAAATACTCTAGAGTTAATATACAATAATTTTGAACGAAAATCATAAGGGTACCAGGTAGTAAGTAATATATAATTAACATGAATTCTTCATCTTTCTGGGAACGTTTTTCTTGTTCTGGCTAGAGGAATTTGGTCTGGAATTTTGGTAATTGAAACACCTTATATACTTGACAATTACGAATTGAAACACATATCTCTTAAGTATTGTTTGTATTATTCTGCAGCAAGCAAGCAGAAATCATAAAGACTCTGTGATCGAGCAGTGGCGGTATACTCCGATAAGTCCTGCCTAACAATATTAAAAACATCTCATGCAGAGTAGTTATACATACCAAAATATTAATTCACAACACTATTTCTGTTCAGATTGATAAAATTATTTAAAATGATTTTGTTTCAGTTTCATAACAAGGCCAATCCGATAAATATTGATCAATATAGATCATATTGGCAGACAACCACCAATACACCTAATTATTGTTTTTTGTATAGGCTACCAATAGTACACACCATAGTAATGTTTATATTTAGAATATTGGTAGCACTGTTTGAACACTGACAACTAGAAGGGATTTTTAAATATGGTCATCTAATGGTCGTTTTTGTACCTACGCTGTTACTCGTTTAATTAAAATATAGTCGTATCTAGGAAATACTAAAACAGGTGTTGGGTTTAGGTACCATTAACTACGGAATCTAATTAAGAATGTTTGGAGCGTGTTATTTCGATTGTTTCTTTCCTACAGGTAGTTTTGATGAATTCAAAGGAAAAGAAAATGGCAAGGTCAAAATTATCAACAAAGGAAATTCCTGGTGAAATGTGCCTTGAATGTAAAAGGAATTTATATTTTAGTTTATAGGACGAATATAAAAACCTGCATTTGATGAAGAGAAAATACGAGTGCCATAATAATATGAATCCAAAGGCTACCATAGATGAACATTGTTCTAAAGTTGAAAACTTGGCTAAGCAAATTCTTTAGTAGGGAGTTAATCAATAAAACGGCCATTATAACTAAAATATTGAATACACTGTCCCTAAAGTACAGAAATATTAAGCATGGCTGTCTCTTGAAAAATCAATCGTAACATTCCTTACTTAGCTGCCCGTCATTTAGATGTAGAAGCAAACTTATCATCTCAAAAAGAAGCTGAAACAGCATTAGCTGCCATGTCATTTAAGCAAAATTCATCCACAAAGAAAACCCATAATAATACAGTATATATTAACTGCCGAAAAAAACACTTTACGAGGGCTTCCAAAAGAAATAATAAGGGTAGAACACTGAGGACAAAGTTCTAACAGTAGTTCAAGAAACTGCGTCTAACGTTGAAGAAGCAATTGAAAGCTAGATTATGGATAGTGCAGCATTTCAGCATATGACATATCCCAGTGACTACTTTTATACTTTGGAAGAAGAGTCCAACTCCACGTACATTTGGGAATAATAAAAGTTTGGCCGTTAAGAGTAAAGGAACTGTCAAAATTTAGAAGTTATTGAATGGAAAATGGTTTAACTCGACGATTAAAGTTTTGTACATCCCAGATTTGAGAAAGTTTATTTTCTATGCTGTAATTCTGAATGCCAATATAGTAAAAACTGATAGTATAAAAGGGTGGCATGAACTTTTTGGACAGACTTGGGAAGACTAGTTATAGTAGTGCCAATTTTAGTAATATTTTCTCTGTAACGTATGTTTATATGGCAAACAACACAAGCTACCTTTTAAGAATCCAATTATGTACAAAATGTAGAGCAAACCTACCAAAATATTTTTGCGCAGAGGCTACAAACACAAGAATCTACATTTTAAACACAACCCCAATTTCTCAGGCTTTTGTTGACTTTTGTTTGGGTTCACATCTTTATTACGCTTTATCACTGATTTGGATAATGACCCATGCTCTCTTAGGCCCGTCATGATAAATTCTTAAACTTCAAAACAATTTCTATGGCATAGAATAAAAAATGTTATCATATCAAGTTTTTCTTGGTTTGAAAAATGATCCATGATTTCCCACGGAAGAAAAAAATATGTATTACACTGGCGTCAGTTTTTCATTTGTCTCACTATCCATGACAACTATGAGTCAGAGTCACCTATCCGTTTTAAAATAAGAGACCAATAGCAGAATATGAATATGAATGTTGTAGAAAATGATATGTACGAGATCGTTTGGTTCAACGATCCTATTTATGTTCTGAATTTGGATGAGGGTATTTTACAAAATTAAATAGACCTGATTTTCAATTTTTGTTGATTTTTTAAAAAGTATTTCAAAATAACAAAAAATGCCTTTGTTAACGATCTTATCGATGGTTTGTGATTGTGATTATTATTTCTGTCGATACCATCTTGCTCTAGGACGTGTTAATTTCAAAGATATTGATTAGAGAATAATTCCATCCGTAACACAGTGTCTATCATCTGAATATAATATAATTGAGCTTCTTTGAACAAGTCTCATACATTGTTGTTTTTGGGACGTCAAATGCATTTCAAAATTGTAAAAAAGTTCAGGTCTGTATTTAGAAAAAGGATCTTGATGATGGTTGCCCGAAAACGAAGTGTTAGGCCATCTCGGATTTCTCCGGAAGTTCTCCAAATGTTCTAAAGTAGCATTTAATTGATGATTTCGAGAAAAAAACCGTTCAATATTCGTTCGTTACACTTATTTATATTGATGACGAGTTTTACAGTCCGAAATGTACTGTAAATATCTGTGATATATATTAATTTAATAAGCATAAAATAAAATTCATCGTCTATTTAAAATAAGCTGATGATGGCCTCAAAACGAAGAAACGTTGGATCAAAAATTCGATTAGACCATCATGTAGAGTACAAAAAGTGGAAATGAGAAAACATTCATTTTGAAATATATCATTAAATAAAGTCAGAAAAAAATAAAAAGGAAAATTGAAATTTTCGGCTTTTCTGAGATATCTCCAAAAGTTTTCCGAATATTTCAGACTTATTAATTCTTATTGAGTACAAAAATGTGCAAACTTTTCGTAATTTAATCGATGTAGTATCTCTTACGGTTTCTGATATCCCTGTAGTGTTCCTTTTTGTCTGGGACACCCTGTGTATAGTGTATCTAAAGTCAATTGAGACAACATAAAAACTAAATGTCCATCAACAGTCGGCGATTTCTTTGTGAAGCATGGGCGGCGTGATATAAATTTAAACTTATTTTTGTAAACCGGTTAACTGAATAAAAATAAATTTATTTGATATACGTGGTGTAGTAAATTGAGCGTACACCAAATTCTCCTCTGTCTCAATTTACTTTAGATACACTTTAGAGTGTTGTAGATAGCCACCAATACACCTTATTTGTATACTTTGAACATTGGCAAATAGTAGGTATGTTTAATTTCTAGTTAATTATAGTTATATTAAATGACGATTATTTAAGAAATCTATAACAATTCCGAATGTGAGAGGAATTTCAGAGAAAATAAGAAAATTTGGAAACACAAAGAGAATCAAAGGTGCATTCAAATTTAAAAATACACTAAGAAAAGAACCGTACTTATCAAATCCCTTATGAGTGCGGTTGATCCTCTCAAAGATAGATCACTCATGTCGCCGCTTTATTGTAACGCACGTTAGAATATTTGGTTTGGTGTTGCCAGAAGCGTGATTCAGGTTAACTTGTTTAGAAATACAATACAAAAATTCTGCTGTAAAGAGACAAATAAGACTGCCGGGTAACAGCGTAGAACCGATCTGTAGATAAACGAATTTACCCGGCCGACTAACAACTCTGGGCGTCGAGCTTCACGGAAATCTCTCGATGGATCCCAACTATAGGAATACAATTTAAAGTTGGATACTTTTAAAGGGTATTTTATTTTAAATTGGACGGATCGTCTATTCCTAATACAATGTCTTTGATCCTATATAGGTCAAGCAAAGCGACTTCTTAATGTAAGAATTCAACACCGAAAACACACGCAGAAAGGAGAGACATCAAGATCGGGTATTGCCGAGCTTGCTTGGTCTAAACACTTTTGAATACAACAAAATAATGTTCTGGAAGCCGGGTATTGAAATTCCTAATATATGGCGACCTTTAGTAGGTCGCACTGACTCTCTCAATCTCTGTAATTAGTGAGCAGAATTAATTAGATTAGTTTTTAGTTTGCCCTTGATAACGACGAGGGTTACTAGCTACCAATATACAAAATAAAAAGCAATGTTAAGAAAATATGTGAGTCAATTCTAAAGGGTATTTTGTATACATCTACTTTTAGTGACGCTAATTTGATCACTCATATTACAGCGAATAGATTACAGGGGAAATTATTTTTAGGGCCAAAAACGGGCTACTCTAACCAAACCTAAAACGAGAAAAAAAAAACATTTTTCTAAAAAATAACACCAGTGGGATCTTTTTCTCGAAGTTCTACTGGCTAAATCCTCCATAAGATGTACGATTTTTGTTACAAACTTGCACCATCCGCGATTTTAATAATGTTACAGCTGTTATTAAAGATAATTAGTATTAGTGTCTGACTCTATTCCAGTTGACCTATTGATTTGAAATATACACACAATATAGGAAGTGACGTTAGGGCGACATTAACTTTTAAGGACTGTCGTTAAAATCGGCTAAAGTGCAAGTTTGTAAATAATTAATTTTGATATAGAAATTAGCATCACTAAAGACGACACCGCTATATTAGCACTTATTTAAGTTTTGTAAATCATAATAATACCTACGAATCGTTTAGAAAACTGACTAAAAGGATACTACAAATAACAACTGGAAATCTCTTCTAAAAACAAATACGAAGTTCTTTAGGAATAAGTAAAGAGGTGTAAAAGATACACAACATTTGTGTCAATTAGAAATATTCTAATCATTAACAAAAGAAAAAATATAATCATAAACAGAGTAACAAACACACTTCTTAAAAAAAGTCATAAATAAAAAAATCTTAACATTTTGAGTCTGATGTCATCTTCGTTAATCGTTTTTCTTTAACTGCATAATAGCCAAAGTATATAATCAAATACATAGGGGAATTAATATAAATGTAAAACACATTTTCCACCTCTTATGAGGGAAGTATTGTAATCGTCAAAAAATCGCGCTCCGAGATTTTTGTAGATCTTCACGTTTTGGACTCCCTGGACCCCGAAAAAACATGTTTCCCTTGTCCTGTCTGTAGAAAGCATAGCTGAAAAACTGCTTATCCGATTGACACAAAATTTTGGTCAAAAATCAAGGGTTACTTATATGGGAATAAAACTGTTATATTTTGGTGAAAATCCAATAAGGCGGAACACCGTTTTGTTCCATCATATTGGATACCTACCAATATTTAACCAGTTTCTACCTATGCCACACTTGATTTTTGAGTATAATTAAAAATAAATTGAATAAGTAGTTTACATTGACACACACCGCCATTTTGTTCCGTCATGCTGAATTCGGACCAGTTTATTCCTATATCACATTTAATTTTTTTGTCAAATTTAAAATTAGTTGAATAATAAGATTTTTAGTAGATTGATTTTTTTAAACATTTAATTTGCCCGCCATTTTGTTTCTCTATCTTGAATATGTGCCAGAACTTTACGAGTTTAACCTTATGACACTTAATGCTTGCACAAAATTTGAAATCAATCTTAAGTAGTTTTTGCAGGCTCTCTTTTTATATATTTTTTGCTGCCATTTTGTTTTGCTATCTTGGGTTCATACGAAAATATTATCAGTTCATTTCTACGTAACACTTGATTTTTGTGCAAAATTTGAGGTAAAGTGGATATTAGTTTTTTAGTAATATTTTTTTTCGTTTTACTAGTAATTATAGTAATCATTTCAGGCCATCCCCATATGACGCTTAATTAAATAGTTTTTAAGCTATGCTGCAAACTGACAGATGATGGTATGTAAGACCTGGTGATTTTTTCACGATTAAAAATATTTTATTTAGCCGCCATTTTGTTACGCCATCTTGAATTCGTACCACAATTTTACCAGTTCATCTCTATACCATAATTAATTATCGCACAAAATTTGAAATCAATCCATTAAATAGTTTTTAGGCTGAATTTTTAAATATTTTATTATGTTTTTGTTTCGCCTCCAAAATTTCACCAGTTGATTTTTTCAAAATACTCGATTTATATGCAAAATTTGAGATAAATTGGTTTAGTAGTTTTTTTGTTATGCCGAGAACAGACAGACCCACGGAATTAAAAATAAATGTTTTTCGACATCCAGGGACCCTGAAACGTAAACATTTCAAAAAATCTCGGAAAGTGATTTTTTCAGTATATATATAGTATTTTTCAGTATTACAATACCCTTGACAAAAGAAGTAAAAACAAAATTATTAAGAAACTACTTATCGGATAGATTTCAAAATGTGTCCAAAAATAAAATGTAATATAGAGATAAACTGGTAAAATTTTTGTGAAAAGCCATAATGACGGAACAAAATGGCGGCCTAATGAAATATTTTAAAATTCAGTATCAAAAAACTACTTATCCAATTAACTTGAAATTTTGCACAAAAATTAAGTGTGAAACAGGGATGGATTGGTAAAATTTTAGTGCAAATCCTATAAGGCAAAACAACATGGCGGCCTAATAAATTGTTTAAATATTCGCTAAAACTCCAGTTCCTGGAATACATTTTTATTTCTAAGGAGGAAAATAATAAAGGACATACTTTATTTTTATAGTCTATATAAATAAAGATGAGAAAAATAAATAACAATAATAATAATAACAATAATAAATAAATTTTAAAAAAATGTTATTACCAAATAATTATATGTATATATAGACGGTGTTATATGTACCGATTTTTATTTTTTTTTTAAATATGGTTTTCGTATTCTAGGAACTCTAAAAACTCGATTAAACTCAACTTATAATTTTGCAATTTCAATTCTTCCCTTATATGAACAGCCCGTTAAGTGAACGTTACGTATACAATATATTGGCATTTTATGGAAAACTAAAACATCTCTGGTATTCACTAACAGCCGGTTGCACAAAACTTAATTAACTGCTGTTTAGAATATTTAACCGATCTTTCACATTTTACAAGCTGCTGATAAAAATCAAGAAAAAGTTAGACCAGGTCTAGTTGCCACGGCATTTAAAACTCTTAGTTCGCCAATTATGTTCCGCTTATGTCACTGTCATTTGGTAATTGTGTCATTTAGAAAAATTACTTGTTCAGTTGTTAAAAATGTCATGTTAAACCTATAACTGACAAGTTAGACCTGGTCTAAATTTAAACCTCTTTAGTGAATACGAGTGTATAAGTCGAGAACTCCAAAGGTTATTTTAATCAAATTGAAAACAATAATAGTCTATGTAAATGTTTAATAATAACGCCAATCTGAACCACAGTGAGTAAAGATTACCGTGATTATTGCAGTAGATTTTGTTACAGTATAAAATTAGAAAATTATTCAACCGATTTCAATACAATAAAAAAAATTACAGGCAAATCTCCTGAAGCTAAAAAATTCTAAGCTTCATTAGCGTAGATAATTAACATGTTTATAATTATATATTTAAATAAAAAAATCATATTTTAAAAACAAATACGCCGATTTTCAGTCTGGAAACAACTTGAAGGTAAATACTTCGGGACCACAAAGGGCACTGGTGTAGATCGATAGTTTTAATGAAATTATAAATAATTATAATTAAATAATATCACAAAGGCAAGTACATCAAATCGTAAAAATGATTGATGCACAGTAATATTTCTTCAGCGACCCGTCGAATTTGCTAAAAAATATTTTAAATTTCTAAATTTGCCGCTAGAATGCGTAATTGCTATTATAAAAATAAAAATTGTAATTAAATAAGGGCTAGAGGTAAACTGCGAGTTAAATAGCTACTTTTAACTTTGGTTTGGCTTAACCGAATTTGACAAAGTTGATCCTATTAAAATAGGCTTCTTAGTCAACTTCAAAAAAAGGAGGTTCTCTATTCGACCTGTATATATATATGTCCCCGATTTTTTCTGCAAGTACTGAAGGGATTTGAATTGGATTTTCACCATATCGTAAAGCAAAATTCAAGGAAGGTTTTAGTACCAAAAACAGCAGTTATAGGAAAATTTGCGGAAAAATGGGAAAATCTGATAAACTGCTTTAATTACTTGTGTAGGAAGTGCTCTTAACAATAATAAATAATGAAGTTTTGTTGGTAAACGCAATATATTAAAAAGCACTATACAGGGTGTTTCCTAACTATACGTAGCTTCAGGAGGTGGTTCCTTAGATCAACGTCGTATGTCCGGAGTAGTATCGATTCTGAGATACGGGGTGTTTTTTTGTAAACATCATAAATATCCTTAAGCCGATTTGGTTGAAAATTGGCAGTGTCATATGGCGCTAATTCAGCTCTAACTAGATTGAAGTTATAAGTCCAGTGGCATCTCAAGGGGCACACATAGTTTTTTCAGGTTAAGCAACTGACAATACAATTTTTTTGTCTCTTGTGTTTTATTCGCATCTAGCCTTGTTTTTGAGACAAAAATAATAAAAATGACTTTAAACCACTTTAAAAATTATCGATGAACATTAAAAAAATAAAAATTATGTATTAATAACTGTACATAAATTACAGAAAAATAAAAAATAAACAAGTTCGACCTTAAAGTAGATGAACAAAGTGACTACCATCTGATAAAATACACGATTGCAACCAGAGCCTTCAGATGACCCCGTAAATAGAAATCTAGAAGATTCATATGAGAACTACGAGCTGGCCAATTTTGCGGTCCTGCACGTCCGATCCAGCGATTAGGGTAAGTAATGTCGAGATGCTGACGAGCAAGGACACTAAAATGAGCTGGGGCCCCTTCGTGCACAAACTACATATTTGTTCTTACATGTAGGGGTACATCTTCTAACAAATTGGGTAGATGTTCTCGCAAAAAGTCCTTCAAAGGATTCACCTGTTAATTTTGTTGGTAAAAAGACGAGCCAATTAGGTAGTCATTAATAAATCCTACCCATACGTTCAGCGAAAATGACTTTCTCTAATAACGTGGGGATTTTCGTGAAAAATTTGCCTCGTCCGTAAACAAAATGTCTGGTAAAAAAAAATTGTTATTGTGTGCCACCATATGAAGCAACCTGTTGTTTTAGCACATGGAATTACTCTGTTAGGATATATGTCTTGGTAAATTCTCCGGGCCTTTTCGGAATTTCAATTTGCTAATTCATAAATAAAGTGCATGTCAGTCATTTCAGAATTACTAAGATTATTCTTAATGAAATCACTGCTAATTGACAACTTTAAAATGTAAGCAGTTTGTCAAATCCGAAAGCTCGGTTATATTCTAAACAGCAATTAAGTTTTGTGCAACTGGCTGTTAGAGTTTTTTAAAGTAATTTTTTTCGAAAACACAACAGACGAAAAAGTTGTATTTTTAGTTGCTTAAACTGAAAAGGTTATAAAAACTGCAAAAAGGGTCAGTGGCGAAATTTTTTCCAATAACTTCAATCTACTTAGGGCTAAATTAGTGCCTTAAAACTAAAAATGACACTGCCAAATTTCAACCAAAACGGCTTAAGGATATTTATGATATTTATAAAAAACTGATTTTTTTTTTAACTTTAACACCCTGTGTCTCAATGACCTAAGGAATCACCTCCCAGAGTTACGTACCGTAGTAAGGAAACACCCCGTATAGTTGAGAGTTTCGTTTTAGAATTCTAATTAAAAACTAATCAATTTAAAAAATCGGAAAATTTTAACATTTTTAAGGCGCCTTTGACATAATTATGAAGCAGTGCAGAATATTCAAAAATTCGTTAGTATTTATCTGTTTATAAAAATTAAAAATAAAATAAAAATGAGCATAAAAAAACGAAATAAAAAAGTTTAACATCAAAAATATAAAACATTTCAAATGACTTTAGAAATCTGACAAAAGAACTCGGCGTCAAACTAATATCCTAAGGTAAGGATGACTTTCCAAAATATGGATCAAAGCAACTAATAGCAAATGCATGACTACATGGCTTGTAATCAAATAGTAGTTTGACACCGACTTCTAAAGTCAAATTTTTAAGATCATTTAAAATTTCACTTTACTTTTCAGTGCCTTTTTGAAGTCGGTTTTATTTTCATTTTTTTTTATTTATGTGATATGTTGCATGACAAATTATAACATTATAATTTTTTGGATGATCTCTAGAAAGTTTTTTCGATTGATATATATTTTTAAAATTTTCATAGAATTTTAACTGAAATGAAATATTTTTCTTAATTTTTCAAAAAAAAAAAGGGATGGTCTTTAATACAACTTAACGTAACCGGTAAATTTTCGAATCTACTAATAGAGGGGCCATCTTCATTCAACAGACATAAAGATTTTCGATTTAGGGCTATTTTCGTAAAATGATCATAGGCAGGCTAGGTGTTGTGACACCAGAATTATAAAGTAAAAAATGAAATTTACATTTTACACAGGTCAGATAATAATCAAAGGCAAAGCCAGTCTAAAGATGCGAAAAGAAGAATTCGATACTAGAGAGCTGATATGAACACTTGTTATCGGTGCAGCGACGATGACAGAAAAAAGGAGGGTCATAAGGTACACACACGAAATGTTGCTTTGTAAGTATACAAACAAAACGTTTATCCCGGAGATATTAGCGTTTAAAGAGAATCCCGGAGATAGAGACAGCCCTACTTATGACTCCTGTTATACTGTCGCCGTCGCTTGGGCTATTATAACCCAAATTTCTACTTGTCATAATTAGGTGTCGTCAGTCTTACCACCACAGCCTAGGTCGGTTTGGGAAATGGAGAAAATCCACTTCTTTCCGTCGGAGGATCGTCGGTGTCACTGTCGTCTTGCGGCTCCTGGCTCTCTGGCAGTCTGATAAAGGGCAAGTGCTCGCTGCCGCTCCACATCGAGTAAAGATGGGTGTGGAGTCGCATTGCATCCTACAGAAAATTATTCAACCTCATTTACAATACTTTTCAGTATCAGTCATAGGCTATAGATGCTGATATTTATTCGGAGAATGTATTGATCTTTATGTACACTCATCAAGATACACGATGAAAATGATTTTGTATAATAGTACCTGAATAAATGCCGAAAGAAAGACATCGTTTTTTGATTTAACCGTAACAATTTAATTAAGAATCAAATGAAAATTCATGTACAGGGTGTCTAAAATAAGGCGCACCTTATCTGGGGAATCATAAAAGGGAGAGGAAAAATGTAAATAATCCTCCAGAGTATTGAATTTTTCCTAAATTGATATGAACTTTATTTTTTTATATAGGAGACTCTATATATTATTACAAATTAAATTCGTGCATTTAAAGATGAGTTCAATGATATATATTAGCATGGGTCTGTAATGCAACGTTTCGGGTTTATTTGTATTATTTTTCAAGTTTTAAGTCACAAAAATAAACTGTAACATATTAAAAAAACCTAAAGCAAGTTTTGCACATGTCCTTAGTTCAATATAACAGTATATATTTTTTTTTTCGCTTTTGCGACAGAACCACCTTGATTAAGTATTTTAATTTTCTCACTTATTTTTTACTTCAGTTGCTCAACATCTTGGCAACTATTTTTATACACCTCAACTTTTAAAATTCCCAAAAAATAATCCCAGGTAACAAAATCAGGACCCTTGGGGGGGGGGCATGGATCATTTTTATTAGGCCTAATTAACTCTACAAAATTGTTCAATACTCCAACAGTAAATTATAGTTAACAATAATCTAGACTTTATTGGGCCCAATAAAAATGTCCCTGGTCTTCCAAAATCTTACCCACTTGGATTATCATTTATGAGCAACTTAAGCAAAAAATAACTAAAGAAATTCTAAACCGGTAGAGATTTACACGACATGTATTGTCAACATGGGCGATACATGCAAAACTTGCTTTAGTGTTTTACAGCTATTGTTATTTTGTTGCTTAATTTGAAAATTTTAATTTAGGTTTTTTATATTGTTTTATAATTACGACCACAAAAGACAAGTTAAAAGTATTATGACATGTAGCTACTTACAAGCCATATAAAACTCAAAGTTTTTATCATTTACTATTTCTAGTAAATAACACTTTTATTAGAATAATGGCCAAGAAGGCTAAAAGAGTAAATGAGTTTTATCTGTAATAACTATTAGTGCGTAAATATTTATATTTTATAAAATAGGTTACATCATGAATACAAGCTGAAGATGATCCTCAGTAAATCTGAAACCAAAATGCTGTATATGGTTGAAATCGTTATTAAGTAAGTACTTAAATTCGATATAACAGACAAGGGGATGCTTTTAAAAAAATAATTATGATACAAGAAACATGGCAACGTTGAAACTTTTTAAATTTTAAAGCTTGAGTATCAGACTGTTACATATATATATATATATATTATAATTATATATTACATATATAATAAAATTCTATCTTTTTCTTTGGCTCTAACAAAATTTAAAAATGTTTAAAATTTATATATATATATATATATATATATATATATATATATATATATATATATATATATATATATATATATATATATATATATATATATATATATATATATATATATATATATATATATATATATATATATATATATATATATATATATATATATATATATATATATATATATATATATAAAAACGAAAAATGATGTGTCTTCATTCCGAGTGTGTATATCCGGTCACTGCGATCCTTCTGAAAAGAAGTTTTCTTGACGTTTTCTTTCTCGCGTGGGAATAAAGACTCCTAGACAGTCTTAAAATCATTAAACCCGAGTTTAAACGCTAAATATTGTATGGTTCTCCAGATAAGGGGAGAGGGCACCCTGTTCGAACTAGGGGGTTTGGTAAAATATTAAAAATAATCTCAAAAAGCGAATATGTAATTGTATCATCAGTACTCACCGGTCCACTTCCCTCGCTAGTCGATCCCCTCTCCGATCCGCTGGCTGTGGATCTGCTGTGAATCGAAAGGCAAGAAGAGGAGTCAGTGGAGGAGCTGCTTTTCCTTGAAGTCAGTGGCAGAGCGGCAGGGAATATATCGAAATGTTCCGTAACTGTCATACCGCTAGCGTGAGGGACATCTACTGATTGCCAGTTACCTCTACAGAAATAACAACATTTAATAAGTTCACATCAATACACAGTATATACAAAAAAGTTAAAAATCGCTCTAATGATTTAAAAGTCAAAAAATATAATAGTACATTGATGTGGCGCTCTATTATTCCGTCTGAATGTTGGCTACGTTTGTAGTAAACTATCCTGTACAAGACTTTCCAATCTCGAATCGAAATGATTCTGTGGCTTAAACTAGCCACCAAATGTATTTGTTGTATCTATCGCCCTCCCTCAGACAATTCCTTCAACTCTTCGACTTTCTTTCTGCTTAATTTACTAATTTCTAAACTTCCTTTCTCTGAAACCATTATCCTTGGCGATTTCAACGTTCGTAGTAAAGAATGGTTAGGGTCTACTAAAACAGGTGGAGCAGCAGAGCCCTTTGCAAACAGCCAATCTCGTACCCACATCAGCAGAGAACTTTCCTACTTTCCGCGCATCGTAATACATAGCCAAAACCCGTTGAACTTCGCACCCACAACCATGGTCTAATTACTATTTCCTGTCTCATACAACAAGAAGTAGAATTTCAAACTACACAAATGTATACCTCATTCTATTAAGACTTCAAAACCTCCCAATACTAAACCATGGTTTTTGAAATCCTGCGATAATGCCAGACTAGAAAAAATCCGTCCTCATAACAATTTTCTTAAGAACCAAACTTAAGATAATCTACAGGCTAAAAATAAGGCAAGAAATCATTAGAATCGCATAATTTTCGTTGTCAATAATTTCTTCAACCGACGTATAAAAAAAGTTCTTTCTTGCTAAAATGGAAGCCAATCCTTTTGACCTTTAGTCGCTTGCCAAAAACTTTAATCAAATCTCCTGCATAAGCTGCTTTCCACCATTCACGGTGATGAAATCGTCTGCACGTCTAAAGCAAAAGCTGAGCTTCTTGCAAAACAATAGCCGCATTACCTTATAGCATTAATCCTTCGTCTTCACTTTCCCTTTCCATCGTTACCAGCTTTGCCATACAATAAACACGAAATTAAAACCTGCTTGTGTACAGCCTGTTCCTAAAAAGGGATCCAAACCTCTTCCCTCTAACTATAGACTCATATCCCAAGTCCCAATTATGAGTAAGGCAATAGAGAAGTATATCAATACTGATCTCTTAAATGACTTTGAAATGTATAATACACTGCTCCAAGAAATTAACGCACGACTAGAAATATTGTTTAAAATTTTATTTTAACAACTTAATGTTTACTGACTAAATATTTATGTTAGCAAGCTTTGCCAAACATACTTCATTTAAAAAAATATCACGATGGAGCCCTAACAAAATAAAAAAAGAAGTTAAATTCCTTGTTTTCTTTGTTATACAAACAGTCATTATCGCTTATTTTAAGCTCTGCTTCGAATCAGTTAATATTGTGTATTTTCACCTCTGTTCCGACATCACATCGACCATTCATGCTTAAAATGAGTTAACTTAAAGTTTGCTAAACCAACTAATTTTCTCCGAAAATAACAAGTGGTGCGTTAATTTATTGGAGCAGTGTAGCTCGCGAGCTGGCCTCATGTTTCAATGACAAATCTGCCTAAAGTTGGATGTATTTTTTATATAGTATTGGTCCTGTTAATACTTAAAATGCACCCCTGCCAGTGCACAGTCGTGGACAATGCTTCGCAACCACGTTTCAAAATATCCAAAAAAGTATGCAACATATGGACAATTAATTTCTCCGAAAATTTTATTCTTGACAAAAGTTGGTGCGGTGCTTGAAGAAAAAATAGTTTTCACAGTATTAAACTTTATGTCAGATATACAAGGTGATTAAAAAAGTTTATCTCAAAACTTTTTAAAGGCTACACAAAATCGTAAATAAAAGCTAAGTAACATTTTTCATATTAGTTATAGTTAAAGAAAAATTTAGATTGAAAAATTTAAAAAAAAAATTTTTTTCGGTGTTTGACCTTAAATATCTCCTTAACTATTTTATTTAGCTTTTATTTACGATTTTTTGTGGTTTTTAAAACTGTCGTCACAAAAATTTAATTTTTAAAAATTTTTAGTTTTTGACAGGGGCGTGCAGTCCATGGAAGCAAGGGAAGCAGTGCTTCCCCAAAAAAAAAAATTAAAAAACATCTTCTAAAATGTAATTTTTGAAATAGGAAACCATTAATTTAGTTTATATTAAAAATGCCAAAAAATTATCTTAATTATCAAGCCCATAATAAAAGCGGCCTTGACTCCGACCGAGCCACAATAGAAATCGTATAGAACCTATGCGGGCCGCTAGCTTCTCGGCAGCCAAGTCCTGTATGCTTGATTTCCTGTAAATCGAGACAGAGGTTATTGAACTTTCCGGCTGTTTGCAATTTTTGCATTTCAGTCGCGTGCTTTAAGTGGAGGCGGAAGCTATCGTTGGAGTAGGTACTTTGTTTGAACGGCTATCCGTGTGTTGTGTGATACGTACGTCGCGTCGTGCATGGTGCTATATGGAAGACAATAATACGGACGTGGATATGCAAATACCGTCAACTTCGGCTGTCAGTAATAACATTGAAAATGTTGGAGAATTTAGTAAGAAGAGTGCGTGTGAATATGTGGTGTGTGTCTTGATAATAAAGGGATTTTCAACATTAAACTTCGCTGATAAGCTTAAAATAATTTCCAAAGAAAGGGCAAAACCGCCTATGAAAAATTTAACCACAAAAATGAAAAACTGTATTAGACATTTTTATCCGGAAAAACAATACGAACAATTTAAATTGCTAACAGGGTGTGAAAATATAAGTGAATTATTTTGTTGGCCATGTTTCCTTTTTGAAAATGAAAAAGGTCTCTGGAATAAAACTGGTTTTTCCGATTTAAACAATATCCATAAAGCTGTAAAAAGACACATTATGTCCAAAGCGCATTTGCAGGCCGTCATAAAAGAAAAAATCTTTGGCAAAACCAGAATTGAACACACCCTTAATAAACAGTTGGAAATTAGTTACCGCCAAGACAATGAATTAGTCGATAAAAATAGGCAAATATTAAGAAGATGTTGTTATCGATGTTGTTTGTTTTCTCGGACAGCACGAATTGGGATTTAGAGGTCATGACGAAACAAGGGTTTCTTTAAATAGAGGAAATTTTCAAGATTTACTTAGTTTAATGGCTAAATATGATGATTGCTTAAAAAATCATTTAGAGCAGTCTAGCGTTTTTCTCGGAACGTCGAATCGAATCCAGAATGATTTAATTTCCGCTGTTGCAACCATTATTCTAAAAAGAATTAAGCAGGAGATTGGCGAGGCGCGGTTCATTGCTATTGTTCTGGACGAAACAACTGATATGACTAATTTTAGCCAATTATTATCTATAGTAATACGCTACGTTAAAATAGACGGAAGTATTCAAGAGCGATTTTTAGGATTTAAGAATGTGTCCGAAAATCGTACAGCAGATGCATTATATACCGTAGTTTACAACGTTACTAAAGAAATTAATGGAGAGAAAAAATTAGTTGCTCAAAGCTATGATGGTGCTGCAGTGATGGCAGGACAATTAGGGGGTCTGCAAGCTAAAGTTCGAGGAACTTTGCCAAGTGCTATGTTTGTCCATTGTTTTACTCATAAATTAAATTTAGTTTTATCTCAGTCCATCAATCACATTAAAGAGTGTAAAGTATTTTTCGTTAATTGTGGCATGGCTGCTTTTTTTTTCCAAGTCAACAAAACGTACACAAGCTTTGGACTCCATTGTCCACAAATGATTGCCCAAAGTAGCTCCTACTAAGTGGAACTATAATGGAAGACTTGTGTTAACAGTATCTGAAAATCGTGAATCACTGATTGACCTATTTGAGAATATAATAGAAAATAATGAAACGTGGGACTCCGAAGCAATACATAGTTCGAGGGGGTTTTTGGACTGTTTGATACGAGATTTGAATTTTAATTATTTGTTGAACATATTTTCAGAAATATTTCCATTCTCGGACAATGTTTTTAATATATTACAAACTAAAACAAATGATATTGCTTTTTGCCTAAAAAAAGTGGATGATTTTAAGTCCATGTTAAGCCAAAAAAAAGATGACTTTGACCTATTTTGGGAGAAAAGGATGACGTTAAATGTAGAGCCACAAGCCAAGCGTCTTTGAACAGACAAGGTCGATCAAATTCAGCAACAAATAAACTATAGATTTAACGGTTTAAATGGTTTTAAATTCCTCGAGCTCTGCAATTTTGATGCATTTAAAGCAAACACTTTTCCAGAAGATGCGTTTAAATCTCTTCTTCTTCATTATGGCCAGTTCTTCGACCTGAACTAAAAGTGATTTACGAAACTGATGACATTAACGCAAAAAATGACGCTAAGGAACTAATGCAATTTTTAAAAGACAAGGAGCTGGAAGATGCCTACACCGAAGTGTCGAAATTGTGTAAATTAGTATTGACAATACCTGCCACAAGTGCATCAGTAGAACGCAATTTTTCAACACTTAAACGTATAAAAAATTTCGTGAGAAATTCAACGGGACAGGAGAGACTTTCGCATACATAGCTGTTGTCCATTGAAAATAACTCTCTCCAAAATATGTCGGAGCATCGACGTTTTTATGATGATGTCACTGACGAATTTGCAAAAAATGATTCCCTTTCTTAAAATTTCACCGCACGCCCCTGGTTTTTGAAACCCACTATTTTGAACACCCTGTAGATCTGACCTAAAAGTTTAATATTACCAAAAGTATTTTTTCTCCAAGCACAGCTTTAGTTCTTTTTTACCTTCCTCAACACGTTTAGCTAATTTTTTGTAAATAGTCAACACCATCCTAAATGTAAAAAATAAATCTTGCAAGGCCTGCCATGGATAAAATCTCTGGCAGGAGTAGGTAAAGTTATAACTGTAGAGAGCAGGACGTTTTCTAAAATAATATTTCACCATAATTACGTTTTATTATTTTCATAATTATATCTGTTAATATTATTTATTCAAAAATATTCTGTTAATGTGGAAATTGGGAAATAAAAGTTAGTTGAATTTTTTTAAGTACTTACAAGTACCCTTGCAAATTTCTCAACCTTTGTGAGTAAAAATATAATTTAAAGTATTGCTTCAGTCACCAACTTTTATCAAAAATAAAATATTCTGAGAAATGAATAACAAAAACGATTCCATATGTTGCATACTCTTTTGAATACACTGTATATGAGTGACAGGAGTACGTCGCACCATGCCAGTTTTCTTTCCAACAGAAGTATTTCTGTAGTGGTTGACGGCCAGCCATTCAGCTGACAAAATCGACGCAGGCGTTCCACAGGCTTCAGTGTTGACATACCATATTCCTCCTGCACATCTAGGATCTGCGAACCAACAATCCTATTCACGGCTTCCAAACCTATTTCCATGACTGAAATTGACGATAGGCGTAGAGTAATGACTTTATCCCTAACTGAGGACCTACATAAAGTCGTCGGGGGGAGGGCAGCCAAAAAACCTTGTCCAGTTTAACGCCACTAAGACACAATCATGTCTACTATCTCACAAATTATTTCCCAACATCCACACTATTCAAATGAATAATCAAAGGCTTGAAGCCAAAGATTCCTAGATAGTTGGTATCACTGTTTATAAAAGATCTTCGTTGTAGAGATCACATTACCTCAATTCTCCCAGCTCGAAAATACTTTTCTTCTGCAAACTTGAATACCCATTACACTTCCCAAATTACGTTTGCACATATGGGGAGCAGTCTATCCTTCAATCCTTAATATTCTTGACTATGTCCAAAGAAGAGCTATCCCCTTGATTGAAGATCCAAATATCACCAAAGCATCGGCGCATCATGGGCGATCTGTCTTTGATTTATATATAGATACTACTACGGATTCTGTTTCGATGAATTATCATTCATTATGCCTTCTTTAGTCATTCCTGCCAGGCAGACACGAGAATCGACCCACTTACATCCCTTTACTGCACAGGGTCTCCCATTTTGGGTACTTTTGCAGGGTATCTTTGTTATTTTTATAGATACAAAGTTGCGGTTTTCGCGACCGTTGCTACTTTTTCGTAAAACTAAAGATGCCGGTAACAACATTTTCATAGCCCTTTTAGTTTTTAAGATACAGAGCTCAATTGAAAATCTTGCATTTTCAAGCATTCCTCGTGTCTCAGCTATCAGATAACTTATCAAAAATGCGAAAACTGTTTCTTATATAACTTTTCCGGTAGAACTCAATTCCGGAATTAGTATACAGGATGAGGTCAAAAAGTTATCGGATTCCTATAAAATTTGTATTTTTTTTACCTTTTCAAAAATATATAATAGTATGCACTTTTTCTCAGAAACACGCAAATGAATGACACATTTCTGAATATAAATGCATAATTTAATAGTAAGCCATGAACAACAATAATAAAGAATTGAAAGTTACGTATTGCTAATGAAGAATTGGATACCTTACATATAGGTATCTTCTTATATAAAAATACCTATAATAAAATAATAAGAGTTTTTTAATAAGAGTAAGTTTGTAACAACAGTTTTATAGCATAAAGTAACAATATAACAAACACAAAAAATAACATTATTAAAAGAAAAAACACATTTTTAAAGGTGATGTTTAAATTGAAAAACAGTGCCCGACGCTAGGCATGCAAATGTTGCACTATATTAAATTTGTATGGATGATACTTATATTTCTTCAAGATCCTCTGACCGTCAGTTTTTGGCGCACCAATTTCCTTCTCAATTTTTCTACATGATGACGAAGGTGTTGCTTCTATATATCCCAAAACTATCTCTTTCCTTTCCCTGTTCTCTTTGTTGCATGTTTTAAAAGTGCATACTATTATATATTTTTGAAAAGGTAAAAAAAAAATACAAATTTTATAGTCTATCAAGATACAGTGTGTTCCGTATAAAAAAATAAAGAAAGGTCCGATAACTTTTTGACCTAACCCTGTATACTAATTCCTAAAGCAGAATTGAGTTCTACGGGAAAAGTTATATAAGAAACAGTTTTCACATTTTTGATAAGTTATCTGATAGTTGAGATACGAGGGGTGCCGGAAAATGCAACATTTTCAATTTAGTATCTTAAAAATTAAAAGGGCTATGAAAATTTTATTAACGGCATCTTTAGTTTTACGAAAAAGAAGCACACTATCGCAAAAACCTCAACTTTCTATCTATAAAAATAACGGAGATACCCCGCAAAGTACCCAAAAACCTTGGTTTGTTCCCTCACTTATGCCCAGAGCGTCTTATGAAATGTGTTACCTGCAAAAGCCTTTCCCTCTTCTCCAAGTCTTTAAATCCCACATCAATAAACTTTCCTTGTCTTCAGTCTTTGGCATTTGGCTCACAGGTAAAAAAAAATTTACAAATACTAAAGTACGTTTTGGGTAAAAGTTATTAAAAAATTCAAATATATTTATTATTTGCAAGTGTTTTTTCTAACTTCCTATGATACTATATTAATACATTATAGTAATAAAAGTTTATTTTTGTAAAATTACCTTTGCGATGGGAATAATCTCCTATGCATCCGATCCTCATGGGTCTCACCCCAAACTGGCACATAAGAATGACCTGGAATAGAAGTTGTAGGGATCGATGATCGACTAGGACGACAAGACAGCAACTGAATGGCCTCTGAAAGACCTTCCACACTAGGAAGTACTCCCCCAGTCGTAGGAGGAGGCTGAGCAGGAGTTGCAACTGAAGCAGATGGTTGGGAACCAACAGACTCTACCATAAGAAGCATTACAAGTAAAGTTAAAAAATTTGCAGATGCATGTGTGGCAAGGAATCTAATTTTTCCCACTGTCTAAGCAATTTTTAATTATTTTTAAAATGTAAACTAAACTAACTGTATATCAGGTTTTACCTTATTTTAAGAGCCTTTAAGAGACAAGATATTATTGGCAAACGAAAAATCTCTATGATGGCCCATTTGCGAATAGGAAAGCTGGTTGTCAGCTTTAGCTGTTCAGTGTCGATAAGCTACGATAAATCTTAAGTACTTTTTTTTAAATATATCCAAATACAAAGTAGTTCAATAACACTTTTTATTAAAAGATAATTATTTATTTTCGTTTACTGACTCCTGTCGGAGTCGAGTGCAAACAACTTTCTGTATTTTAAGTCTTTGTCTGAGGAAAGAAGTATTAATGCCAGTGTTTCGCAGGACTTAATATTGAAGCCACTGTCATTTCTTATTTTTATAAAAAATCCCTTTACCAGTTTTTCTCTCCTAGTAGATGATACATCCTTGTTCAGAAGAGAGACAACATTTGAGGAGGCACTCAAGGTCTGGGTGTGGCACAGTTAAGTTTAATTAAGTGATTTAAAACAAGTAAGCTACTACAAAATATACGAAAATAGCCATACTAGACTTTTATAGTTGTGCGATCTTCGTGGATGAAGTGGAGTCTGGACTTCGTACAGGAGTTGAAGTAGATAGCAAGCTAAAATTCTAATACCCTATTATTGAAACTGTGCACAAGCAATTATATATCTTGATATGCTTAGAACTGTATATTAAACCCTTACACACGATACACTATCGTATTCAATTGCTGTATAAGGTAATGCTGCTTAGATCCGTAGAGTATTTGGTGTGTAGAGTGCCATTTCAAACCCTTAACATCTTACCCCTCCTCTGTGTCTACATTCTTGAAACCATATTATATACAGGGAATAAAAATTTAAAATATACAGCACTTGGTAACTTTCACGAATTTGACACTTGGAAATAGAGAAAAACTAGCAATAATGTTCCAGAGGCTGAAAAGAGTTCTTGCTGGATCAGACAAGCTTTCTAATTCATACAAGAATTTTTAGAATGTGATGATCACATTATGTAGAATATATTGTGTTGTTTGTATTAACAAAACTGACCTGGTGTAGTACTTCTACTCCTTTCCTGAGAGCTACTTGGTCCACCACTGGGTACCACCAGTTTTGATTGGGTTCCCGAACGGATTTGTCCACTGGGTGCGTCTCCCGTCCATGCAGTGTCCCACGGCATCGACCAACGACGAGCAGTACCTTCAGATTGGACTCCTAATAAAAGGTCACTACGTTGAAACATTATTATGATTAATAGTTTCCAACAATTCGCTTTGATTGTATGAGGCATCTTCAGGGATCTTTCGGTCTTTTTCTCTTAAGATCATCGAATATTACTCAAGCAATCGAAGGCGAAACGTCTAAAACCAATTCTATATTAAAGTCAATATATTTGGAAAATTTAGATAAAAGATGAAAATATACACTATTAGGATGTACAAGAGTTGGAGAAACCCTTAGAAACAATTAAAAAAGCATCATTTCAAAAATTATTTTTATTATTAAAAACGTCATTAAAAATTAGGATCAAAATAAAACGGTTTTTGAAAAATACTTAGTATCAAAATAAAATATTTCACTCTTTTTATTTCTGACATTGATGGTGTTCTCAGAAACCGTTCCTATCATATGCATGTGGATGACCTGTAGATATACATGGAGATACCATTGGAATAGGTTGGGAAATGTGTTTTGGCAGTGTGCGAGGACCTGGTTAGAATTTCACAATTGGCAGTGCGTAAATCTCTTATAATTGATCCTCGAAAAAACCCAAGCAATAATGTTTTTCCATACAGAATTGAATCTTGATAATGTGTATATCAAAATTGATAACACACCTATTGAGTGAATGGACGAGGTGAAGAATCTGGGCTTGTATATGGACAGGAAATTAACTTTTAACAGTCATGTCAATAAAATCTCTCAAAGGTCATATCTCAGGCTGAAATCTCTCTACGAATTTAAAAACGTACTCCCAGTCAGCGCTAAAAAAATACCTACTGAGTCTCTGCTTCTTTTGGATGTGGTCTGTGGCCCATTCCTTACAAACTTTAATAAGTACAGGATCCAAAATTCATGCATTAGATGTATTCTGACATATATGGTCTGACACGTAGAAATCATCTATGCAGCAGCATGTCGCCGAGTCATATGGCTATAATTTGGGTCAGAGCAGGTTTTTGCATATGAGCTGCTTAATCTACACGACAGTATACCTTGGCACACCATCTTACCTCTAACGCTTTGGTGAGGCGGGGTGAAATTCACCAAGCTAATAAAAGTCCTAACACTGGAACCTATGGTGGACGATAGATGAAAATACAAGAGTTCTAACCACACTACACCACAACTTGTTACGTTCTGGACGCGCGTTTCGCTAATCAAGTTAGCATCATCAGCAGATGTACATAAATTAGGAAATAGACATAAGCATAAGAAAATGTTAAAAGATACCACTACTCTTCAAGCACCTGAGGCTCCCAATAAGTTCATAGGAATCCCATATGTTCCCAGATATAGGAGAGGTCTAGAAAAAGTATTTAAAAACGTAGGTTTTAGAGTAGCCTACAAAGCGGAGAACAGTTTGAAAAATCTCCTTGGAAACCCTAAAGACAAAGTCAACTTAAACGAGAGGAGTGGCATCTATGAAATTAGCTGCAATGACTGCAATCTAAAATATGTTGGGCAAACTAAACGCTCCATAAACATTGGTTTTAAAGAACACATGGCACATTTAAGATATGGAAGAACAGAAAAGTCAAGTGTTGCCCAACATGCTTTAGAAAACAATCACCAAATAGGAATAAATAATCTTAAGTTGATTAAAAATGTATCTAATAATAGATTATTGGATGCATTTGAGAGTATAGAAATAGTTTAAATGTGGTAAGAAAGCACTAAATAAAGACAGAGGGCCTATTCCCTACAGTCCCCTCTATTGTTTACTTGACAACGGTGCAGTCGGGCGCAACCAAGTGTGACCACATTTACCTATAAATAGTCTCGGTTAGGATAAGTTACTTTAGTTTATATCATCTGCTGATGATGCTAACTTGGTTAGCGAAACGCGCGTCCAGAACGCAATAAGTTGTGGTGTAGTGTGGTTAGAACTCTTGTATTTTGAAGCTAATAAAAGATATAGGCAAATTATTGATATTTGGAATTGGAATTTTTTAAATCCTGTTTTTACTACTTGGCCGCTCATTTGTATAACCTTTTAATTCACTATTATCTGGCTGGACTAGTTACTTTTAAATATAAAATTACAAACTATTTAATTAATTCGCAGTGAAGCCTGTAAGTTAGTGTTAGATGTCATATTAGTTTGTAATATATAACGGTATGCTCGTCTGATTTTTATTAAAGCATGCACTCTGGTACTAACCACCATTTGTATTGGATTTTATACTTATGCAATAAAAGATGATTTATTAATTTATTTACTTATAATATGTGAGCATCTGAAAAACACCACAGAACATATGACAAGAACAGATAGTGCCTTGCATTGTTCTTACAAGCACTGTTGTTTCATTTAAAAAACTTAACTTTGTTTCTTTGGAAAACTCTAAAAAATAACAGAAGAAAAATGACATACAATGTCTATTTAAAGATTTTTTCTATATCTTATAATATTATATTATAATAACCCTATATAATTAAAAACTTGTGTATAACACAGTTACTGATCAAAATAAGTCTTTTGACAAACATACATACCTTCTGATCCACTAACATCAGTTGCTGCAGCCTCGGACCATCGTCTTGGTCCCCCCAGTGGAAAAAGTGGAAAGTGGAGAGGAGATCTCTGCCCACCCCTTCCTGGAAATGGCAGTTTCATTGTATGCAGCTGTCCCGGAGTTGGGAACGGTCCTAATGATTTAAAATAAAGTTTTGTTTAAACCTAATTTTTGAGAATCTACAGAAGCCTAAATATTTTTTTTTACACAATAAATCCTTAGGAATTAGAGTAAATTCCACAAATAGTAAATAGTAAATATCTATAATATAATCAATAATAAAATTGGATAAACATTAAAGGGAAGATTACCCAAGGAATATTAAAGGTTACTCTACTATAGAACAGAAGAACTCACTTCAAAATGAATTTTTTAAAAGAAATTATATCAGATCTTGCCATCCTAGAAAGATGATAAAATTCAAAAGAGATACAAGCATTTCAACCCGAATTTGGATTTTGAAGTTGATTGGGGTTTCAGTACAAACCTCTTAATGATTCTAGAGGACCTGGACCTCGATGTGCATCAGCAAAACTATGAATAGGACTTGGACCCCTGACTGGTTCTTGATAAGGAGATGGACCCCTAGTGTCTGCCATAGGGCTGTGTTGCCTTGGCACTTCTTCCATTCTAGGACTTGACATCTGAGACCTATATGAAAAAAAAATTAAAAAACACAATTTTTAAACATTTGAAAAAGTTTTTTTTATAAATATGCCACATATATGGAGTGTGATCCACATTTCATAAATACATCCCAGTATCTCAGAAATTATTTTCCAGATTAAAATTATAGTGTTGGTGCTATGTATGGATTTAAAATCTGATTGTTTTGACACATTCAACTTTGACATCGCTCATTGGCGTGTATGCGAAAAAAGAGGTCTTTACGTCGCTCATTGGCGTGTGTGCAAAAAAAGAGGTCAATTTTTTGAAAAAAATATTAACGATTTTTTAATGGAAATATTGATCTTAGATTCTTATTCAGCATCATCAAGAACCTCCCTATACCAAATTTCAATAAAATATTTCATTGGCAAAAGCCAAATTCTCATAAACCATTGCCTTTAAGCAAAAAACATTATCTTCATTTTTGTGTTTACACAGACAGTAAAAATAAACAAATAATGAAAAGTAGTTTCTTTTGATAAAGGCAATGGTTTACAAGAATGTTGCCTTTGAAATGTAAAAAAATACATTTTTTGGAAGTGACATTGGTGCCCAATAAAATATTTGAAAAGGCAATATATATGTTTTACTAAATGACTATGTGAGGAACTAATTTTACCAATTTTTTTCTTTTTCCACACAGGTTCGCACGCCAATGAGAGTTGTCAACGTTGAGTCTGTCAAAACATTCAGATTTTAAATCCATATACAGCACCAAAATTTTAAATTAATCTGGTATCTAATTCCAGAGATGCAGGGGTGTACTTAAGAAAAGCAGATCACACTATACAGGGTGTGCCATTTTGGGTCCTTTTGCGGGGTATCTCCGTTATTTTTATAGATAGAAAGTGAGGTTTTCGCGACAGTGTAAAACTAAAGATGTTGAGAAAATGTTCAAAGCCCTTTTAATTTTTAAGATACAGGGCTAAACTGAAAATGTTGCAGTTTCAGTTTGCTCAACTATCAGATAACTTATCGAAAATGTGAAAACTGTTTCTGATATAACTTTATTTTTTTAAATGCCTTTTCAAAAATATTTAATAGTATGCTTTTTCTCAGAAACACGTAAATAAATGACAATTTTCTGAAATTAAATGCATAATTGGCTATGGCTATTGTTTATGACAACAAACAAAAATAAATGTCAAATCTTATCGGTTTTTGGAACTTTTGGTTTATTAAACCTGGGTTATAGGTTGAAAACTATTGCGACTTGCGTCGCCGTTTGCGCTGACCTTGAAGTTTACTTAACGTAAAGTAATGGGTACGGTTATAATCCGCTATCCGTTTGAGTTTCCGCCAGCCATCGAAAACATGGCGATCTTTAACTTTGACGGAAACGGCTAGCGTCAATTGACGATTGCGATAAGCTGCAAGCAATAAAATTGCTGGATTTTAGAGGGCCTTTCAAAACGTTCGTCCTTCGTAATAAATTTGACATTAACATATACATATAACATCCTAATCCATTTAAAAAAGTGCTTGGGGACATTGTCTTTTATTTTAAGAAAATACTGGCAGGAGATTTGAACATTTCTACTCCAATTATCAGGCCATATAAGCCACTTCCTTTGCCACCTTCTCTTCAACAACTTTACAGCTACGGCACACATTGATATGCTCACAATGTCTTTACTAGGCATCAATACTATGATTTTGATTATCCATCTCAGCAAATTAAAAAAACGCACATAAACTTTAAAACAAGCAAGAGAAAATTGCATTACATACAAAGGCGATAAATATAAACATAAAAGTAAGGTTAGTTCCACAGGAGACGCTGAGCGCAAACGTTTTCAATCTATAAGAAGAGCTAGAACCAGCGTAAACGCTTATCTCAAACGGATGACGCACGGCGCAAACTTTTTCAATCTATAACCCAGGCTTAAAGCACTTTATAAACGTTCCTTTGGTATTTTTATTTAATTGATATTTATCAATTTCTTAGAATAATGACAGTGTATGAAAATTATTAAAAATAGGAAAAGGTAAGTAAGTTATTATGGCTATGAAAATCTGTATTATCATCATAAGTTTTTGCTTGTTAGATATCCAGAAAGAAGGCAACCGTTTTTTGCGATATTTATTCGTTTAATAGCAAATTTAATTGAGCACGGATCGTTTGCTCATCGCGGTCCTAAAACATACAACAAAACAGGGAAAGAAATGACATAGATGTTTTGGGATATATAGTAGCAACACCTTGGTCCTCATGTAGCAAAATTGAGAAGGAAATTGGTGTGCCAAAAACTGACGGTCAGAGGATCTTGACGAAGTATAAGTATTATCCATACAAATTTAACATACTGCAACATTTTCATCCTGGCGATGCCGAGCACTGTTTTGACAGTGGTATTTGCAATAAATCGATGCTAACGATTAAATTAATATAATGCTATTTACCTACAGCAAGTTGGTGCCCCAAGTAAGTCACAACTCCAGGCTCTTAAGGGAATTTCTTGATAATAGCTTTCCTCAAAGATCTAACAGGTACCAACGGACCTGTTAGATGGCCTTCACGATCTCCAGATCTCTCAATTTCAGATTTTTTTTTTATGATATATTATATATTTCATTTTTTACAAAATGAAGTATAGAAAACACGATATGACGGCATAGCAGAACTTCGAGACGCAATTCATTTAGCCTTTCGAAATCTGCGAATGAGACCAATGGTTCTTTTTAACCCTATTCAAAGAGTTACAAAAATATGCCAGTTTTGCATTGGAGAAAACGGTCGTCAATTTAAACATCACCTTTAAATATTTGTTTTTTCTTTTTTTTTAATAATTTAATTTGTTTGTGTTTGTTATAATGCTATAAAACTGTTGTTACAGGCTTAGTGTTATTTAAAAAACTCTATAGGTTTTTTTATATAAGAAGATGCCTACATGCAAGGTATCTAATTTTTCGTTAGCAATATGTAACTTTCAATTGTTTATTATTGTTATTCATGGTCTACTGTTAAATCATGCAATTCATTTCAGAAAATTATCATTTATTTGCGTGTTTCTGAGAAAAAGTGCACACTATTATATATTTTTGAAAAGATAAAAAAAAAGACAAATTTTATAGTAAAAAAGTTTAAAAAAATAGAGTCCAATAACTTTTTGACCTAACCCTGTATACTAATTCCGAAAGCGAAATTGAGTTCTACGGGAAAAGTTAGATAAGAAACAGTTTTCACCTTTTTAATAAGTTATCTGACAGTTAAGATACGAAGGGTGCCTGAAAATGCAACTTTTATTCAATTTAGCCCCGTATCTTATAAACTAAAAGGGCTATAGTAATTTTGTAGCAGCATCTTTAGTTTTACGAAAAAGTAGCACCTTTCGCGAAAACCGCAACTTTCTATCTATAAAAATATAACGGAGATACCCCGCAAAAGTACCAAAAATGAGACATCCTGTACAGAGTATCCCATTTTCAACACTTTTGCAGGGTATCTCGCTTATTTTTAAAGATGGAAGGTTGCGGTTTTCGCGACTTTTTTGATTAATTAAAGATGGCACCAGCAGAATTGTCATAAACCTTTTGGTTTCTGAGATTCACGGCGTTTTTTGAAATATTGCATAAAAAAACTGTTCCTTATATGACTTTCCACAGAATTCAGTCTCGCTTTTAGAATAAATACGAAGTCAGCTCAAAAACTTCGCGGTCTTGACAATTTTTGATTATTAATGAGATATTTTTGTTGTTTTAGTGTTTCTATTTAACTATATACTATATTTATTTACTTTTTTTACTATAATGGCGGTCTATGAAAATTATGATATGTTAGTTTGTTTTATACAATCTAATTAAAATCCCCAAGATGCTTCGGAATTATATTTACAAGGGTAACGTATTTGGGCGCTATGGCTAGGATAATATTTTAGGAGTCCTTTTTGTTCATATTAGATAACCAGAGAAAAAGCAACCTCTCCAAGACATATTTGCCCACCTTAAATAAAATTTAGTAGAGCACAGATCATTTATCCAGCCTCGTACTACACCAAACAAGATAGAGAGAGAAAAGAAATAAATGTATTTGGTTATGTGGAAGCGAAGCCTTCATCTTCTTGCCAGCAAATAGAGGAAGCAACTGGTGAATCCAACTATGATGATCAAAGAATTTTGCAAAAATATAAGTATCACCCATATAAATTCCACATAGCTCAACATTTACACCCTGGCGATGCCAAACGCCGAATGTTGTTTTGCCAATAGTATTTACAATAAATCTATACTGAAGAATCTTTCGGTAGACTCACTATCACGATAAATCTTATTTTTCAAGTGCAGGAATTTTTACTCGCCATAAGACAAGAAACTGGGAGAAATCACCATTTAATTTTTGAGAAGGTATACTTTGAGGTTGGGGTTTCTTTTTTGGAAGGCGCATATTCTATAGAATTTTTAAAGAAGGTCTCTTACGGGGGGGGGGGGGGTTTCATGCAAAATAAAATATATAAAACAAAATATCAGTCTCTAGCGGTGTTTCTTGCGGCAATCGATTTACCTTTTCGAAATTAGCAAAGAAGGCCTTTCATTCATTTAAAAGCTATTAGAAGAATAATGAAAACTGCCAGTCTTGCATACAGGAACATGGCCGTCATTTTGAAATCCACCTCTGAAAACTCTTTACTTTTACAAAATTTTGTTTTTCCTAACATAAATTTTAAGTAAGATAGGTAATTATTGTTTTAAGTAAAATTCAATAATTTTATTGTAATTAAGTTAAAATGTCCTAATAAATAATGAAGAGTTGAGATTGTTGAGAATAAAAAACCTAGAGATTGGACAAAAAAGAAAATTTTAGAAAATCTCGAATTTTGAGCTTGTTTTTCAAAATAACATACATGTATACATTTTTGGAAAGCTATTTCTATTAAATATAAACAATAATATCAATTATCAGAGAGCTGGGATACAAGGGGTGCCTGAAAATGCTTTGTATCTCAAAAACGAAAGGTCAATGAAATCTCTGTTGGCGCCATATGGTTGGGAACATATACTTTTGATAAGAAATATTTTAGTTTAGTATGTAACAATAATTCTTTTAGCAATTTTGTCTAGTAAATGTAATTGTTATAAAAACCTAGTTTCTTGTTTGCTGAAACACTGCTGTACTGTGGCCATGCTGCAGTCTGAATTATGAACCCCACCAGGTGTTGTTTGACAAGAGGGACAAAGTGCCATTGATCCGAAATTTTCACAGCTGGCTATAGAAAACTGATACTGAAGATTGATGAAGGTAAGAAGGTTTTCAGTGATGATGTTTTGATTATGTTCGAGTTGACGTTGAGCATCAGATTCTATAAAAAAATAAAAATGAGTAAATATTAAACCTATTAAAACATAGTACAAATGCTTTATATATTTATTCCTTTATTGGCAACAAAAATACAAAAGTAAACATGCAATGACCAAAAGTTACCAAAACATATACACCTACTGACAGTTATAGGGTAATTAAAATTAAATCTAAGTCAAAATTATCCCAATAAGTTAAACATTTCATATAAAATTATCTAAAAATATGTAAAAAGACGAATACAATGTAATGACTTTTACAAACGCATTAAAAATCCATATTGAAAGAATCAAACCATCTTTGATTTGCAAATCTAGAGACTGCCTTTTTGGTGAAGATATCTTTTCTGGCCGGAGCCGACTAAGAAATCATGGTGCTTGGGTTTAGACCATGTAAAATTTTGCAAAATACCAGATTCTGTTTCTTGATGTGAAATGTCAGAGAGTAATTCCATTTTGACATAGTCTAAACCCAAGAACCATGATTCCTTAGTAAACAGATTAAAATTCTACTAACACTCCAAAAGGTAAATGACTTTTAACAATATTTTTAATACACTGTTGTTGTAATGTTGCCAGTAATTTGAACCTTGTTTAATGATTTAGGATGCTAATAAATAAATTGTTTTAAAAGCATTTATTTTGATACTTCAAATGAAGTATATATTACCAGTCAGATTAAAGGTATATGTAGCCTGAACAATAACCTGCCAAACACATCATATAAAATAAGGAACATAGAAAAAAAACACGAATAAAATTCACAAACTGATCCAATTCATCAATAGAGTAATATGCTTTTCTGGACAGCAACTGGTTGCTCTAATAGAAAAGAATTTCTATAATTTTATTCCATTTAATGATTGGGGAGGATGATTAATAAAACACTTACACCCATATCCACTAAAAAGATTTAAATTTAGACCAAGTCTAACTTGACAGTTATATGTTTAAGATGACATTTTCAACAATTGAACAAATAATTTTTCTAAATGTCACAATTACAAAATAACAGTGAGATAAGTATAACATAACTGGCGAGGGGTGTTTCACGCCACGCAGTGGTGTACATTTTTTGAGAAGTGGAACCGCAGTGGCGGCAATAACGGCAATATTTTCAGTATTGAGCAATATAGGCAGTTTTTTATAAAAATTGAGCAGTGCGTGGCAGTGTTAGGTAAAATCTGGGCAGTAACTGCAATTTCGGCAGTATTTAGACAGTAATTGCGCAGTGGTCAGTGAAGGCAGTGTCACTCCCACTACACCTTATAACAATCTTGCGCCCAATCAGAAAGCTCAACTATTAGCCTTGTGATCATACTTCTGCCGAAATGTGCGTCGCGTCGGGTGGCTACGCGATTCAAAAGATGTTTCATGATATCTTAAAAAATAACCTATTTATAAAGTAGACTAAAAATTCACAATTCTAGACATAAGTAATGATTTTTTAGATCATGTTTATTATTTTCTTCTCCTCGAAATATACAGTAGGATCCAAAATTAATGGTTATAAAGAACCTTTAAACGTTAGCACTAATTTTTATGTGATGATATAAACTCAAGGAAATAATTACAGGACATTGATATTTTATGTCTGTATTTAAACTCAGATGAAAAAGAATGAGTTATCCGATAAAACTTTCATATTCCAAGTAGGTGTATGCTTCTACTTTTATTTTTTGTAAATTAATTTATTCGCAAAATTGTCGTGAGCATTATACAGGATAAATTCAAATTTAAAGATTTTTCTTGTTTTTTTTTTCAAAATCGCCGTGGTCTACAAAAAAGCTTTTTAGCTAACCTTTACCTTTGCATGAATAAAGCAATGTATCGTTAATATTTAGTTTTTTATTTTTGTTTTTATTGCCTCCCATAGATTTTTTAATTGCACGCTTCTATTTTTTTTTACATTAAGGTCGAGGTTAAGGTTAGTTTAACTATACTTCATGTAAAGTTTCCATTTAAGAATAAAGGGGGTTTTTCACCTAGAATTAATATACAGAGTAAATACATATATACAGAGTGCTCCTAAGAGACGAGTATATATTAAAGGAGGTGATCATTTGGATCATAAACAAAAGTTTCTATAAATATATGTCCTCAAATGCTTTATTTTCGAGATTAGGGTGTTAAACTTTTTTTTTAGTAATGCCATAACAGTAAGAGCTATTAGATTAAGATTTGGCACAAGCTCATAGGTATTTAAAGGCTACATTTGGACAGTATCATCAGTTTTAAGTCAACCATGTGCATATATATCCCTGTCTTTCTTAATAAAAACGTGGTACGCCATTGATTTTTTAATTATATATTAAAATGCATCAAAATATAATTTGTTTTTAAATCACTTGTCGTATCACAAAATACTGCAAGGCTTTTTCTGTGTATTTTTATATGCTCTAAATGATAAAGCTGATAATTTTTTTAAAAATCAGTGGCTACTAACTTTTTATTAAGAAAGTCAAACATGGTTACCCATACCTACGCCCATGGTTGACAAAAAACTATTTGATGCTATCAAAATGTAGATTTTAAATAGCTATGAGGTTGTACCAAATCTTAATCAAACAGCTCTTACTGTTATAGAATTACTAGAAAAAATGATATTTTTTTTAAAAATGGTAACACCCTCTATCTCGAAAATAGGGCATGTCTGGAACTGGAAGACTGCAACAGTCATGATAGTAAAGATTGCTGATGTGCAATATGATGAAATAGATGTACGTAATTACAATTCATTCTTCAGTAGAATATAAGATCAGTATCTAAATATTCAACTAAAAAATGGCACTTCAAAACTAGATATTCAACACTGTGCTGGCTATTTTTTGATAATAAAGGTCATCTTTCCACAGACAGCCTTATAAGGGTTTGTGGCATGAAGCATGAGCAAACTTATTTAACCTGATAGGTAAAATAAGGTGATAGAAAAAGAGTTAAGACATGTATCTACAATACAAGTTATACTGTAAACAGCGTAATTTTTATTAAAGAAGAATATTGTTCTGTATTCTATGACTTGACATTAAACATAATACGTTCAAAATACAAGTTTTAGAGGAAGACTGAGTTTCCAGCAGTTTTGTCTAGTCATAAAAAGAAGATGTTCAGGTTGTTAAAGTAGAATTTATTTTTTATGGGCCACCCAAGCTGGATGGTATTGGCCCTTTTCGAATTCCTAAATGTACTAGAGAAAAAATAGCCAAATTGTATAAGAATATTAAAACTTTTTTAGTATTTTGAATTAAAATAAGACATTTTAACAGTTAACTCCTTTTTTTAATGACAAGGCCCTATTAACTACTTTATATGAGGAATCTCCAGAATTAAAAACATAAAAAAAACCGATATCATCAAATATTAAAAATCAGTTAAATTCTGTATTAAATAAAAATATATGATCCTCATTCATTAGTGCTTATTTATTTGGTGTTGAGAAACTTTAGATATCTTATGTACTTACTGTGATATTTATAAAAAAATTGATTTTTTGCTTTATAGTTAGCTATTCTTCTACATAAATTCCTATCTGCTCGAAGTTTGCTCTTAATTCATTTATTTATTTATTCAGAATACACTACAGAATCAAGATTCTAAATGTTATAAAAATTAAAAAAAAAAAGATGAAAAAACTAAAGTATACTAAACCAAACTAAATGAGAATACTAAAACTAAACTAAATAAGAAAACAAAAACAAAAGAGTTGAACCTAGGGTAAACATAAGGTAAAAGTTAAGACTACTACGTAGGTACAACGAAGGCTTATAAATAACTAATGTACAATTCATTAATAGTGAGACCATAGGGAATACAAATGCAAATTAGTGAAATAATATAAAATTAATAAAATGGGTGAATTAAAATAGAACGAATAAAACGATCAAGCTGGGCCGAATTTCAGGAATCCTTTGAGGGCAGTGGACTAGTGTTGAAGATGTCGCAGTCATTATAGAATTTAATATGGTCATGAATAAGCTCGTGACGACGGCGATGAATAGGAGAAATGATATTGATCCAATATGGGTGGATTGTTAACTGTGTCATATTCCTCGTTTTCGTCTAATTTTACATTTTATTTATTATCCATGGAAAGGGTCAACTTTTATATTTCGACATGCATTTTCGCAATTAATTTTTTTAGACAAAACAAGTGTAAAGGCAAAACTGATAGTTCGTTTCTATATTATCTTTTACCAGTATCAAACTTTTAAAAATAAAGTTAAAAAGTTAGAAAAAAACCCAAGTTGTATTTTTTTAAAGAGAACACTCTATATCTTCTACTTTAAATAGATAGATCCCTTCTTTCATCAGGAACACACAAACAAAATATATTTTAAAAATAAAAAACCACCCTGTACATGGTATCCCATTTTCGACACTTGCTGTATATCTCAACTATTAGTAAGACAGAGGGGAAACGGCTTTCATAAAAAACTTTGTCATTTTTTTGTGAAATTTAAGATGCCGGAGACAACATTTTCATAGCCCCATAAGTTTTTGAGATATAGGGTGGAATTCAAAAAATGTTGTTTTTAACAATACAGCGTAACATGTTTCAAGGGATATATAAAAAAATGTATTAATAATTTTTGCTTAATTTACTGTTCTCTATATGGTTCATGGACTAAGACCTTCAATCCGAATTTCATATTATGGGTTAGTTTAGGATACTTAATTAGGTTAGTTTTAACATTTTTAATAACGGACCTAAATTTTTTATTTAATTTTTTGTTTATCAGACTGCAAATCTAGGATTTTCCCATAATAGATAATGTGTTACAGAAAAACGAAAAACCATAATTTCATAGAATTAATCATTGAAAAACCAATTGTTTGAAATGCTTACATGTGATACATCATTGGTTTGAGCGAGTTAGAGAAGTTAAAGGGAAATAAAACATCCAGGTCTGTATTAAAAAAATAAGTTGATAATGGGTTCCACAATACGAAACGTCGGATTGAAAGTCTTAATGTACCATCACATAGACTATAGAGAATAAAAAAATACAAAAATTATTAATAAATCTGTTTCTTCTCTCTTGAAATACGAAAGTTAAGTGGTATATTCAAAATCGAAGTTTTTCGAAAATAACGAAAAACAAATTAGTTTGGTCTAATTTAAAATGTTTAAATTATACCTGGATTATACAGGATGTCAAAATAGCACAACTGCCATTTTTCAAGTGCCATTAACTCGAGAACAAATCAATTTTAACAAAACATGCTTAACATTTTCATTAGCTTCCAAATATCGAATAAAACACAGAGTAAGTTTACTCTACAATGTTAAGTAAAGATATTAAAAACAGTCTTAAGGTGCCTCAAAGTGGTTTACGTTTTTAAAAACTTGGAGTTTTGATTAATTAAAATAAATGATGAACTAAGAGGTTTAAGTACCATGGCAACTAGACCTGGACTAACTCTTAAACCTTTTTAGTGAATACGGGGGCAAATGTCCAGGTATTCAATTATATGGCTGGTCCAAAGGGGCTGCTGTCTCATGTTGGGTAGAAGTGCACTTCATGACACATATGTTGCTTTGCTCGATTTAAGGTCAAACCTCAGGAAAATTAGGAAGGAGTATACCTATAAAAAAATATTTTTTGAGTTTTGAGGAGGTCCAGATCGCCTGAATTGCCCCTATGTGACTGTTGTAAAAGTTTATTCTAATAAGATAATGAATCTTTACTCATAAGTTTCGCCATTTTTAAAATTAGGAATTTGTCCAATTTCTACTCTTTAACTCTGTACAATTTCATACAGATCAAAAAGATGAAGTTTGCCAAATGAAAGATACAGAAAGCTTTAACCTTGACTTTAGCCAAACAGCAATTCAATATTAAGTTACAAATTGTGTCCATAGCATTGCTTATATTGGTAATAAGTGATTATCATTTCAAGAGTGAAATATACATTGTCATAATACTTACCTAGTCAGTTCTCACAAATACAATAAGTATTAGCAAAAGCCTAAACAACATTTTATTCAACCAAGTTATACAAAACGATAAGTTTTATTAAGGGTTCTTAGAGGAATGTGTGTTATATAAATTGTTTTCGTAGTTTTTTTGCACCACCTAAAATCAACATTTGGTTTATATGTTGTAAACCTATAATTATATCAAGAGTTTTATTGTACCACTTAGAAAGTTTTTAAGAGTAGCATACAAGTTACTTTAAGCATTAAATTACTACAGGGTATAAAAACCGTTTTATAAAACCATATATAACTTTTGAATATCTAGTTTGTATCGAATACAAACTATGTTTGTATTTAAAGATTTTACTTTAACCCACAGTAAAAAACTAACAGATTTATAAATAACATGTACTTATACCCTTATAATCTTTTAGGTTTTATTAAAACACCAAGCAGAAGAAAAAATAATACTTAGTGATTTAGCCAGTAACCCTACTAATTAGCATTACGTGAAACTTATTCAGTTCATACCAGAACAAAGGTTAAACCAAAAATACTCCAATTTCCTAGTCAGAGAGGTATTAAGTAGTGTAAGATTGTTTAAATATGAACAACAATAGTTTACCCATCATTATAAAGAAATTAATAAAAGGTTGTGTCCCTTAATTATCCGAATATTGGTAATAAGAAATATTTAAAATGGAATATATTACCTACCAGACCTCTTTAAACAAAAAACTTCATTAAAGTCGTCTAGTTAAAATATACTACAATATTAACATCAATACCAGCATCTTACAGATGGTGTTGGTTCTTTGTGCTGGTTTACAAAAAATTCATTAGAAACTTTCAGCAATATAGCAGCATGTAAAAATTTATATGATTATTGTTTATAAACTCTAATTACCCTAATAAAACTTGAATGGTTGACTATTGTTACAATGAAATGAATGCTTGTGGCAGCCATGCTGGATAAAAGAGATAATTGTACAAAATGAAAAGAAAAATCCTGATTTTCAAAAACATCATTTGTTAAATGGTCGAAACAGTGGTACAGATTATACCCCTATCTAAATTAGAGTAAAATTGTTTGTTTAAAAAAAACATACCTACTTTTTCTTATTTTTCACCAAAAATTCCAATATTTTTTAATCAGTTAAATTTTAGGAGGTGTACAACATACCATTTTATCAGTAAATAGTCCATATACCTAGTTGAGTAATGTCACACAGCTTTTGTCATGTAGCTGGCATTACCAAGCGCATTACTTTTACCACGATATTTAATCATTTGCTTATTTAATTTAAAGTTTCCATTTTGACAGATGTGTTGGTGAGAATCCATTATTAAAATCTATAGTTGTATGAGTCATATAACTTAAGTAAACGACACCATTATGTGATTTTCCAATTAAGCCCTTTAAGGGTTATACCTATTGCTGTTACAAATACTTTCTAGATACTTAATAATAACACAATTATTAATAAAATGTTATTTGGGAGGAGCTATTTTACAAACATCATAGAATTTATTGCGAGATTTATTCTATCATAAGCATATCTAACCTGTAAATGTATCTCCAATGCTCATGTCTTGCATAGCTGCCGCTATATGATTCTTCACTGAGCCACTTGCTATTGCAGTTGCTCTGGTTAAGTCCTCCCAACTTGTCATACATTGAGTAGCTATTGGAATATTTTGCATTTGAGATAGGTTGTATAAGGATTGAGCTAGGCGCATGCCAGAAACACAAATAGAATTGAGCATCTGAAAAAAAAACAATTTTTAATTCTTGCTTTGATAATCAAAAAAATATGATTCAAAAGAAATACCTGCAAATAACCAATCCAACTGTTTAAGCATTCTGCAGCAGCAACTTTCAAAGTATTAGGGCTTAACTGTTGAGGTTCACAAGTTTCCTTAACCTCGCCAATGTCCGAGTCTGGTGCAACTGCTGCACCATATAGTGCTTGGAGAGGATCTCTGAAAGATAATAGGCCAACTATTTTTACAAAATATTCATTAGAACAAGTATGTTTCATTATCACCGTTCCATTTTCCAAAATCAGTTCAGGCAGTTGCTTCTAGTCTGGAATATTGCTTACAGTGGTATTTTAATAATACAAAACATTTTAAGGCCAACTCATTAATCTAGAGTTATTTATTATAGTATGGCAATTGGTCAGTGGAAATGTGAAACAAACCATGACAAACCGTATTATGCTCTGTATATAACTTCTGAAATTTGTAAACAATGAAAATAACTTTAAAAAACAACAAAAAAAACATAACCCTCATACATTTCTACTGTCAAAATGACAATAATGACAAAAAGTCCTAGGACAATTCGTTAATCCTCCTATCACATACCGACATTGCCATAGTTCTTTTTTTTGTTTAACAGAATAGGCCCGTTCAATATATTTTTTTATTACAAATTTTGGTTTCGGTAAACTATGTTGACACTCTTAAATCTCGTTTATTTTTGTTTCTTTTTGTTTTTATCCACCATTCTAGCAGTCCAAATTGAGAAAATGTGTGGAAAACTCTCATCAGCACTCAAAAATTACTTTAAGATGTGATTATTACACAAATTAAAGGTAATTTTGATTTCAAACATCTTTGAATGGTGACTATGCTACTTGAGTAATTTTCTTTTAGTTCAGTGTATACCGGAGATATCATAGCTCTGGTTTTTTTTTTTTTTTTGGTGAAACGAATGTATATTTATTTGTTTTTTCGTATTTTTAGTAGAATTAGTGTCGTCATGGAAATTAAACAAAGTAAGAAATATAATTAGAATTACTGTATAGTAGTATAGTTCCGAGTTGTAAAAACACGACTCCTACTACCCCTGATAAACTCTATTACTTTGCCGAGAAATGTAAATGCAAGGAAGTTGTGGCAGCAGAATTATTTCAATGTAAGTTTTTACATGCTTTTAATATTTACTTGACTCTGTAACATCCTGAAAAGAATAATAGTTATTCGATTAGGGAAGAAAATTAATTGGCTGACATTCTTAGAGAAAACTATGCCATTTCTCAGTGACAATGCCATTAAAAGCTACTATTAGCTTTTTTTTTATTTTTGTTCTTATCTATACTAATATTCACTCACCCTTTCATCACGATCCTGCTCAAAAAGCTTGAAGTAGAAAGCTGAATTTTGACTTACAAGTTGATTTTAAGGTCTTCTACACTTTAAAATCAACTTGTATGCCAAAATTCAGCTTTCTAAGGTGAGAAGGGATTTTTGAAAACTCTATTTCCAAGGGGGTGAAACTACCCCTTAAATATTACAGTATTTTTTATTTAAAAAAAGTTTTTCGGAAAAACGCTTGACCACGTATGTTTTAATATATTTTTTACTTGTTTTAAGATTATTTAAAAATTTATACAGGGTGTTACAAAAATCTTAATATATAAAAAGATAAGTCATGCATAGAGGTTCCCTTTCTGATGTAGACAAGGAATACGGCCGGATTTTTCAAAGTTCCCACGTGATAGGGAATGTTTGAATTTAAAGTTGTAACGTGAACGAAGCCGTGAACAAAAGTTAATTAGTAAATATAATTATATTGGATTGTTTTATTACTTACGTAGATATATTTGATTTTAGTTTGAAGAAGATATGGATAATTACATGTACTATAAGATGATGAAAAACGTGTACATTAAATTGAAGCCGGGAGTGATTCCGCAAATTTTTGATTGTCAGAAATAGGCAAAAGTTGCGCACAGTAGAAGTTCTCGAAAAGTTTTTCTTGTCGCTGCGACACCGAGTTTTGGAAGAACCTTCTACCAGAACAAAAAAGACTCGAACATTATTATCAGATAGGGAATCAAGCTTGCATATACCAAAGAACTAGAGGCTTCTAAGGGTACCGGAATTCAGAGGATGATATATTTTTTCAAATTAGCATAAAGCCTAAAATGAAAACAAAATCTGTCGAGTGCAAAATACTACGGGTTGCAAATAAAGAAAAATATACTAAGAACTGATTCCTCGAACAGTAGTTTCGGCGCTGTATAAGCCAACATCTAGTGACTCCAGTTTAGCAGAAGATACATAAATATTTAATTTAAATGAAAATGTTCAAGGACGAACTTTTTATTATATTGAAAAAATACCATATATATATATATATATATATATATATATATATATATATATATATATATATATATATATATATATACTCAAATGGGTACAACCATCTTGGTGTGAACATACTAACAATGAAATTTAAAATCTCCTCCTCTGTAAATAATTATTTATGTATGTAAGAACAGGCAAATACTTCATTACAATTATGACATCTACTTCCGGTATATTGGAAGAATCGGGCCTAATATAGCCTGAATCACACATTTTTTATAATCAATTAAATCAA
Organism: Kuschelorhynchus macadamiae; assembly: GCA_030620095.1. NCBI lineage: Eukaryota > Metazoa > Arthropoda > Insecta > Coleoptera > Curculionidae > Kuschelorhynchus > Kuschelorhynchus macadamiae. The sequence continues at coordinate 3,032,105 of JAUTXW010001380.1, forward strand.
ACGGTATCCAAAAATGCTCTACCAAACACAAAAACACTGATTTATAATCCACTACACCAAATTAGCCAGTGTCGACCTGTCGAATGCAATGACGTCACATACTATATGTTCGCCGTTGAATATATTTTTAACGTTGAAGAAGCGTAACTTTTTTAATATTTATTTGAATGAGGTGATTTTTTTTATATAATTTGTTGGTATGAAACTGTGAGAAAATATAATTTTTGGAATTTTACTGAATGAGCCTATTGTCAATTTTGATTAGTATTTATTTTGGCTTTAAGAACAGTTTATGGCTTTAATGACGGTTTTATCGACGAACTTGAGCTAACCAACGTTAACGGGAGAGATTCATTTAACAGTTTAGGTTTTGTTATAAAAAATCCTTGTTTTAATGTAGATTCACTTTTCTACATCACCTCAAAAAAATATCTAACCAAATCTAATCAAAAAGCAATCCGATTTTTAAAACATAACTACATATAAACGTATACATTTCGTTAAAAAAAAATCCTCCGAGTCGGAATTCGAACACACGTGCCACGGCCCCTGACCTGGAGTTGGACATGCACATGCTGTACGACGGCGACGTAGGCCAAGGCCGAGATCAACTGTGCCTCCAGGCTCCTCACGCACATTTCTTTTCTTAAACATCCGTACAAATCCCGCCGCTTGTAGAATCTTCCGTTTAACAATTCTTGTTATAATATAAGTACACTTTTTTTTATATAGATACGCTTTTTTACATCATCTCAAAGAAGAACGTAACGAAAGCTAACCTAAACGGAGTCTGCTTTTTATGTGCGGACGATAAAAAAACACAATCGAACACTTGTTAACCAATAGCACGTGCAGAGGCATATTTATTATTCTTAAACATCCGCTCGTCTCGCCGCTTACTGAGTCTTCCGTTTAACAATCCTTGCTGTAATATAGATACACTTTTTATATAGATACGCTTTTTTACATCATCCCAATCAAAACAACCTAACCGGGGCTAAACTAAACGCAATCCGTGTTTTAAAACAATTTTTTTTATCAACAAAAAAAAAATTACCAAGACTCGGCCAGCGGTGGAACTCTTCCATTGTAATGAAAGTCGAAATCCCTACCCTACGTAACATATTTGTCAATAATAGTGTGGAATGCGAGGTGGCATAAAAATCTTAAATACGTCCCAGATTCTACTAATCACAACACAGATTGTTCAATGCGTTTCCTTTGGTTCGTCGTTTGATTCTACGGAACATAAACAAGTTTGTATATTACGCATGTGCTTCCCAGGTCAGTCCTAAAATACTCAGCCTTGGTTGCAGCGAATATGGATTCGAATCGAATCTTAAGGTTTCAGTTAATACCAAGCAAAGTTGATCTATGCTTTTTTTATTTAACAGTCATTTATAAAACGCTCACTTATAAAAGTAAATGAACGGTCGTTTTAAGTCATTTTTGCAGTCATTTTAAAAGATTGGCGAATTTTCGACAGCATTGAAATGGACCGGTCATTAATAAAAGTGACCCCGTAATTTATACGGTCACTAATAATCCATTATGGCGTCCATAAGAAAAAATGAAGTTGATGATGATCGGAATATATATATATATATATCTCACCTTATATATATATATATATATATATATATATATATATATATATATATATATATATATATATATATATATATATATATATATATATATATATATACAGGGTCCTGCAGCTCACCTCCCGTCTTTTATTATACCTAAATCATTTATTTTAGAAAAAATATTTAAAAGCCACTATATGCTGTTGATTAGAGAGCACATTTTAAAAATATTCTTGATTATACAGGGTGTTACAAAAAATAGTGGCGCATAAAAGTTGAATTTTTTAAAATGGAACACCCTATATTTTTTTACATTTTTGGAACACTCTTTGCCTAGTCTACAGACTCCTAGAATATTATCTCTCTTTTTTTAATAGTTTCGGAGAAAAAAGGTAAAATCGAAGAAAAAAAAATTATAGTCTACATTTAAAAAATTTATAAAAATTAGATAAAACATCTTAAAAGCTAAGGTAACCTAGTAGCTTACTGCAAAAGGTTTATAGTTATTCTGCTACGAGTATTATAAGTCTTACTTATACAGGGTGACCCAAATTCCATGTCAAACGTTGCAAAATAAAAAATTATTTTTCTCCATTTTTTCAAATGGAACACCCTATATATTTTTTTTCTGTCAGGTACAGAATTAACAGATCAACATTTTTTATTATTACACTTATCTCAAAATTCCTGAAGGTTTTTGAAATATTCTTAAAAAACTAATGTTGTACTTTGTTTTTCAGTACGATAATTGAATAAACTCACTAGTAATGTGGAAAAATGGAACACCCTATATATATTTTTTTTCTGTCCGATACAGAATTAACAGATCAACATTTATTATTATTATTACTTATCTCAAAATTCCTGAAGGTTTTTGAAATATTCTTAAAAAACTAATGTTGTACTTTGTTTTTCAGTACGATAATTGAATAACCTCACTAGTAATGTTCATACCTTCGCGATTTTAAATATTAGATAGGTCAGCGTAGTTCTAGCTATGGGGAAAAACCTAAAATCCTAACATTTTTTCTAATTCCGTTTGCTGCATAAAATTTAAATTACTGCCAAGAGTTAAGGCTCGACTTAAGGTGTAACAGCTTTATTTAACATTATTAACAAATATCTAATTATTGCTAAAATTAATTTTTACTTAGAACATATGTTCGATATGTCCTCCATTCTCTTCGAGGCAGAAACGAAGACGGGTATGAAAAGATCTTCCTACTATTCTTAATACTTCGGGCGTAATACTTTGAAATGCGGTTCTAATCCGTTGCTGCATATTTTCGGGAGTTGTTGGAGGTTTGTTGTAAACAATTTCCTTAACGTAGCCCCATAGAAAAAAATCTAATTTCGTTAGATCAGGCGACCGGGGCGGCCACGCACTTGCTCCCTGTCTTCCAATCCATCGATCTGGAAAATTATTATTTAAATGATCCCTAACTGGCAACGAAAAATGATCACCATCTTGTTGCAACCACATTGTGTTTTCAGATTAACCACAAATTTTGCACAAATTTGGTGATTTTCTAGGAAGTCGAGATACATGGCTCCAGTTAAATGTCCATTAAAAAAATGGGGACCAATAACATGTTCACCAATAATTCCCCCCCACACATTAACTGACCATCTGTGTTGTAGATCAAGCTGCCTAAAAATTCTTGGATTATGGTCGGCGTAGTAATGGTAGTTATGACGATTTACAAATCCATTCTTATGAAATGTGGCCTCATCAGAGAATAAAACTTTATCAAAAAAATCAAAGCTTAACCTAATTTTAGCTTGTGCCCAATTACAAAAGTCAACACGTTTCTCAAAATCTGCTGGAAGGAGTTCTTGATGCAACTGAATATGATATGCATGAAATTTATGGCTCTTTAAAATTCGCTGAACAGTTCTTTCGCTTACTCCTACGGCATCCCCGACTGCTTTTTGGCTAACAGAAGGATTTTCCGTGACAGCTAATAGCACAGCTAATTCATTTTCTTCCGTTCGAACGGGCCTTGTATAATTTACATTTCCCGTTGCCATAAATCTCTCTAATAAGTTCGTCATGCTCCTTCTGTCTGGATGCCTTCGTTCTGGATAATTTTGCGCATAAATCCTACTGGCCAAAAAGGCATTTCTATGCGATTCTCCTAACACAAAAACCATATCAACCAGTTCTTCGCGGGTGTACTCCATGACGATAGAACGTTCAAATAAAACTTCTAAACAGTGACGCAAACAAACGAAAAATGAACTACGTAGAAGGTAAAGACCACTATATGAAAAATCCGATAATTATTTCAATTTGTAAAACTTAAAAAACGAATAAGTAAATTGCCGATATGTTTTAGTTGTTTGACAGTTTCTAGACAATTTGTTTTTCATGGCCTACTTAAATTCTAGTTAATAATTTGGGCAACACTTGTCAATAATATTAAATAAAGGTTAAGGCCGTTTTACATGCTGCAAGTTTCTTGCAGCAAGGGGTTGCACCTGCAAGATATTGCGCGCAATTTGTCTTGCAGACTGTAAAGCGGCAGTTGTATTTCAATTGCAAGTGTCAGCGTATGCCTTTGTGCAAGTCTCTTGTAACTTGTAGGAAGACCTGCAGCATGTAAAACGTCTTTACGGCTTAACTCTTGGCAGTAATTCAAATTTTATGCGGTAAACGTAATTACAAAAAATGTTGGGATTTTAGGTTTTTTCCCATAGCTATAACTACGCTGACCTATTTATTATTCAAAATCGCGAAGGTGCTTACTTATGAACATTACTAGTGAGGTTATTCAATTACCGTACTGAAAAACAAAGTACAACATTAGTTTTTTAAGAATATTTCAAAAACCTTCAGGAATTTTGAGATAAGTGTAATAATAAAAAATGTTGATCTGTTAATTCTGTATCGGACAGAAAAAAAATATATATAGGGTGTTCCATTTTTCCACATTACTATTGAGTTTATTCAATTATCGTACTGAAAAACAAAGTACAACATTAGTTTTTTAAGAATATTTCAAAAACCTTCAGGAATTTTGAGATAAGTGTAATAATGAAAAATGTTGATCAGTTAATTCTGTACCGGACAGAAAAAAAATATATAGGGTGTTCCATTTGAAAAAATGGAGAAAAATTATTTTTTATTTTGCAACGTTTGACATGGAATTTGGGTCACCCTGTATAAGTAAGACTTATAATACTCATAGCAGAATAACTATAAACCTTTTGCAGTAAGCTACTAGGTTACCTTAGCTTTTAAGATGTTTTATCTAATTTTTATAAATATTTTCAATGTAGACTATAATTTTTTTTTCTTCGATTTTGCCTTTTTTCTCCGAAACTATTAAAAAAAGAGAGATACTATTCTAGCAGTCTGTAAACTAGGTAAAGAGTGTTTCAAAAATGTAAAAAAATATAGGGTGTTCCATTTAAAAAAATACAACTCTTATGCGCCACTATTTTTTGTAACACCCTGTATAATCAAGAATATTAAAATGTGCTCTCTAATCAACAGCATATAGTGGCTTTTAAATATTTTTTCTAAAATAAATGGTTAAGGTATAATAAAAGGCGGGAGGTGAGCTGCAGGACCCTGTATATATATATACTTGGTGTCAACGATATCGTTTTACACGATGCCATTCATTTGCTTTAGGTTAGGATATTTATATTTGGGTTAACGAAATATGGTATTAAGACACATATTTTTCATGAAAAAACAATTGAATATTACTGCCAGTTCTTCCGATATCAGAACCAAGTTAGGAATTTCAAATGGAACCCTGTACATTATTTTACATAGTTTGAAAGAGCTTAGAATTACCTTTTCAATGACATATCACACGTTATATTTTTTTTCAAAATGGCGGACCAGAAAGCGCTTTTTCAAAATTCAATATGGCGGTCGTTTCCCGATACCGATGAAATTTTTGTTTAACAAATTATTAAAATATTAAACAAAATCGGGTTTTCAATGGATTTTAATCAAATTTTTAATTTATCACAAAATGGGATAAGTTTAATTTTTTCTCTAAAATGTGAACTTTTTCTTAAATTTTCTCAAAGATTTTAAATAGAAAGTTGTATTTATTAAATATTAGTATTAAAGTATATCTTATTAGCTACACGAAACCGCATAACAAGCCTATTTTTGCTTTTTGTTTCAGAAAAAATTGACAAAACCTTGCCGATATACATTTTTCCTAATACATAACATGAAACAAACACACACATATTATTAATCAGAAAATCCTGGAATATTTTTTATTGTTTATTGATAAGTAATTTTGTATTATTTTGACATTTTATGACTGTTGTCTTATTTTAGGAAAGCGGGAAAAAATCACAAGTAGTATTAATTTTATTTTACCGGTAGATACGGTGCAGTAACATGAAAGATGACTTAACTAAGATAAGTAGGCCTTGGAAACAATTGCATAGGGATGCCATTATAATTTTCATTAGATTTAACCAGAAACGTCAAAAGTACTGTTTTGTATCGACATTTCTGATAACTTTCGTTACATTTTTACACTGAGAAAAACAAAAAACAAAAACAAAACCGCATAACAAACCGTATTTTTGCTTTTTGTTTGAGAAAAAATTGACGAAACTCTGCCGATATACATTTTTCGTAATACATAACATGAAACACACACCCACACACACATATTATTAAACAGTAAATTTCGGAATATTTTTTATTGATAAGCAATTTTGTATTATTTTGACATTTTATGAGTTTTGCTGTGTTATTTTAGGAAATCGAGAAAAATTCACAAGTAGTATTAATTTTATTTTACCGGTAGGCTTTCGGTTTTTCCGGAAATACCTAGACCTAAGTCAAGAAGTTTAAAAAGAACCCTGTATATTTTTTTAAACAGTTTGATAGAACTTAGAATTCCCTTTACATTGACATATCACAAGTTGATTTTTTTTCGAAATGGAGGACCAGGAAGCTTTTGTTCAAAATTCAATATGGCGGCCATTTTCTATCACCGAAGATATTTTTGAATTATTAACAAACATTAACTCCAAAACGTTCCTGGAAGGCACCTTCTCTTACTAATCTTTGATTTTTCTTTGCCCAATAACGAAAATTATTTCTATTAAACATCCCTAGATTAGTAAACCTTGATTCGTCCGAAAAAATAATCTTATGATGAAACACAGGACTTATTCTATAATTATCTAAAAACCAATTGCAATAAATAAGTCGTCTTTGGAAGTCATTTTCAAATAGGTGGTGGTGAATTTGATACTTAAACGATTTAAACCCGTGTTTCTTTAAAATTTTTCTGGCGCTTTCATGGGACGTATTGCGCTGTTTGCCTAATTCACGAAGGGAAGCTGTACGGTCATACTCGATGTACGCTAAAACGTTTGTTTCCACTTCTTCGCTTACTACGAAACCATCATTGCCATTAGCATGGACACCACCATTATTTTCATTTTTTAAATGTTGTACTAGCCAAGGATAATATGCATGTGAAGGAGCGTCACGATTCGGAAAGCGTTCCTGGTATAATCTCTCTGTGTCCCTTGAATTTTTGCGACATTCCCCATAAATAAGGAGCATGTCAATTTGATGTTCTCTTGAATAAACCATAATATTTATTTTTAAAACTAACTAGAACCACTTCTCAGTGTAAAAATGTAACGAAAGTTATCAGAAATGTCGATACAAAACAGTACTTTTGACGTTTCTGGTTAAATCTAATGAAAATTATAATGGCATCCCTATGCAATTGTTTCCAAGGCCTACTTATCTTAGTTAAGTCATCTTTCATGTTACTGCACCGTATCTACCGGTAAAATAAAATTAATACTACTTGTGATTTTTTCCCGCTTTCCTAAAATAAGACAACAGTCATAAAATGTCAAAATAATACAAAATTACTTATCAATAAACAATAAAAAATATTCCAGGATTTTCTGATTAATAATATGTGTGTGTTTGTTTCATGTTATGTATTAGGAAAAATGTATATCGGCAAGGTTTTGTCAATTTTTTCTGAAACAAAAAGCAAAAATAGGCTTGTTATGCGGTTTCGTGTAGCTAATAAGATATACTTTAATACTAATATTTAATAAATACAACTTTCTATTTAAAATCTTTGAGAAAATTTAAGAAAAAGTTCACATTTTAGAGAAAAAATTAAACTTATCCCATTTTGTGATAAATTAAAAATTTGATTTTAAATTTGATTAAAATCCATTGAAAACCCGATTTTGTTTAATATTTTAATAATTTGTTAAACAAAAATTTCATCGGTATCGGGAAACGACCGCCCGCGCCATATTGAATTTTGAAAAAGCGCTTCCTGGTCCGCCATTTTGAAAAAAAATATAACATGTGATATGTCATTGAAAAGGTAATTCTAAGCTCTTTCAAACTATGTAAAATAATATACAGGGTTCCATTTGAAAAACTTGGTTCTGATATCGGAAAAACTGGCAGTAATATTCAATTGTTTTTTCTTAATACCATATTTCGTTAACCCAAATAAAAAAATCCTAACCTAAAAAGCAATTGAATGGCATCGTGTAAAACGATATCGTTGACACCCGGTATACATATATTCACCTACTTATTTACGAAATACTATATCTCAGGACAGACTCTCAGCCCTATCAATAATTTCAATAGAAAAAGAATTATTAGTATCTCTTTCTGAAAGTACTGGTGAGTTTTATGACAAAATCATTGACAAATTTGCTTACCCTGCAAGAAGAAGGATACGGTTATGAAACCTAAGGAATCGTGCTGCTTCTAATAAAATATTCCTTACAGAATGTAATAAGCAAAGGAGGTTGGAATTTGCAAGGAAATATGAAAATCAAGATAATTTCTGGGAAAATGTGGTATTTTTTGACGAGAAAATTTTTCAATCATGCTATAATGTAACAGTGCGCGTGTATAGACCGGTTGGGATGGCGTAGGATGAGAGATATACACGGAAAATAAATCAGACTGCGTCGTTATTCTGTAAACGTTTGGGGTTGGATAATTATCAGCGCTCTAGGAGTGTATACAGTGAATGAACAAAGGCTTAATGTAGATGTTTACTGCAATATACTAGAAAACATTATGCTAGAGGCCAGTTTTTGGAGACAACTTTGTATTTCAACATGATAATTGCCCTATACATAGAGCTAGAGTAGTGCAAAATATATTGCGAAATCATAACACCGAAACTTTGCCTTGGATTTCAAAAAGCTCTGATTTGGATCCGATTGAAAACGTCTGGGGGCAAATGACCAAACAAATTTATAAGAAAAGATTTCGGACTCGTAATCAAGATTATCTTCGACAATCAATCGTTCGAGCTTGGAACGATATAACCCCTGAATATACAAGACACTTGGTCTCAAGCATGCCTCAAAGATTGCGCAACGTTATCGAACATAATGGTTCCATGACAAACATTAAGTTATTTATTTAAGTTTTGGTTTATGGTTAGGTTATATTTGTGAAATATATTTCTTAATTTTACGGCAAAAATTTTGGCAATCATGAGTTTTATTTCAATTTTAATTTCAAAAATTTTGTTGGTTTCACGAGTGATACTAAAGGTGGGTTTATATAGCAGATAAAATAAAATAAAAATTAAATTAAATTGAGGATTCGGAGGTCGTTTATACAGAAAATAAAAATTAAATAAGAAATAAGAACAACTGCTGCTGCCAAACATACTTTTTACCAGCTGTTCAGTTCAATACCGCATAAACTCATTGTCTTTAACCTAAAATTCATAATTAGACAAATATTTGAAAGGAAAAATTATATTACAATTCAAAAGCTAATATGATGCTGTACCAGTTACTTTTGATGACGATGGTACGTTCGTTTGGTCCAATTAAGCTATGGGAAGGAGAAATCGCAAAATGTAACGCGTTTTAGTCAGGTTTGGCAAAATGTACCAGCGTTTGGTCTCGACCAATCAGAGTAGGGAAAATCGCACTATTGACTAAAGTTTGGCGCGCGAATCTGAGGCTATGAAAAGAATGCGAGTATCTATAGAAACGGTGCCTTAATCATTGGTGATTGGCTAAAACCTTACATATCTATAGAAACGGCCTTCTTTTGACAAACCACCCTTTTTCGTTGGGGCTTCAGATACGTGTGGCGTACTATATCTAATGGTTCATTTTACTTAAATGCGACCAGGTCACGGATTAATACAGATACCGCACCTTCGTTCGGCGCGCAAATCATCACATAACAATTAAATAAACTTCGTTACTAATTATGTACGTGTTTTGGGAGTCCCCGACAATAAAAGTGAAGTTGTGGAAATTACAGACAAAGTAGCCATCGAACGATCTATACGCGAAGGAAGTGAGATTAGGAAAATATAAGGATTTTTCGAGATCCCGCTTTTAATCCCGGGATTCTCGAAAGTGTAAACTGAAACTGAAAGCCTTAATTGCAGGATTTATTTTTTCATTCAATATCTTTTAATTGATTTGTCTAAAAATATTCAAATTTGTTATGGGAGCCTCATATTACCTACTTAGAATGTAAAAAACTTCTAATAATGTTTTTACTTTCCCTCATAAAAGGGAAGTATTGTATTGTAAGATTTTTTCAGATCTTTACGTTTCAGCTTTTAAAATTTTGGTACGAATCCAAGATGGCGGAACAAAATGGCGGCTTAATAAATTATTTAAAAATTCAGCCTGAAAAAAACTATTTAATAGACTGATTTAAAATTGTGTGCAATAACTAACTGTGGTTTAGAGATGAACTAGTAAAACTGTGGTACTAATTCAAGATGGCGGAATAAAACGAGAGCTATAAATGTTTGTAATCGTGAAAAAATTACCCTCTCAGGTTTTACATATTTTAGCGTTCCTAGCAACATTTGGTATAAAAATTAAGATAGTAAAACAAAATGGCGGCCTAATAAAATATTTAAAAAATCGGCCTGAAAAAAGCACCAATTAGATTAATTTTAAATTTTGTGCAAGCATTAAGTGTAGTATAGAGACAAATTGGAAAGGTTTTAGTACGAATTTCAGACGGCGGAACAAAATGGCGACCAAATACATTTTTTAAACATCTATGTAGATTTTATTCAACTGGCTTTAAATTTTGCACAAAAATTAAATGTAATATAGGATAAACTGGTACGAGTTCAAAATGAGGGTGTGTGTCAATGTAAAAACTACTTATTAAATTGATTTTTAATTATCCCCAAAAATCAAGTGTGCTATAAGTAGAAACTGATAAAATATTGACAGAAATCCAATAGGATGGAACAAAAAGGCGCCGAAAAAGTGTTTGAGAAGACAGTATATATATGTGTTGCTAAATGACTATGCACTGAACTAAATTGACTCACACTTCACTATTAAAGGAAATTTAATTATTATTTGCATGTCATGTAAATACGTATTGTAAAATTTTCATTCACTGGTTTAAATTTTGTTTTTAACAAACTTTTATTAGGTTCACTTGTATGTCACTTACTATGTATATAAATAAATATAGGAAGTCGATATTAACCTACTTCTGATTTTATTGTTGTATCATTTTGAAATTTTGTAACCGTACATAACTCGGATGGTAATATAATAATTTGATGCCATCGGGCTGATCGATGGTATCTGATGGTACAGATCGATACCTACTTCTAACTGTACATATTTAAAGATTTGTAACTATATCTAATTCGGATAATAATACAATTTGGCACCATCGATCTTATTTGATCACTTCAATGATACCAATCGATCTTAACCTAACTCTAATTCGATTTGAAAATTTGCAAGCGTGGGTAATTCAAATGGCAATATCAAAATTTGGTAGCTGGTAGATGATCTGACCAGCTCGATGATACTAAATCTACACATGGTCCCAGCTAGTAAACCCCTCTTGTCTGGGTTCATTTGGTTTGTTTGGACAAGTCCAATTCATAATTTGGTACCACCGAATTGATCTGATCAGCTCGATGGTACCAAATGTTACCGATGGTCATTTGGTTTGTTTTGACAAGTCCAATACATACTATGATACCATCGAATTTAAAGTTTGGGCTAATCTGTTTTGTTTCGATGAATCCATTAAAGTATGTAAACAGTAAAAAATAATTTATAGTTTTAAAAAAACTAGAAAACAAGCTTTTGTCAGTAACGCACTAAAAAGTACAAAATAATGTAATGTTGTCGAAATGAATTAAACGTATATGCTTCTCAAGGAAACGAAAAAACGAATCACACTTTTTTGCATAGTCAATGAACAAAATATATTTTAAGAAAATTATATTATTTTGTACTTTTTAGTGCGTTACTGACAAAAGCGTGTTTTCTATATATTTTAAACTATAATTTTTTATATTGAACCGAGGATCACATGGTTTTTTTTATTGGCGATCATTGATAGCATAAAGCATGTTTGTCATGTTACTTAGAGCAAGGAACTGGGTCATGGCCAGCAACAGAGAAGATCTTTTAGATAAAATAAATGATCTGCATAAAAGTCAGAGGTTATGTAGCTTACATTTGAATCATCCTTTTACTTATATATGGATATTACAAAAAATATAATTGAACAGAAAAATTGAATTTGCTGACCACAAAAACTGTGAAAATCAGAAAAATAATATTGCATTTTTGTGTATAATAGTATATAATATTTACGGTTTTCACACGCACGCCAATGGCAGAAGTAAAATGAATATAACATGAGCTAAAACCCTTTTTCAGTTCAGCAATATAACTGATCTAACCATAATATTAAATTTTAACCTTGTCCTTATTCTTTCATAAATCTATAAAAACCACTCTGTATGTGCATAACTACTATGTATACAGTAATTTTTCAATATAAATATATTGGTTAAACATTACTCACAAAATATTTTAATAAGGTCCTGCTCAGAATAAAAAAAAATATTTCGAGTACATCTCTGAGTTCTCCGCCCAGCTAATGGAGTTCGAGTAAACATGTTTATGAATGAAAGTTCCAGGAGTGCGGTATCTGATTGGTTGTTAATCTGTGACCGGGTCTAACGAGATATAAATTCCTGACAAGATGGCGAATAAAAATTCTATTCGAATGTAGGATTACGGTTTAGCATTAACACATAGATTTGTCAACATTCATAGTTATAATCCTACATTTAAATTGTTCAATAGTTTAAAGTAAATAATAAAATATAATAATAATAATATGAGTGTAAAAACTTTATAAAAGCTTAGCTAGTTTAAGATGTAAAATATTGGTACATTAGGTATAAAAAAGAAAATATATAACAATTAAATATATGTATAGTAAGCAGCATACACTTCTACGTGTAAATAAAACATAATGTTGAATGCATATTTATTCTAAACACGAACATATAAAAAACATCATCATACAAAATCAGAAACTTATTAGGACTCGATGCAAGAACATAGAGTGGCCCTCGGAGTGGCCAAACAAAAATCATTACAAATCATTTATTTATAAATTAGATTTTCAAAAAAGTAATTTTTTATTACATAAAGTTAGTATATATTTAATTGAACCTCGGGAATCTTATAAGTGACATTTATAAATTATTGCATACAAAATCTGAATTTGCGGAGGTATCAAAATATTAATAAATAACGAATTTATATATTAATATTTATTTTCTGGCATAACGTTACCATTATGTAAGCTTTAAATTTAAATATTTATTTTTTATGCAATACCAGACGTACCTACTTAGAAATAAACTATATTTAATTAAAAACATATACAGCTGTATGTACAACTAGGTGCTTAATTCTAACATAATTGTGTTTATTTATTCTATATTTAATAATTATTATAAGTAAATTTTTTGTTGTATCGGATTATCCCATGTAAGTCTCAATAAATAAAATAAGTAAATAAATAAAACGTTAATACAAAACCGGATATATTTCTTATGATAGGTTTATATAAATTTATTTAATACCTAAAAAAACATCAAAAATATCTATACATAGCTAGATCGTTTTGCACTTGAAAACAAAATAATGAAATAACTAATTATAAATTAAAAAATGCATCAGAGTGTTCCGTTAGTTTATTCGATTCATATGTTTTCAAAATCTTAGAGCTATCAAAATTGGCACAAATCTTTGCTAGAGCAAGCAGCATAAAATGACTGATTATTAACTTCCTTCAAAGTGAATAACCTGGAATTTAAAGTTGTCCTGGAGCTACCGAAATTAACCTAAATCTGCATTAAAGCAAGCAGCATAAAAGGACCAGTAGCAATTTTCTAGCCCCTCAGATTGAGGAACTTCCCTCTTGCAACTTTTCATGAAGAGTGAATGACCGGGGGTTTAAGGTTGTCCTAAAGCTACCAAAACTAACTGAAATCTTCATTAAAGCAAACAGCATAAAATAGACCAGTATTAACTTTCTAGCCCCTCAGATTGCGGCACTTCCCACTTGCAATTTTTATAAAAAGTTAATGATCGGGGGTTTAAAGTTGTCCTAAAGGTACCAAAATCAACTGAAATCTTCACTAAAGCAAACAACATAAAACAAACCGGCATCAACTTTCTAGCCCCAGTCCCCACAGATTCAGGCATTTCCCTCATGCAATTTTCCATAAAAAATAAATGACCAGAGGTTTAAAGTTATCCTAAAGCTACCAAAATTGACTCAAATATTTAATAAAGCAAACAGCACAAAATGGCCAACTATCAGCTTTGCAAATACACAGAATGAGGCACTTCCCTCTAGCAATTTTTCATAAAAAGTTAATGACCGGAGGTTTTAAGTTATCTTAAAGCTACCAAAATTAACCCAAAACTTCACTAAAGCAAACAGCATAAAATGGACCAATCAATTTCCTAGCCTCTCAGATTGAGACACTTTTTTCTTGCAATTTTTCATATAAAGTGATTGACCGAGGGTTAAAGCCATCCTCAAGCCAACAAAATGGACTAAAATCTTTACTAAAGCAAGCAGCGTTAAATAGCCGAGTATCAACTTTCTAGCCTCGCAGGTTGAGGCACTTCACATTTGCAATTTTTCATATAATGTGAATGACCGGGCATTTAAAGTCATACTGAAGTTACTAAATTGACTAAAATCTTTACCTAGTCAAGCAGCATAAAATGGCCTAAAATCAGCTTTCTAGACCTTCAACTGCACTTACTTCTTCTCATTTTTGATTTAAAGCGAATAATACTAAGTAAAAGGAGATAGATACTTTATAATACAAATCGTCAGTCTTAAGATTTTCTCCTCCCTTATAAGAAAATTATTGTGTTAAAGAGGAAATGCCTACATAAAATTAGAAGAGGACGAAAACGTTAGCAATATATACAGGGTGTCCCGAAATTTGGGTTAATGTTTTTTTTTACAGAATAATCTACGTCTTAAAAAGTCTAAGATACTATGTGAATATGTATCGAAAGTTGCTTCGTTAGCGGGTTACAGCCCCGAGGAAGAGCCCCTCTGAAGATGATCTTTACTAAATACTGTCAAAACGTTTAAAAACTGGATTATGAAATGTAGGTATTTTAGTAACTTTTATATGGCTTGGCCATTTTATGCTGCTTACTTTATTAAAGATTTGAGTCAATTTTGGTAGCTTTAGGATGACTTTAAAGGCCGGAAATTCACTTTATATGAAACATTTTAAGAAGGAAGTGCCTCAATCTGTGAGGCTAGAAAATTGATACTAGGCCATATCTTATTGCTCGGTTTAGTAAAAATTTCAGTCAATTTTGGAAGTTTTATGATGACTTTAAACCGCCGCCACTTTTTATAAAGATGCAGAAGAAAAGAAAGAGGGGCTAGAAAGTTGATAGTGAGCCATTTCATTCTGTTTGCTTTAATGAAGATTTTTGTTAATTTTGGTAGCTTAAGGATAACTTTAAATTTGCGATCCTTTAACTTAAATTGTTAGAAGGAAGTCCCTCGATCTGAGGGGCTAGAAAGCGGATACTAGGCAATTTTACGCTGCTCGCCTTGGTAAAAATTTGAGTCAAATTTGTTAACTTTAGG
This sequence comes from Kuschelorhynchus macadamiae, assembly GCA_030620095.1. Classification (NCBI taxonomy): domain Eukaryota; kingdom Metazoa; phylum Arthropoda; class Insecta; order Coleoptera; family Curculionidae; genus Kuschelorhynchus; species Kuschelorhynchus macadamiae. The sequence goes on from JAUTXW010001380.1 coordinate 3,047,663, forward strand.
ATAACTTAGAACCCCCGATTATTCACATTTTATGAAAACTTACAAGAGGGAAGTGCCTCAACCTGTGGGGCTAGAAAGCTAATTAATTTCCTATAACCTTGGTTCTAAACATACTGTCATATCACCTTTATTAAGGATGGTGGGAGCTATTGACTTACTTTATTAGATTTAAATCTTTAGGTCTTCTGACCCCCTTATCCAAATGGAATGAGCTTAAACTTATTTAAAACTTAAAAAGAGACCTTCAAGCTGTTTTAGGGTTCCGATGGAGTCACACTTTCCAGTTTTTCACAAATTGGTTAGATGACGCAGTTTTTTCCAGTTTTCAAATAATTTCGCTTAAACTTTCGGAAAGTATACAGTTTTTCATTAAACAAAAACAAAATTTTTTTAAACAGAGAAAATAAAACATGAAAAAAAACTAACTTTCCGATAACATCGAAAAATATGACCTTGACAAGCCGATGGGTTTTAGAGTTACTCCGATATCCTCCTCAAATTGGCATTAAACGTCAATTAGGTTTGGTCGAACGGCCTATGAAAACAGTATTATTTCTAATTAAGAATAATGTAATATTGATTATTACGGCTTTTCTTCCCTTTACACTTTATTTAGACTAAGAGCTGGTCTCTTCCCTTCACACTTTATTTAGACCTAGAGCTTGTTCAAACTCTGTCAGAACCGAAGTTTGGAGCGGGTTCAGAGGCCAACGAGTCAAAGCAACAACATAAGAGTGATAGTAACGCGAAAACACAAGTAAACAACAAAAACAGCAATTTGTAGATAACTAGATATCAAAAAAATTCAAAATAAATGTTTTTCAAGATTTAGGATGCGTCAGTTTAGTCTTCAGAGAGTCAATGAAATAGTAGTTTCAATTTCTGCCTTTGATACACTGTTTACGGCAATTCTGATCATCTCAGTGATATTTTCCTGGGCGTTGGTCGATATTTATAAACCTAGCTTTTGATCAGTCTCCATAAGTAAAAGTCTTTAAACCTAACCGACCAAGGAGATTCAACCCAACGATTCTGGTCGAGATTTTTCTGGATATCATTATTAAAATGGGCGGGACAACCATCATGCTGATACCTCATGTTCCTTCTAGTAGCTATCGTCCGGTCTTCTAGGAGTTCTACTAAACATTTATAATGAATAAATTGCCAAACACTGTATCAAAGACTCTCTAACGACTAAATCGATGCATCTTAAACAATGGAAAACATTTTGAAGATTAGAATTTTTAGTGTTATCTAGTTACCTACAAAGAGCTGTTTTTGTTGTCTTGTGTTTTCGCGTTAGTTTAAATATTATGTTGATGTTGCTTTGGCTTGCTAACTTGGGCTTTGACAAAGTTTGGACCAGCTCTAAGTCTAGGTAAAGTTTGAAGGGGGGAAAGCCAAAAGTGGCGAATACTAAATCATTATTGTTAGTCTTAAAGAATTTAATAAGGCTGTAAATAATATTCTGCCCAGTATTCAAAAATAATATTGTTTTCATGATTTATTGGTAGTTTCTTGTGCCCCGCCGCTCTTTACAGCAAGAGATAACCCGGAGATTTTAATGTCACTTCGATATCCTCGTTATTAATCATTTTACCGGAAAAATACCATCAAGTATTTGGAAATAGCTTAAAAACTGATAAATATATCAATGTGCGATTTTCTCCGAAACTTACGCCCGTATTCACTAAAGAGGTTTTTAGGTTAGACCAGGTCAAATTTGACAGTTGTTGGTTTAAGATGATATTTTTATAATTGAACAAATATTTTTTTAAATGCTATAATTACAAAACGACAGTGAATAAGCGAAACATAACTGGCGAAGTAAGAGTTTTAAGTACCATGCCAACTAGACCTAGTCTAACTCTTAAACCTTTTTAGTTAATACGGAGGCTAGTCTTAAATTACTCTTTAGAACCAGCGTAGGAGAAGTATAACCTGGAAAAAACTTTAATGTTACAAACAGTACGACCTAATCAATCTGTGAATAACTAGGAGGTGTCATTCGATCCGAAACCTAAAAGAGCTTCAAATTCCTTTTTAAATAAGTCTAAGCTTATTCATTTCGGATAACGGATTAAATTCAGAAGATATAAATCTTTCGTAAGTCAACAGCTCCCCCACCCTTATTCAAGGTGATATGACAATAACTTTAAAACCAAAGTGGTAGGAAATTAAATCAGCGTTTCAATAGAGTAATAAAAGTGATACCTAGATTTGTAGATTTTTGAAATTTTTTGTTCACCCTAGCAACTGCGCCCCCTTGAGGTTAATTAGAAGCTTAAAAATATTTTCAGTCAATTGCTCTTGGTCACTTTTGTTGTAATTTTTTTTTCAAGACGCTGGCATAAAGGACTTCCGAGTTATGAATGATGAACGCCCTTAAGTGCACAGCAGCATTTTTCTTGTTTTGTCGTTTTTTAAAAAACTAAGTTTTTATAATAAAAAATATTTCTTTTGTTTTTTTTTAGAGGTTGTTTAATATCCCTAGGGTTACTAACTATAATGAGAAAAACAGAGTTCTTCACAAAATAAAGGAAATTTGACATGTTTCATAATTTGTTGAAACACCTTCAGGGAGCCTTTTTCATCTCCCTAGGACCCCTCGCAAAGTCAAATAAATGTTTTTATATACAAAAATATAAGTGTTTCATTGTTTTTTAAATAAAACGTTTTTTAGGATTTTAGGCGTTTGCGTCATACTATAATATATAGTGGAAAATAAATATTTACAAAGTGATAAAGAAAATCTGACGTGTTTTAGCATTTCTAAAAAGGTTAAATGAATTTTGTTTTTGTTTTCAGGGAGCTGCCTCATAACATCAGGCTTACCTTATACAGAAAAAAACAATATATACAAAAAATATAATAAATTTGACTAGTTTCGCTGTTTTCCACAATGTTTTGTTTTTTTTTTCATATAAAAAAATCAAGTATCTGCGTTAATGATTTCTAAAACATTTACCCCAACTATTTCTGGTTTCAGTTTTACTAAATAGGTTGCCAACCTTCCGATTTAGGCGGGAGGCTCCCGCTTTTTATGTATACCTCCCAGCTTCCGCCGAACGGCTCATACTTCCTGCTTTTTAGGAGAAATAAATATTAGTTTTTGCAATGCAAAATTATAATCTAACGGATTTGGTCCAACTAACAACTGAAAAAATCGATACATTTCTTTACCCGGAACTTCCCTCGTTATGATTTTTTTCCATTTGTTAGGAATAGTGAAGTGTGACCCAATTTAGTTCAGTTCATAGTCACAATAAATATGTGTTACACATATTGTCTTTTCATTTCTGCTTGTTCCGTCATATTGGATTCCAACCAATATTTTACCATTTTCTTTCTACCTATGCCACACTTGACTTTTGGGTATAATAAAATAAATTTAATAAGTAGTTTTTACATTGACACATACCGCCATTTAGCTACGTCATATTGAATTCGTACCAGTTTATGCCATTTTCACATATTTTTTCTGCAAAATCAATTGAACAAGATTTCTTTACATTGATTTTTTAAAAACTTTATTTGGCCGCCATTTTGTTTCGCCACCTTAAATTGATACCCATATTATCAGTCTTTACCTACACCGCTGGTCCGCAGATACTTCCCAGATATTATGTTTCTAACTGGTTTTCGTTATCGATCCTCTGGTTGTTATGTTAAAGTGGTGTATTATTTGGGGTTAGGATCCAGTAAAAAACAAAAGCCTTTTTTTAAAATGTCTACGTTTCGCAACTTTATAGTTGCATCTTCAGGACACAGATTTAATATCCTACATGAAACCCACATTATCAGTCTTTACCTACTCCGTTGGTCTGCAGACATTTCCTAACCCCAAAAAATACACCACACTAACAACAAGAAGATCGTTAGCGAAAACCATTTAGAAACTTAATACGATAATATGGGTTTCATGCAAGATATAAAATCTATATGTGTCCTGAAAATGCAACAATAAAGTTGCGAAACGTCGACAATTTAAGAAAAGACTTTTCTTTTTTTTACTGTATCCTAATCCCAAATAGTACACCACTCTAACCTATAAACAAGAGGATCGTTTACGAAAACCACTTGGAAACTTAATATCTGGAAAATATCTGCGGATCAACGTAGTAGGTAAAAACTGATAATGTGAGTTTCATGCAGAACATAGAATCTATATATGTGTCCTGAGGATGCAACAATAAAGTTGCGAAACGTGTCGACAATTTAAAAAAGCCTTTTGTTTCTTTACAGGACCCTAACCCCAAATAATATACCACCCTAACATAACCAGAAGAGGATCCTTAACGAAAACCGTGGAAACATAATATCTGGAAAATATCTGCGGACGAACCGAGTAAGTAAAGGCTGATAATATGGGGTTCATCCAGGATATAGAAACTATATGTGTCCTGAGGATACAACAATAAAGTTGCGAAACGTCGACTACTTAAACATAAACATTTGTACTGTTACTGGACCCTAACCCCAAATAATACACCACTGTAACATAATAACAAGAGGTTTGTTAACGAAAACCATTTAGAAATGTAATACCTAGCAAATATCTGCGGAGTAGGTAAAGACTGATAATATGGGTTTCCCGCAGGATATAGGATCTATATATGTGTCCTGAGGATGCACAAATTAAGTTCCGAAACGTCGATAATTTAAAAAAAACTTGTTTTTTTCTAGATCTTAACCCTAAATAATACACCAATCTAAGAATTTTTTTTAACATTGTTCAGCCATATTGGAATTTTACCAAAATATTACCAGGTCATCCTCATATGACACTTAATTTTTGGTCAAAATTTGAAGTTAATGGGGTAAGTAGTATTTAAGCTATGTCGCGAATTGACAGACAGACAATTATTTTGTTCTTTCTTGGTGTTGTCGCCACGCTGATGAGGCGGCGATTTTCTTTTAGATCGAAAATCAAAATAATTACATTTTACTCAAATAAATTATTACTTTTTACCAAATTTTATTACCTATACTTGTTAATTCCCCAGAAATCAACATTTGGCGTTTAAGTGGAACACCAGTATATCTCATATATATTGGTGTAGTAATTAGTAATTAAGTTGGTGTAAAAAACAAAAATGTCTTAGAAATAGATAGAGAGATGTGCAAGGAATATGGTCACATATACTATAACTACAGTGACTTTATACAGAGACAGTGGCGACAATAGAGCCCATCCGCCATATTGCTGCTAAATTTCTGAAGGTTTAAATGGGCGCACACATATTATCGGTAGTTTTTCGCAAAATATGACTGAATTAATCAAGTTTAACACATTAATATGAAAAAATTGGATCAGCTAAATGGTTAATTATTAAATTTTTAATCAATTTTAGTTTAGAAAGAGATATATGGCCCACAAAAAAAAATCGAAATTTAAATTTCCCGCCTTTACACTGACAAATTCTGTCAGGGCCACCTGTAAATGTGAGGTTATGTGTCATGTTATTGTTATTATTGTATCAATTTTTATTGCAAATATTGAAAATACTGTGTGAATTGCAAAATGCTTGTTTATGAAAAGTTTTGCTAGTTTGCTACCCTACCGTCAAATTATGTTATTGTTAAATTGCCACATGTTCTTAAATTTAAAAAGAGCTTGAGTTAAGTTGTTTCAACTTGGCAGAGCAAGGAAGCAAAAGTTTTTGGTGGCATAAATTCAGTTTAATAAATAAAACCACTTTCAAAATATTAGTTATCAGTCACTTTCCAGTTTCCACACTGAGTGTTTAAATTTGGTGGTGTTGTGTCATAATTAGATTTAAAAAAGTTTTAAAGGAGCCATTTAAATTGTGTTGTGTAAAATGTGTTGTCTCTTGTAAGCTGGAAAATCAAATCCAATTATATTTTTGGAAAAACAGAGTATTAAGATAAATACCTAGGTGTAATCATTGACCCTGAATTGACATTTAATTTTCAAGCTGATGATACCGCTAAGAGAGAGTCTGCAGGATGTATAGGTTTATAATTAGCAATACTAATGACTTTACCAAGTTCACGGTGCTTCAAGAAGCTGTATCATACCTACTTATGTCAGAAATTTGTTAGACTCTTAAGATAGTTTTAGGTATATAGTCTGTTTCTGTTAAAGTAACTAAATAAATATGTTGAGTTTGAGTAATAAATAAAAGTCGATAGCTACATAGATGTTTTAGTTAATAAGAAGTACCGTACTACCGTATCCACCTTGTCACCTAGGTCACAAGTTGGATACACTTCTGAATGTAGTACTAGACTGTAAGCGGCAAGTAACAAAGCAGGTAACAAAAGCATCAGTTACTCACAAGTAGCAGCACTCAATAATGACCTTAATACTGATTATGTAGGTAAATATAATAAAATTAGAAAATATTAAAGATCAATAAAAGCCATAGTGATTATTCTAAATATTTATTTTAATACTATACCTTTTTAAAGATATTTATTAAATAAAAAATATACAAAATTTTATACAGATGATCCACTAATACTAATTAACATTAACAGGTATTAATACTAGTCTTATGTGCTCAGAGCTAATTTTATACATTATATAGTTTTAACAGATCAAAGCACTATACATTGATAATCCAAACTACAGATTACTAGCAAAATAACAGGGAACGGAAGAATGCCTTAATACAACTTTAAAAATTTATAGATTTATTAAAAAGAACCTATGACTTATTTAAACCTTTTAGAATTTATGTATTTCACATTGTCTGGCAATCCACTGTAATGATTTTCACTCATCACATAGAAGCACCTGTCATTTTAATCAGAGGACTATGAAAATGATTTTTAAACCTTGTCTTGATGTTATGGGTCTGATGACTATATTTAAGTATGTGACGACCTGGTAAATCTAAATCGAAAGTTGACAAATTTTTATAATAAAAATGATTGTATTAATATTTATCGTTAACATTCAAAAAATATATCAGTTAAATCTAACATTGTAAAAAAATAGTTTATGCACATTACAATAAGTTACCAGCCACCGACTTACTGCTATGTTTTTTATATATTTCTTTGAATTAATCTTTAGTCTAAATACAATAAATCTTTTTATAATCTTACTTTTAAGATTGTGACAATTTGGTAAATCTAAATCTAAATCCATTAATTTTGTGCAATAAAAATTTTTTAAATTAATATTTTGTTGCGAAATAACATCAAAATATTTTCTAAAAAGACATTCCATCTCTAGAAAAAAATAAAAAACTAGTTCTGTTGTAAAAAATAAAGATTGTTCCTTAAATCTCTTAATTAAACTAAATTTGGTAAATTTTTTGTAAATAGGGTTTTTTGATCCTGCGGCACTTACACAATTTGCACATGTTTTTGAAGTTTTAACAATACTTTTCAAAATATAACCAGATATATTATACAGAGAATTTAACTCACTAAAATTTAAATTAAATACTGGAGTTTCAATTTCATCGGGAAGAATGACTTCATCATATACTGTTGTTTGACCCTCCAAACAATCTAAAAATCCTGATATAAATTCGCGATCATCTTCATTATAGCTGCTGGAACTAGTGTCCTTTAAGTACTGTGATACACAGATTAGTTTTAGGTTATTTTTAACTTGTACTGCATTAGGTATTAACTGCTTGCTTCGCATTACACAAAATAAATTTTCAAGGCAATCTTGAGAAAATCGGCTTGTTAAAATGAACTGATATCCTTTTTTTCTAATAAATCAGACTGGAGTTGTAACATGGATTGGGTAGAAATAAGAACACCGGTTTGACATGGTTTCCAACTTTTTTTATCACCTACTTCGATATTTGTAAATATGTTAATGAATTCTTGCAAAAATTGAATACTTGTATCATAGACTTGTTTGTTTAATTTGCTCAGTGCACAAGATGGATGTCTCGAAGTCATCAAATAAAACCATTTTTCCACTTGATCCAAAAACCATGCTGTGGTCAAATATTCTGGCCTGTTAAGCTCTTCAGCGAGAAACTTAAGAGCGCTGCTTACACAGTGGCTTACAACATTTGTTGAAGTCGACACTTTCATTTTTGAGAAATGTGATGGTACCAAATCTTATTCTGACAATTTTGGAGCGAGTTTAAAAAAATGATCTTTTTGATGTTCTATTACCTCTAAGATGTGGCTGGACATAATTTTGTTGGTAGGTAATCCATACTTTTCTACAATATTATTAGGTATCTCTATAATTTTATTGGTTATCAGCATTGATTTAATATTTTTGAATAAATGAGGCACATCTGCGAAAACATATACATTCTTATATGGATTTAATGGATGTTCAATATGACATTTAATTGTGGAATATTTACCTGCTCTAATGTCCCATTCTCGCCATAAAGCTTGGTTACAAGGACCCATGTCTGAAGTAATACTTAAAATATTTAGTTCAAGTTCGTCAGCTTTTTCAAATAAATTAATTATTATACTCTTAAATACAGCTCCATTTACAGAGTCACTGGTAAAGTAATATGCTACAACTTGTTTCCACCGGCTATTAATACCAGCCAGCATAAATACTAAAACATGTGTAGCTAGACCTGAATGCTCAGGAAGTGTAACTTCTCCGAAGTATTTATTTAAGGATGTATCATAGGTTTTCCCTGGAGTAATGGCCATTTCATCTAAAACTAAGGCACAATCTTTCTCATATGGTGAAAAAGAATCTACTTTTAATTTTAAAAATAAAAAAACTTCATGCAGAACACCTGAATCAAACTTTAAAGTTTGAAGTCTTCTCTGCAGTGTTCTTATCGAAGGTAAAGGATATCCTTGTCTTAATAACTCAGTGTAACCATTACTACCACAACTAAATTTTAATCTCAAACACTTTGTAACAGTATCTTTTCTCCACTTCATAAATTTAGTACTTTTCATTAGTCTCTTCTTTTTTAAAGCACATATTTGGTCTTTGTTAAAGAGCTCATCTAGCAATTCACAATGAGGGACATTCGATTCTGTTTCTACTTTCTTCAGCTTTTTTCTTGTATTCCTTAGTACCTTCTTGTAATGCACTGACTTACGTTTCTCCTTCACATACAGCTTTTCGTATCATTTTAGTTTCATCTGCAACTCTAGCATCTGTTTATTAGGTATTTCTAGAGGCAAAGGTGGTGAAATTCCAGCCTCCACTTCACTTACAGTAGTGTTTGAAGACAATGACTGCTGACTTGCTGGGAGATCTCCAAAATCTACAACTGACTTTGGGAGGTCCTCGTCCAAATCTGCCACTTCACCTAAAAGGAGAAAATATTTTTAATGTTACAAAACTACATAGTGCATTTCCAAAAAAATGCCCATCTCATTTAATTCCCAATGTATTTGATGATTATTATTATTATTTTTGAAACAATTCCCCTATACTCTTAATCATTCAATTTCTTTATTTATTATTGTTATTTTTATTATTATTGTTGGAGTAAACTTATTGCATATTAAAAACCAACCAACTAGTGATTTAAGATTAACTTTTTTGTCTAAAATATGTTAAGAGTTATTAGAATGTGGAATAATTTATAATGTAGAAAATAAATCAAAAAATATAAATAAGGCATGAGTACTTACTATACAAAAGCTTCTCTTCAAGTTTGCACTTCTTGGGGGAAACAACATTCCTTTGAAATGGAGCTTTTCTTTTGCCTTTTGGTGTTGTAAATGAAAAAACTGTAGGTACAGCATTGGCCTTCAAAATTCTTTTACCATCTACACGTGGCTTCTCCCACATATCAGGAGCGAAGTGAACCTTAAAACAAATTAAATTGGTCAAGGAAGAATCAAAATAAAAAATTCCCATTTACATAACTATGTGAAAAAACATACCTCACATAGATATGAATAATCCGTTGGTGTCCATTTGTCTCTTCTCATTCTAATGGTCCATTCTTTCCTCCTCGCTTGGTCTCTTGGAAAGCGTTTCATTAAAAATCCTTTTTTTGCAGAATTACTGCAGTTTACTGCTGCACAACCAGGCATTTTTAATGTGTTAGTTAACTCTAAAAAACAAACAGTAGGTATAACTATGCTGCTTTTGGGAAAATACATATGAGGAATTATAATATACTTCTAAAACAACTTTAATTTTAACTTAGGTTTTGGGTAGAAAACACACGATGTCCTTGGATATAAAAAAATTTTGCCTACATAAAAAAAAAGAAATAAAAGTATGTCATTTTTATTAAATCAAACACTTTTTTTTTATTAAAAAAGACCAAGTATCTGTATGTTTTAAGTTATCTTTGAATGCTTCTGCCTCAAATTGGGGTGCTGACTGAAGTAAAACATACTAGACATACAAAAAATTGGCTTTTACAGTAAACTAAAACCAAAACATAATAATGTCATAATGTGCAGAATTTTACTTTTCTTAGAGTAAACTATTAAATTAGGTTATGATTTTTGTTCCCTATTTCTTCAGCTTAAGGAAAATCTCTTATCTTGGCATAACTAAATCTATGTTTAAATTGAACATACCTTAAATATGGGTTCCGAAAACACTTTTTTCAAATACTGTTCTAGACAATACTAAAATTTGCAATCTTTCATTTACAAATTTATCACAAACACTGATTACAAGCGAAAAGCAGGTGAACCAGGCTTAAACACATTTATTCATATGGCCAATGGCTTAGAACTTATTGTTTCTATCGATATTCGTTTTAATAATCACAAAAACTAATAAAATAATACACTAAAACAAAAAACCTCATAAGAAACCCATTTAGGCAAAAAGTAAACAAATCGATTTTTGCAGCAATATGGCCGCCAGGACCACGTGACGCGGAGAACCAATCAAAAATTGGTTACCCTATTGTCGCCACTGTCTCTGTATAAAGTCACTGTATGTATAAAGTCACTGTAACTATAACAATATGGCCATCTTATATTACAACTTTAAAACAGATTTCTATGATCTGCGGCTCCAAATAATGCGTAAACTTCTTAGTAAGCATGTGAAGCACCAACTAGATGGCGCCACCTGTGACGCGCCGGTTTAGTCGGCACATTTATGTTGAGGTTGTTCATGGCAGATAGTACGTTACAAATATATTTGCCTAGTTATAGTGCTGTAAAAACCGAGCCGGTAAGTTTTAAATATTCTGCAAAGTAGGACATTTTCTAGAGCTCTCAGGCAATCTCTTTATCAAATTATTTTTCTGTTTTGAATAATTTTTGATTGTTATTTTTGCACAATATTCCATATTTCATGTCTAGCAATATGACCACTTATAGGCGATAGCAGCTGGAATGCAAGTCAGCAAGACGTACCAGAAACCAAGGCGGTCACTTAGCTGGTATTTGCAAGAGAGAAAATAAGAAAAATCAGCTTTAGGGCGCAAGACTATCCTCACCAGGGCACAAGAGGCTGAGCTGTCACAAGGAATTATATTATTTTCGGAGATTGAGATATTAATACTTCAGTATTAATAATATCGCTAATCCTTTGGGCGAAACGAAAGAAATGGCAGAACGTTATTGGCTACGTAGTTTTTTGACTAGGAATTAAAATTACAAAACTTAAATCCGGCTAGAACACAAAAGTTTAGTAAGTTTATACGAGGGGATCATTTTACTAAATTGGTACCTTAGAGACACGGATATAATTAATATACCTGGAAAGATTTATAATGTAGATAAAAAGACATCCAGATTAAGCCTACACCTCCAACAAAAAGTACTGGCGAAAAAAGGACCTAGGACGGTACCCATTGCTTCATGTGGAAATGCACTTGGTACGGTGATATCGCTGATGATTTTATTCAAAGCAAGCGGATCAAACGAGAGTGGGCAGATTCATTGCCTCCAGGTTCCGTTGCAACAATGACCACCAAAGGCAGTATAATGAACATCGATACGTTTGCACAATGGATTTGGCATTTTGCAAACTATAAAGTACCGGGACCTTGTGTTTTGATATTTGATGGGGCCAAGTCCTACCTAGATCACAGCATTGTCCCAATTTCTGAAGCATATGAAATCACGTTGTAATGCTTACTCAGCAATACGACACGACTTCCAGCCTATGGATAAGGCAGTATTATGGGTCTTTGAAGGTAATAAAGTCGCGGTTCCTGCAGTAGTATTTGCTCCGAGCAGCATTACGAGAACAAGGAACTATATCAGTATATCCGTTAATCCATCAGTGTCAAATAAAAATACAAAGATGTCCAATAATCATTATGACTCCTTTTAGTCAACATCAGGTATGTAAAAAACTAATCGTCAACAGCGACCACACATGTCACTGTTATCGTACGAAACAACTGCACCAGCTTCTTCATATAGTGAGCATGACTTCAGTAGTGGTGACGGAATCAGTCTGATGCGAAAACACTTATTTTAAGGAAGTTCTTAACACTACAGACGAGTTAGTGATTAAAAATAAAAAAGCCAGAAGACACGCTATTAATAGCCGGGCCCAAGTCGTCACAAGAAATCTGGTTCGATCAGGTACAAAAATAATGGATTCTAGCAAGCATAATAAAGCGAAAACAGACCCCAAACGTGAAGAATTTTGGTTTTGCAAATTGTGTCGAGAGGTCCGTGTGGCATTTTAGTATCCAGCGTAGCATATCGCAATTCATACATAGCCGAATATAAATCGTAAAACACGTGCTTGAGCGCTTTGTCCTTTACTAGCGCCTTGGTAAATAACGGCCGATGTCGTATTAATAAACCTTTTTCCTGGTTTCTGTTTAGGCATATTCCAAGTGCCTACTTAAAATAAATTGGATACCAATTAGTAATAGAAGTGCTGTCAAAATTATTATTAGTGATCGATTAACCGGTTATTTACAACTTAACCGATTAGAAACGTGTACATTTTCAACCGGTCAATTATTTGATTGGGTATCTGGATAATTGTTTCGAAAATCATTTATTATAGTCCCGTTATAAGTTTATCAAATTGGGCAGGAAAATAAATGGGGACTACAAAAAAAAGTCGACTATAGTCGTAATCGGGCAGATCGTTTAATTGAACTTTCATTAACCGGTCACCAGTTATTTAAAATGCTGTTTACTCGGTTAATCGTGCCAAATCTTAACCGGTTAACCGTTTGACAGCACTAAGTAATAGTAGTAGCAAACATTCTCTTTTGAAAAACTTACCAAACCGCTCTGTTTGCTTGATTGAGGGGGAGATCGTCCAAACAGTACTCAATTTCGTTAGTCAAAAATTTATAAATACCGTTCCCCATATAAGGTTTATTTATAAATTATGAGCTCCTAATATAGAATTGATATTAATACCTCACTACACATTAACTGAACGGCGACCTCTCGATTTAATTATTTTTATTCAATGTGGAATTTTTTGTGCCCAATAATGTATGTTTCCAGCACTTGTAACAAAACTAGCCTCATGAGTTAATACAATGTGAAGAAGGTGTCATTAACTCAAAGCTGCTCTAACATGAGCTGACAAAATTTCAATTTCTCTCGCTTGTTTTTATCACTGAACTTTGGTAAATGTATATGTGTATGGTTTTTAACTTGATTTTTTTCAGAGGGTTTTGGGTTTTCAAATATTTTATGGCCAAACTTCTATTGCTATTGGTATTCAACTTTCAGGCTATTCTGTAAAATACATAGTTAGGTAATAATTAATAAGTTTAGTTAGTAATTTCCGTCAGTCTGAAAGTTGTTTGTTTCCTCAATTTCTTATATTCTGGTAATACTCGAAAATGTTTTTGCGCTGGGGAGGTTTCTATTTAAATAACTCCCCAAGATGATTTTGATAGTCCTACTTGATATATCAAAATTTTCTTCTTCCTTGTGGCACATTTTTTTTTCAAATAAATTATTGTTGTAATGGTATTTTTCAATAAAACGGTGCATGAAAGTTAATTAGTCTTTAGGTCAGTTTCTGTAATAATGAAAACTTTACGACTTCGTTTCTATGGAAATGCGAGTTAAATGATTACGGGGATGGGGAAAACTATTTTTATTAAATATCGATAATTTGAAAACAGTTGAATATGGGTATATATGGTGTTATAAAAAATACTTAGAACTTGCCGTGTAATTCAAATATTGAATGTTCCGTTAGAAAAAAACACAAGTTTAGGTCATAACTTTTTAATACGACGTTTAATTATTTCTTTGTTAATAATTCCTGGCAGTTCAGAAAAAGTCCTACAACTTTCCTAATTTAGCCATTTTTCTCCCTCTTCAAATATAGGAGCTAACTATATCCATACAAATATCACCAATAAACCTATACAATGTGTCTAACTATATTTTAGACAATGGACATCACCGTTAATATCAATCCTAAAAAAAATTAAATTTGAGTTTAAAATAAAAGTATTTTTCCTGAATCGTAAGAATCTAAATCTAGAGAAATCACAACACTATCAGCAAATATAAATGTTGATATATTTTTTTTTAATGGAACACCCCGTATGTTTGTTTGTATGTTTATTTATATATCTGTCCTAAACAAATTATTGAAAAAAATAAACAGAAACGTAAGGAACAATATGTAAGAAAGATAATATAAAAAAGTATGTTAAATCTATTCTGTCTCTGATTAATTATTTCTTATGGCCCTGATTTTCTTTATTTCCTCGCTCAGTTTTTAGATAGATACGCAAACTTAGGCACGTATATAATCAGAAAAATAAGAGCTGTTTTTTAAGCATATAATATATTTTTGAGACTTTTTTGTTGCTTCCGTTATAAAAGGGAAGTATTGTAATCGTGAAAAAATCATCCTCCGAGATTTTTTCAAATCGTTATGTTTCAGAGTCGCTAGGTGACGAAATACATGTTTTCTCGATTCCGTCGGTCTGTCTGTTCGCGGCATAGCTAAAAAACTACTTAACCGATTGTCACCTTCCGAGATTTTTTCAGATCTTTACGTTTCAAGGTCGCTAGATGACGAAAAACATGTTTTCTCGATTCCGTCGGTCTGTCTGTCTGTTCGTCGCATAGCTAATTGATTGACTTCAAATTTTGGTCAAAAATTAAGGGTCATATGGGGATGACTTGGTAACATTTTGGTAAAAACACAATATGGCAAAAGAAAATGGCGGCCTAGTGAAATGTTAAAAAAAATATTACTAGGAAAGTGCTTATTCAATTTATCTCAAATTTTGCACAAAAATCAAGATTATGTAGGAATCAACTGGTAAAATTCTGGTACGAATACAAGACGGCGGCTTAATAAAATATTTAGAGATTCAGTCCGAAAAAACTTCTTACTAAACTGATTTCAAATTCTGTGCCATAACTAAGTAGAATAGAAATGAACTAGTAAAACTGTGGTACTAATTCAAGATGGCGGAACAAAATACACCTTAGCAGGTTTTACATATCTTCGCTTTTGAGCGTCCCTAGATACCAAAAAATATGTTTTATTAATTCCGTCGGTCCACTTGTCGCTTTGTCTGTCTGTCTGTCAGATCGCGGCATAGCTTAATAACTACTCATCAGATTGACTTCAAATTTTAGTCAAAAATTAAGGCTTATATGGAGATGACCTGGTAATATTTTGGTAAAAATCCAATATGCCGGAAAAAGAGGGTGGTCTAGTGAAACGTTAAAAAATTATTACTAAAAAACTAATTATCCAATTTAAATCAAATTTTGCAAAAAAAAGTGTTACATAAGTATGAACTGGTAACATTTTGGTATGAATATAAGATAGCAATCAAAATGGCGGACTAATAAAATATTCAAGAAATCAGCCTGAAAAAAACTACTTATTAGATTAATTTCAAATTTTATGTAAGCATTAAGTGTGATATAGAGATAAGCTGGTAAAGTTGTGTTACGAATTCAAGATCGCGGAACAAAATGGCGGCCAAATAACATGATGAAAAAAATAAAGTAAAAGATTCTTCTTGTTCAATTGATTGTAAATTTTGGAGAAAAACTAAACATGATATAAGAATAAACTGGTGCGAATTCAACATGATGTAACAAAATTGCGGTGTATATCAATGGAAAAACTACTTATTGAATTCATTTTAAATTATGCCCAAAATCAAGTGTGGCGGTAGAAACTGGTAAAATATATTGAAACAAAATGGCGTCAAATAAAAATGTTTGAAAAGACAGTATATATGTGTTCTAAATAACTATGTACTGCACTAAATTAGTTCACACTTCACTATTCCTAATAAATGGAAATATTCTTAATGAAGGAATTTCCGGGTAAAGGAAATTTACCGATTTTTTATAGGTTTGGATTTTGACGGCTCAGGAAAAATAGTCCCACTTTTATAACTAAAACTTTTCGTATGATCAATATTACAAAAGAAAAACACGGTAACCAATTATTACCTGTCTATCGGTAACATGGAAATGTGACGAAGCATTTGAAGCAAGCAGTTTGTTTCAGTTAGCAAATTTAGTTTTAAAAGTGTATAGCTATTTTTCAATCCAACAAGAGCTAAGGGATTTAATTGACCAGGTTTTTGTTCTTACTGCCAGTCGAAGAACGAGTGTTAAAAGACTTCCCAGCTATAAGAAGTTGTTCTGTTTCTTTGCGCGAGAGCTGCCCACTTGCCTAAAAACTTTTTTTATCATATAATCTTAATTACATATAAACTTTTGATACACAATTAATACAAATTTCATGTTATCTGTTACTTACCTCAATTTTCGATCTATATTACGGGGGTAATGCGGTACCAAGCGCTGTTTACGAGATTGCTGGAATAGAAAAATGCATTCACGCCCGTGCTTTACTAGGTTGTCTCCGGAGATACTCGAAGTCATTCGGACATATTTGAATTGCAGTACGCTACGCTAGATACGAAAATGAGGCCGGGTGGCTGATATGAGATTCTGTACTAAGTGCCTTAATTACAGCCATGAAGAATGTGTTGGTCTTACAAAGAAAGATAAAGAAAAAGCTTTCCTCTGCGTGACTGTGAACGTCCATACTTAAATAAAAGTTAAACTTTTACATATTTATAAATGGAGTTTGAATATTTTCTAATATTTTTTTAATAGTCACAAAAAGTTTTAAATATTTTATTTTGCTAAAATAAACTTAGGAAAATTAAGTAGCCGCGAACATATATATTATGTGAACCATTTTTCTAAAGTATCGGATTATACGTTACATACAGAACATATGCCTTTTTTTTTATTGAGAAACGGCAAGCAAAGAATTAATAAATCTCGTACTTTTTGCTAGAGTTTAAATATTTACACCACAACACAATCTTTGAACCTTAGCGTGGCCATATTACCTGCACTTACCTTAATTATGTTGACAATTTGAGAATTTTAAAATGTTTGCAATGTTTTTTCTTCTAGGCGTCGTGACGCCTATACTGGTTACATTTCACCCCATAACATAAACGCTTCTTATCTACTAATTGTTTTCACTCTTTAATTATCAAGAAAACGGTGTTTGTAGTTTTATGTGAAACACCATGTATATTACTTTTTGAACACAGAAATTTCACATGTAATCTGTAGCATAATTTAAGAAAACATTAAACTAATTCAATTTTGTCTAGTAACCCCTCTCCTTACCTTCGGCTCTGCTTATATTGATACTGGAGAATAGTTTAGAATTTGATTTGAACGTTTTAGGGAATTACCATTACTTTCAGAACAGGAAAAAAGAATAAAATTGTTTTTTTGTTAATCGTATTAATTATAAATAGGAACATAACTAAGAAAATTGCTCCTAATGTGTGTCGACACCTAATGGTCTCCGCCTGACACGAGTGACACGTAGTCTGATTACATTTCATATTATACACACAGTACACACCAAGACCCTGTTTGTCCTCCCGTTGAAATCAGCGAACAAAAGACAACCAACATGGCGGCCAACCAATGGCAGCGCCCTCCGAAGAGAACAATGGGCACGCGGAACAGCGGATGGCATTGTCCAGTTATCTCTGCGCTTGAAATAACAAACCAGACTCGACCGAACGATAGGGCAGAATGGAATTGGGGAATGACAATGAAAATACGGGGGAGGGGTGATGTTGAAAGGTAGTTTACCTGGGAGGTGGAGAAAGTACGTATATAGCTGAAACAAATATATATATATATATATATATATATATATATATATATATATATATATATATATATATACAGGTTTCCCCATAATAGACTACCCATTTTCATAGCTCAATAAAATTCTTAAAACCTAATAAAATGTTATTACATTACAATCTACTCTTTGGGATTTACTGTAACATACGACTTATCGTAACTTTTAAAAATTTCAATGCCCGTTTCAGGATTAGACAAGAAATGATTCATGACACGATGAAGCAAAATCTGATTCTATCTGATTCTATCTGAATCTATCGCCGGACTTCTTTAACAATTCGGACTTTGAGGTCTTGGATGTTTTCTGGACCAGTTGTAAAAACCTTCGCTTTTAAATAGTCCCACAGAAACAAGTCTGGTATAGTTAAGTCCGGGAATCTAGAAGGCCAATTTAAATCCCCAAATCGTAAAATATATCGCCCACTAAACACTTCTCGCAGAACTCTCATAGGGTTTGTAGCGGTATGGGTTCTTGTTCCATCTTGCTGGAATAATAACGCTTTATTTAGTAATCCCATTCTTTCTAAATCAGAAGTAAAAAAAATTTCTAGCATATTTACGTAACGCTCGGACGTCACTGTTGGAGGATTGTTATTTCCATCTTCAAAAAAATATGGACCAATAATGCCAAATGATCCTACCACACACCAAGCAATAACTTTTGGATTATGGAGATTCTTAGTAATGATTAAGAAATCAGAGAATCTTTGTTTCACCAATACCTAAAATTTTGTTTATTAACCATGCCGTTCAAATAAAAATTTGCCTCGTCACTCATTAAGAGATTGTGGATGTCTCCTCGATGTAAATTTATAAAATTCTTGGTAAAAAACTAATCTGGCTTGTTTATTTTGATAACTAAGATGTTGCACCATTTGGTATTTGTACGGATGAAAATTTAAGTCCTTGCGAATAATTCTTATTTTGATATTCCCAAATAAAGGATCGCCTATTAATAGACCTTGACTTCTCGTGACCGCAATTCTGACTCGTTCAACAGTTTCAGGAGTACGAATTGTTCTTCGACGTCCAGGTTTCTGCAAATTTTGCACATAACCATTTTCATGCCAGTGGTGAATCCATGACACAATAGTCTTACGGTTTGGAACCCTATTATTGTTGTTAAATTGACGTCAGAATGCACGCCTTATTGAACTACTTCTTATGTAAGTTTCTACGCAAAACGTTAAATTATGTATCAAAACCTAATGACAATTAATTAATTTGTTAGAAAAATGTCGATTAATAACATATAGATTTTATTTGTATATATAAGCCCTTATGTTTAGCCCGTGGAATCTGTCTACTTTGAAAGACTTTTTCGTTTTTGATTATGTCGCATCGTTGACCTCTGAGCATTTGAGATCTGCCTGATCAGGGTAAAGGCCCAGAAATCGATCGCAGGAGGGGTATCCTGTGACAAAATCAAAAGCAATTTCTTCTTGTAGGCCTCTTTCCTGCAAAAATTAAATACTATTCTTATTAAATATATATATATATATATATATATATATATATATATATATATATATATATGTATGTCTTTTCTTTCCGGGTGTACATCCATTCACTACTGTCGTTCTGATTTCGTACAAAAAATGCAGGATATACTACAAGACAATTGTTATAGGCCTGTTACAAGGGACCCGACAACGTACTTAGAAAAAACAACTAAAAATAAATTAAAAAGTTCACCAATAAACCCCGAAATTCAACAAAAAATCATACCACGGGAAAAGTCGAGCAGATGTCCTAAACTCTATGGTTTACCAAAAATACACAAACTAGGGGCGCCCATCAGACCTATTGTTAATGCTGTTAATTTGCCGCTACAAAAACTGGAGAAATACCTTCCTGAAATTATGCAACCAACTGTAGAAAAAGCTGATTCATTTGTAAAAAACTCGGAGCATTCACTCGAATTATTCGAGACATCGTCCTCGAAAAAAACGATATCATAGCAAGCCTAGATGTCAAATCGTTATATACCAGTATTCCCATCGACGAAGCATTGGATAAGATTGCTATGAACGAGGATTTCCAGGCACATATAATACAACTCTCGGAGCATTGCCTCAAAAATACTTATTTTTCATTCAACGGGCAAATGTATAAACAAATGGATGGTGCTCCAATGGGGTCCTCGCTATCACCAGTAGTCGCGAGTTTATGGTCATGCAGTGCTCGAAAAATTTCTGATTCACGTAAATTTAATCCACACCAGAATACAATTTACTCTAGAGTTAGAGGAAAACAACAAACTACCATTTTTAGATGTTTTGGTCACAAAACTGCATAACGGACATTTCGAATATACCGTGTATAGAAAACCAACACATACAGACAGATACTTAAAGGCAAAATCACATCATCACCCAGCACAAATTCAAGCTGTGGCAAATACTCTAATATCCAGATCATCCGTGCGATTAACTGACACACAGGCGAAACAAAACAAACTTAAGGTAGTATTTAGTGCTTTAAAGAAAAATGGCTACACAAATTGCACCATAGAGAAAGCTATTAATGCACAGGTTTCCCGAACAACGAACAACAAAAATTATGAACCGGGAAAGCAACGAGTAGTCTTACCATATGTAAAAGGCACAACAGACAGAATCGGAAGAATTCTTAGGAAACACAACACACAAACAATACACAAGCCACAAACAACTATAGGTAAACTACTCGGAAACCCAAAAGATAAAATCAAACTGGAAAACCACGGAGTATACAGTATCCCGTGTTAGGACTGTGAAAAGTTGTACGTGGGGCAAACTAACAGGCGAATATCAGCAAGAGTGGAAGAGCATAAACTCAGCATCAGAAATAAACAAACAACCTCAGCTTTATTCCTACATCATCAGGAAACCGGCCATAAAATAAATTTCGATGGGTGTAGGGAGATTGCCAATATAGAACATTATAAGACCAGAATAATCCGAGAAGCCATAGAAATTGAAAAACAAGGTGATTTGAATAAAAGGGAAGAATCATTAAAACTACCAACAGTATGGGAGACAATAATCGACAAATCTAAAATCGCAAAAACTCAAGCGCAATTAGCGCAACAACAACAGCACCATCCGACATAAATAACGACCAACGCCTGCGCAGATATAACCTTCGGCCCCGAGTGGGGGTATAAAAGGAAGCGTCGCAGTCACCAACACTTCAGTCTCTATTCGGACGCGAGAAAGAAAGCTTCGAAAATGCCAAATGTGATTTTGGCGAAACGTCAGCAAAACTGTTCTTTTCAGAACGGCAGTAGTGAACGGATGCACACCCGGAATGAAAACACATTGAATTTTTGCATCCGTGAAGGAGTATAAATTTTTCATCTATATGTATATATATATATATATATATATATATATATATATATATATATATATATATGTTGCTATTTTGAACTAATTCCTACTAACGTGTTTCGGTACCTTATACAAGAATTGATGGTTTTTGTATGTTTGTTGAATTTTTTTTTAAGTCCTACAAACTCTTGTTTATGTATTTATGTATTATTTATGTACTCCTTCGGAAGAAGTATATGAAATTCCTTGCTCCTGTGGAGAAGTGTATGTAGGAGAAACAGGACACTTACTATAAACTTAAGAAGCATGAACGATGTATTAAAAAGAAACAAATTGCTCAATCTGCTGTAGCTGAACACCAGCATACCGCTGGCCATGTTATAAATGTAAAGGAAACCAAGCCTCTAGCATCGGTTTCAGGATTTTATAAAGGTAAAATTAGACAATCTATTGAAATTTTTAAACATACAAAAAACTTTAATAGAGATACGGGTTACGGTCTACATCACACGTGGAAACCAATCTTAACACAGGGTCACATTCCGGCGACCCCAAGTCGGGTTCAGATCTCGTAGAGTACAGATCCCTGAAGATGCCTCGTGCAATCGGAGGCGAAACGTCGGATAGTAATTCCAATTTGACACGGTCTAATCCCAAGAACCATGATTTTTTAAGTTTGATTGTTTTCGAGAGAGTAATGTTTCAAAATTGACAATTTTTCAATTGGAAAATCAGCAAAATCAATATGTGTCAAAGGTGTTTTCTCAACAAGTCCCTCGCAATTATCCTGTTTTGAAGAATGTACTTAAATCCTAAGCAACTCGGTCGGCCCTAAAATGTGCATTTCTTATAATTCTCACTTTGGGCTTCACAGTTATATTATTATGGTAGTATATGGTATGTATTAACGCCGTAGGGTATTCATTTCAAATTAGGGCACAATTATTTGCATATAATTTTCTTAGTTTTTAAAGTCTTTCTCGAGGATTATCTTACTTAAAAAATCGCTGTTTCTTTTTCCCGAAATCATGAAATCTGGAGAAATGTGCCAAAGTTATTCTGTGTTCGTACTACTCTACGTTTTCCAAATGCATATGATAGAATTCTTAAATCAAAATTAAAATATCATAGATCTACAAGAGAATCACGTATTCTAATTCTTATCAAATCATTTATAAAATAGATCTCAGACAAAGAGATTCTCCGATAATAAAATTATTCCCATCAGACGCAAATATCTTTTCTGGCGTGCCCCAGTACTCTCTCTCTATTCTGGGGCCACTTAATTGTTTTTAATTTATACCTCTGATACCCTCAATTCTCTGTTGCTTTGATTCTGAAGACTACATGGAGGCAAACCTTTATATGAACCAGGATTTGAGTTGTTTACACGAACAATTTAAAGACCATAATCTGCAGATAATTCCTTCTAAATATTGTTTTATGATTTTTGGTAACCAAAACAAAGTAAATCTATAAAACATTTTCAACATAATAATAAACAAGGCTTCCTTAAACTTTGTTAGTATTTGATGGTAAGTTAGGTTTAAAGAATATTTCAAAAATAATTTCCTTGCTCAAAATCCTATACAATAATAAAGATGTTTTGAATAAAAACTTAAGAAGGAACCTTTGTGAATTTTTGTTTAGCTAACTGCTTCAAGAAAGTAAGTCTTGTATCCAAAATGTTTAAAATGTATGACTGTTTTAGGGATGGGCGATTTTCGAGAACACTCGGTAAATAAAAAAATATCGATTAGTGTCGATAGATAGCCAAGAACATCGATAGGTACGAATAAACGTTGATTTTTGTTCAATAATTCGTTTTCTCTTTGTCATACAATAAATATGGTGGCATACAAAACAATTTTTTCCACTTTTTACATAACTGCAGCAGTAACTTTAAGATGACTGATAAGCCTCCTGAATTACAGTTTTTATTCACCGGCATATTGCCAGGTGTCCTATGTATAAGTTAATTTATTCGACGCGCATCAGCCAGTTTAAAGCTACTGCTAAGCCGATAGTGGTGATGACCTCTTTCGTAGAGAATGTTGAAAGTTTTTATTTTGTCATATTTATCGTATGATAAAAAGAGAACGAGTTATTGCACAAAAATGAACTTTTTGTAACTAATTAGCGTATCTAGGGGGTTAGGCTGGTCGTGGTGGAAGAATTTTATATTAATATGTTTTTCTGACCACCTGAATCTTACCATAAAACCAAAAAATTAGTGTTTAAATTTTTTCATCTTTCACATGATTTTTTGATCCACCGCCTTGAATATAATATAAAATTTAGTTTAAATTAGTTTTTCTCATATGCGTTTGTATGACTTTTACGAGTGTTAATCGTTATTTTAGTTATGTGCAGTTAAGTATATTAAAGTAGCACCTTTAACCGTATATTTTGTTGATAATGTATTTTCTTTAATAGGTTTTTGGTGTCTGGATTAGTACTCTGTTGTTAAAATATCAAACCTAGTATAGATATCTAATAAAGAACATAATAACGTGTTTAATATAGATATACTATCTATGTTGAATTTAAAAATAAAGTATCTTTTTGGAGTAACTTGTAACTTTTAAAAAGTAACTTACAGTTACTAGGAACTTAGTTACTTTTTGATTAAATGTATTTTTTGGAGAGTATCTAAGATACTTTTAAAAAAAGTAACTTGTATCTTGTATCTAGATACATTTTGTGAGTAATTATTTCAGCTCTGAATATGTGAACATTTGTCTAAATTCTCTAAAATGTCCAATGTAGGCCAAACACAGTTTCTTTAGCCAATTCAAAGTTTCTACGCGAGACTTTGGTCATTAGTTTTTTGAGAAGTAAAAAATAAATCTATTTGATAACGTTTTTATATAAAAGAAATAAGCTTACAATTATATTATTACATATGTACAAATCATTCTCATTGAAAATTATAAATAACTGAAATATTTAAAATTTCTTCGTTTTTCATATGTTTCTTTTTTCACTTTATCGCTGATCAAGAGGTCAGTAGTTACAAAACAAGATCTGAAACAAAACGAAAAGTTTATGATACATACGAATACAGATATAGGTCAGTCTTCATGCAGTATACATTTTAGAAAATGGTTCAATAATTTCAAGTTTAACCGTGGGCCTCTTATCGTTATTTAATATATAATCTGTATTTAATTTTCAAATATTCACAGTTTATTATTTTTGAAGTTTTGACAACGGCGTTAGATTTCATATGCCAAGCAATTAATTTAAATTAAATTTTTAAGTATTTTATATTTTCTTTTTTAAATTGGATGGAATGAACCCAGGGCCCGATACCCGATCCAGCTTTTCTGCAAATCCAGACGTTTTCTTTTGCTGTTCTTATATTTTGATTAACAACATTTTTTGCAGTGAATTTTACGTAAGGATTTATTTCTATATCTAATATTAAGCCATGTATATTCTAATATTAAACCAATATTTAACGGAAATTACTTATATAAGCGTAGTTGTAATACTGGAAATATATTCAGAAGGTGAAAACAATAAAAATAAATCAAATTATCTCTAAGTATGTATATGTTATGCTTTATTTTGTAAAAAAAATATTAAAAAATTTAAAGTATTTAAATAACAATGAAAAAAATCACTTAATCCGTAATTATGCGGAAAAAGAAGTTATTGTTGCTTTTTGTTCCGATAACAAGAGGCAGCAATAACCTTATGAAAGAAATGTCCAAAACTTTCCCTAATTAACGATTTCCGCATCTCTCATAGATTGATTTCCAAGATCCAAATACTGGTGCAGCGAAATCCGTACACGCTATATATAGTATACTTTTATCAGATATATCTTATATTTAATTTAATCCAAAAATTCCGCAATCCATTTTCAAATGTCAATAATCCGAAAACAATGGACGTTTCCCAGGAAACGAAACTACATTCGCTTTAGTGTTTTAATTAAGCACTGTCAATAAATCAACGTGAAAGTATAAATAGGAAAATAAATAAAATATAAATATACAAATATCTAACCTTCAAAAACAATTTTTATCCAAAAAAATCTAAACCAAAACAACATTTTTTTTATAAACAAGTAAACAAGCTGGGGATAATAAAATAAAATTATACTTTTTCTTTTTTAAATAAAATATATTACTGTTTGAAAAGTAATAGTGGGACCGAGTCTTACTATGACGGGGCCCCAGGCTCTCGGTCGTATAAAAAAAATGCAATTTAAAGGTTAAAGGAGGAAGCAAAATACAATAGAGCACCCTGATCCTGAACTTTTCAAACCTCATAGTATACTACATCTACAATCTTTCATTATTCAATGAATTACTTAATAAATACTCAAAAAAATACGCGACAAACGAAGTCAGAAGGAATTAATTCTTATATTTTACAGTATAGCGAGGAGGCTTGATTGTTAAAGCAAAACCAAAACACAAAAGACTACGGGTTAAATCAGTGTCAAACAAATGACCGTTTTGAGTAAAATGTAAGTCAAGAGCTAGTTTAGGAATAAAGCGTACACCAACATCAAAGTTTATTAACTAAAACTGTCTTCTTGCCATCCTGGCGGTTTCATGCCACGGTGCAAATGCAAATCCAGACGTTTCTTGTATCGACCTGCGACGTGATGAGTATATTTATTAAAAACCGAAGCTACTTCGAACAGATGATTTAAAAAATGGAAAATAAAAGATCCTCTAAATGGATCCCACCGTTACTTATCGTTGGGATCCATCGAGAAATTTCCTCGGGGTCCATCATATCACTGTTGGTGTCGCCTGTTAGCAGGGCCTTCGACCTATACATTGCAATCGTATTGTCTCTTTGTTTTGCGTTTTAATTTCAATAGCCTTAAAATGTTCGAAAGCAGAACAACTTCTAGAGTAAGTCACTTTTACCAAAAATTTGTTTTGATGTTATTAATTTTTTTCTGTCTTCTATAGCAGATACTGTACCGTACTCCACCTAAAGAGTTGGCAAATAAAATTTATTAAAGGAGAATGCATTAAAATTATTTGATATGTTGTAGTCCCCAGCTTGTACTTTAGTTTTCTGAAAAAGAGGGATCGAGGATGGAGGGTTCGTCGGTTAATTTCGGCGCTATGGCAGTTCATAGGCGTAACATAATTGTTTACGCCAATATATTTATTAGAGTTATAGAATTCGTTAAGATATTTTAGGTTTAATCTATTTTGTTTGCTTCAAACTGTGATATTGTTCTCAATTGTTTTTATTCTACGTATTATGGGCTATTATTAATATACACACATATATACACAGATATATATATATATATATATATATATATATATATATATATATATATATATATATATATATTATAGAGTTTTCTTTAGTGCTTTTTTTATATTTTTATGTTTGTTAAATTATAAAATCGTAAGTTCGACTCGGCGAGCTGATGTTTTAGAGCAACTTAATAAGATTATAATTTTAATGTAAATACTCCGGCTAATTGAACTTAGCAAACGTTGGAAAAGTTTTTTTATAATTTGGCTATGGGCGCCAGAGCTATAGGATCTCGAAGAAGAAAGATATACAGATATAAAATAAAGGAAGAGAGCAACTTAAAATAATTAGATTTAGATATTTAATAAAAAATAAAGATACAATATATGCTAATGTGACCTAAATTAAATAAATGAAAAACAAAATCACGTAACTACCAATTTATTTTTCCTTGGACTGTGTTTTCTTTTGAATATTGTTTTCAATTTTTACAATATAAGTACCTGACATACGTCAGTTTATAAATTTCCACATATATAGATTAATAACAATTTAGAAGTGGAAGTTAAATTAAATTTCTCTTACAATTGAAATGATTATATTTTATATTTTGGAAAAAATTTGGTTATTTATTTTTTCTCAATATATGCATAAAAATCAATTAATTATTAAATTAAGGTTAGAAAGTACATTTTCTCATAAAATTATGTTAAAATATTCAAACGATTCAATTTAACAAAGATAATAAATTACGATTTAAGTCAGCAAGGATAAGAAAATCATATAGATCTAAAGAACTTAAATGGGTTAAATAAATTTAGTTGGTAATTAGATTTTTTTAATATTTTTTAAGCAGCTGATCGTTTATTAGTATGATTGAATTTTATTTATCTGAAATTCTTTGTGAACAAACAAACAATGAAACTATCTATGAAAATTATGTGTTCGGTTGTTGATTATCAATTAGTTAAGCAGCTGATCTTTTATCAGTTTGATTTAATTTAATTAGTAGATAATATGAAGTTCTTTTCGAACAAACAAACAATGAAACTCAATTATGTGTTCGGTTGTTGAATATTAATTAGTAAAGCAGCTGATCTTAAATCAGTTTAATTTAATTAGTAGATATTATGAAGTTCTTTTTGAACAAACAAACAATGAAACTCAATTTTATGATTGGCTGATATTTGACCTTATGCAAAATTTCTAAAATGACAACATGACTCTAGATAATTCCAGACACTTTTAAGCAAATTTCTTAAGTAGAAAAAATTTAATCATAAATAGTCAAGTTATTATAAATTCAAATTAAGATAGAATAAGAGAAATTTTAATTCAAAAAGTCCAATTTGATATTAGAGGAAAATTACAATAGAAAAGAAAATCGAAATTTCAGTTCCATAATCCCAATAAATTTACCATGAAATAAAATGCCACAATCTTAAATTTAAATTAGTGAAATATCAATGGTATTACTCACTAGTATGATACCTTGATTTAATTACACTCACATAATTTATAAGAAAGAAAAATTTTATACCTAATTAGGATAAATATAAATGTCCAAAAATCTTTAAGAAATTAATATTTTAGTACAGATAATAATTTTTACAAGTAAATATACCAATGCCACATAGACAATATTTATACACAGTGTAAGTATTAATTTATACCTACATTAAATTTGATATATTTAAATCAAGAAGATATGTCTAAATTTTACGTAAATCGAGGCGAAAATTTTTATATATGTATATTTTTTTACAATAATTTATAATTTATACCATTTATATATTTTTATTATTATTAACTAATAAAAAGAAGGAATTGAAGACTGAAGAGAGGTTTCGGTATGTAGTTTTCAAATAAGCATTAAGTAATTCCTAATGAATTAATGCATGGCCACTACATCAATCCAAAGAAGCGAAAATAAGAAAATTATAAATCACTTATCTTTTCAACATATGTCCGGGAGTATATCCTTGCTATGGCGTCATTCCTTGTAGACTACCCAAGTCCAAAACAGGAACAATGACACCCTGGAACTAGCCACACAGCACTTGTCCAGAAAAATGACCACACGGTACTAAAAAAGGACTTCTTCCTCCAGGAATTGAGAAGATTTACCACAAAACAGTTACCATTAAATTTTCCTCGCCCCGGAATCACTTTTAATTTGAATTATGCAATAAATTCTTCATTTTATTGATTATTTTCTTTTAATATCCATTTTCCAATTAATAATTAAAACAATTGAAAGTGGTAGGGAAAAAATTGTAGAGAAGAGGAAAAATGTTAAAAGAAAAAAAAAACCTGAAACAAAATGGCGAAATGAGTCAACATGTTCACAATGCACAAAAATGTAATTTTTCTTGCCAGAAAACACTCAAAATTAACTTACCAGATGTTATGGCTTAAGAAAGCAGTAATCCATTACTGAATTGAGATTTTATTGGATTTAATCCAGCATCTAGGCTGACTAAGTTAAAATATTAACTAAATTCCAACTAACTTATCTCATGTTTGCTTTCAACAATAGAAATTTTGCAAAAGAGGCTCGAAACGACTGACCCATTATGGTTTTATGGAATCGGACTACATAAAAACAGTACAACCGTATGTCTCACCAAAACATGGCGCCAATTCAGAATCTATTTTTGGCAGTTAAGATTTTTAATAATGAAAAACCCAATTAATAGTTAATATTTGATCAATCTAAAACTCAGGAAATTTTCTCAATACAACTATCTATGTGATACACCTAATAAAGAATCAATTAGGGACCATTTTATAATAATATTCATGAAATTGAAAAGCATATGTATACATTTTATTTTAAATGTAGCGGACGAAATCTTAATCTACAAATTTTCTTCGCAAAGCGAGAATTTGCGATCTGTTGATTCGGGATCGATATAATAACTTCGGTGCCATGCGTGCGGTACTTAATAGTCCAAGCAATTGTTAATCTAGTAAAATTGTGATTTGATGCTATTAATTAGTAAATTGTTAATATTATTTAGTTTAAATTGAATTTTGAACCAAACATTGTAACGAACGGAAAAGTTTGTTATAATATATATATATATATATATATATATATATATATATATATATATATATATATATATATATATATATATATATATATATATATATATATATATATATATATATATATATAAGTGTTAAAAGTTACAGTTCACTAAAAGGTCAAATGTTCATAAGGTCCCGATGTAATTTGTTATTTTTCATTTTCTTACATTATATATAGCTTTTAATTATGTAATTTATAATTATTTGTGCATAAGACAAAACCAGTGCTGCACAGTCATTCTGACAAATCGGTCAAGTGCCGTCCCTGCATTCGATCTCCCATGCATGCATCCTAAGTGTTAAAAGTTACAGTTCACTGAAGAAGTCAACTGGTGAAGATCTTAATTGACGTAATGTAATTAAGGGACTCATAAGGTCTTTCGATGTAATTTGTTATTTAATATCATTTTCTCTACATTATATATAGCTTTTAATTATGTAATTTATAATTATTTGTGCATAAGACGGTATCGATCTTAAAAGTAATATTTTTGCACCGGTATAAGGATACAATTTTTATTTTTTTTCTTGATAAACTATTAATAATTTGAATAGTATTCAAAGCAAATGTTTTTAACTGCATTTTTTTTATTTGTAAAACTTTCTTTTCTGTAGTTGTTATATAACTACTCATTTGGGATAAAAAAGAAATTAGAATCTATGATCGCATTCAAATTATCTGCGCTTTGCTGATATCATATTAATAATCCCAAAGATATAGACAAACTTAAGGTAAAATGCTAGGAAAATCAAATACGGCCTCGAAACGACTTTTTACAAAACAAAAATTATGAGTTCAGATGATCTCTGAGAGCCTGCTGCTTTTGAAAATTTGACATATATTTTGAAACAAAGAACTACCCGATCTTAGTTTGAAGGTTTAAATTTGGATTTATTTAACTGTGATTTATTTACATACATTTTTCCTTCTTTTCTGTAGTTATTATATGTATAGCAATATATGCATTGCTTACATTTTGAAAATTTAAATTTTGTTTTATTTATTTTTTTTTGTATTTCTCTTTCTTTTCTTAAATTTGTTGTATTCTCTCTATAGTGCTCCAGTTTTCAAGGTTGTTTTACGTTATTACGGCAAATATTAAACAATTAGACGTCGACAGATGGGCATGTTTAATATTTTAATTTAAAAATTAAACAGTAACACTATCAAGCGATCTGAATAGCAAGATGCATCAACCGAAATACTCTCTTATAAAGTATTAAAATTATATATCGAGAAACAATGTATTGCTCTTGAAACCGAAACCTTAACTTGTGCAAAAAATCCACATTCAAGCCAATTTCAAAACAGTGGATTTTTGATTGCGTCTGATGGGAGAATAAAACAAAACAATCTCTTAAATGTAATACAAAAATTAAATTTGATATACCAATGTTCTCTTTTTTTTGAAAAAATCTCCCATCCCTTCACTCACATTCCTAAAATCGAAAAATGGTGTTTTAATTGCCTTGATTCAGATCATCATCAGTGTCAATCTTATTCGTTATGTCGTTTATGTCATGCAAAACATCATACTCTGTTGCATATTCAAAGGTCTGCAAATCATTCTAATTCACAGACAAATGCACATTTCTAGGATGTTTTTCCACAATTTTCAATATTTGAACGTTGTGAATTCATCTCAGAATGTGCCCAATTTTTAGTCTACTATTATTTACTCATGTATTAATAATTCTGGCGGTGCTGCGACAGTTTTGCTCATTAATGTTCCGGTGGAAATACTCGATTGTCAAGATCATTTCTAGCCAGTTCAAATTCTAGTCGACAGTTGCGGTCAAGTAAATATTATAAATTCTCACTGTCTTAAACGTTTAGGTTCAAAAAGGTCTGCTCCTCTACTTGGCTTAGTCAGATCAATTCCCAATGCAACCTGGTTTTCCTTGTTTTAAATTCGAATCTGTGGTTATGAAGAAAATATGTTCAGATATGCTTAGTAGCAGGTTATCTTCTGAGAACTGAAATATTCTCTCAAAACTTCAAATGATCCCAAGGTTTATGTTTCTAGACCAGTTGATTTGCTGCTAATCTCTTTTCGATAATTTTACTTTGGTTACTCTCAAAGTTCAAGGTATTACTAATTTGGTTTTTCCTCTTAGCTCTTTTCTTGCATCTCTAGGTTCTTCTCTTGACGTGACCTTAAAACAATTTTGTGAACTTGAGGAAGAACCATCTGCTCATCTTTTTTCTCTTCTGTTTATGAGAATATTTATTAGTCTTTGGTGACTCGTGAAGCAACTGAGAGTTACACTGTAGCGTTTCCCTTTTAAGAAGGTGATCCTACATTTGTTGATTCGTATGCTAAGGCACTATGACATTTTTACTCTTTAGAACAGTGGTCGCTAACCAATAAACCATGAGCTACCTACTTGTTAACCAACCTTAAAGCCAGCCTAACCGAAATAATGCACAGTTGTATTTGAGATACATGTTTTTATGTAATTAATAAATACTTAGCTAATACTAATACATACTTAAAAAGTAAACAAAATTTTCATATAGCCATAATAGCGTGATATATACGACTTAATAAAAGTAAACAAAACACTACAATTAAAATTTTATTCAGTCAATGAGAAGGTTGACAGTCGGACTTATTGATAATTTTTTTGATATTCGCAGTGTATTTTGATACAGCCATTCGAACACATTATCCAGATGTTCATCTGTAAGCCGATTGCGGTATTTGTTGTTAATAAACTTCATATTGGAGAAATAAGATTCGCATAAATAGGTTGAAGTAAATAACTCTTTCACTTTTAAGGCAACACGACATAGAATTGAATATTTGTCTTTACTTATTATAGGCCAGATATATTTTGTACTCGAAACTAACGATTTCAATGCTAAATCACTTTGAAATGCAATCACTTCCATTTCAGTTGTAGCGATGTCTTCGCCAAAGTTCTGCATAACACTAGTTGCAAACTGTTGGATATCAATTTCCGTGAAGTGTGATACAACAAATTGAGCCACCAATGCCATTTTGTTGAAATCCTTAAACCAATTTTTGAAGTTATCCTTCAAGTCAAAAACTATTTCTACATTTACTGTCATAGGTTTCTATTGGATTTTGAGATATCTTTTCTGAAAGAACAGGAAAATGCTTGACATCACGGTTGATTAGGGTTTGTTCCCAAAACTCAAGTTTTTCTATGAATGCATTTATATCGGAAATCATTACCGCCAGTTCTTTATCTCTTCCCTGAAGTTGCAAATTGGGTTCATCAATCTTGTCTGTAATGTCCACAAGAAACCCAAAATCTCTAAGCCAAATTGAATTTTCCAGTTCCTGAATCGGTTCGCCGCGTTGTTTGAAAAATTGAACTATGACACATAGGGCTTCATTAAAACGTGTTAACACTCGTCCTCTACTTAACCATCGCACTTCAGAATAAAGAAGTAAATCTCCATACTGACAATCAATTTCATCGGCTAAGATTTTGAATAATCTTTGTAATGCGTGAGCTCTAATCTTGTTTACAATTTTTGCTACCAATTTCATAATGCTTGCTGATGACTAATGCAATGATAACACAGAAATTGTGGAAAGCGTTCATCTTTACGACAAAATGCTACTAGACCCTTATCACAACCCACCATAACTGGAGCCTCTCCAGTTGTCAAGCCTACCAATTTTGAAAATAGAATTTTTTCAGAGGATATAAAATAATAATCTTCGAAAGATCTTTAATCATAAAATCATTAAAAACCATCCTGACGAACACGGCTATCTTGGAGGTGTCAACCACATTTGTTGATTCATCCAGTTCAAGAGAAAAGTAAACACAGTTTAACTGTGAAAAAATGTCCTTGCTTAGTACTTCCATCACTGTATTAGCAGAAAGTTACGTAGATTTTATTGCTGAAACTATCTCGTATTTATTTTTAAAGTTCGAAAATAAGGAATCTGCAGCTTCTAAAAACGCCTGTTTTATTATTTCCCCGTCTTCATACGGCTTCTTTTTTTGTGCAATTATTTCGGCCACACGGTATGATGCTTCCGTTGTAGACTTATTTTTGTCAACTGCTTTTAAAAATATTGACTGTTATTCAATTAACTAGTTCTTTAATTGATTCAGTTTTTCTTTTCTGCTGGCATGTAATGGAAAATATTTTTCAAAATTCGGATGTACACTTTTATGATGCCTCTCAATATTTCCTTTTTTAGCAGCCGAAACACAGGCAGTACACTTTAACTTCTGTAAAAAAATACTGTTCTTCCCAATCCGAATGAAAATTGTATGTATTTACTTTCTTAGTACTGCTTTCCATAATTTTTTTTATTTCCCTCTGTGTACTAGCATATCTAATTCCTTTTAGTTTTAAACTGAACGCGTTATATCCCCTACATGCTAATTTATCGCGTTCAAAGCAATC
The DNA here is from genome assembly GCA_030620095.1 of Kuschelorhynchus macadamiae. NCBI lineage: Eukaryota > Metazoa > Arthropoda > Insecta > Coleoptera > Curculionidae > Kuschelorhynchus > Kuschelorhynchus macadamiae. Next base: position 3,081,749 of record JAUTXW010001380.1, read on the forward strand.
CAGATCATTCTCTTGTTCTCAAACAATCACGCGATGCTGGCGCTCTGGTAAATTCTAGCAGCTGTTGTCCAGAGCGCTCACCGCAGCTTTCATATTGTGATTTTTTTTGCAAAATTTATGAGCGCTTCTGCTTTACAAGATATGTTGTGAGCTACCAGAAATGTGTTCGCGAGCTACCGGTAGATCGCGATCGACGGGTTGGCGACCACTGCTTTAGAACGAGATTATCTCGATTCTCAGCATATGGAAAAAAGTTCTTCTCATATTGGGTATTACATTCATCATCACTGTGTTCTAAACCCCGCTCACGATAATTTACTGAATGATACATTCCTTACACGTTTTAAGATGCAACAAGATACTTTATTATTTTTTTAAATTTCAGAATTCATCAGTATGAGTTTACTGCCAATATATGGCAAATGTATCGACACATTTTCACAAGACCCGAACAAAGGCAATATAAAAAAATATATTTTGGCGATTTTCTCCAGATGAAACCCTAGAAGAATATAAATTGAAAACTATTACCCATGGTTTCTTCACTCTGCTTCATATTTGCCACTTAGAATTTGGGCTCAGTTAGTTTGAAAATCATCCTTAATGATATCTTTGTGGATGATTTGGATGGGACTGTTCAGATTTGAAACAGTCCAAGGTACTCCTGTTCGGAAATTTGTAAGTTAACCCAAAAGGGAGGTTTCGAACAAAGATAATGGGTCCTAAATAAATATTATCTTATAAGTACCTATCCAGAGACTCATATCACACTCAGTACATTCTAAATTTTGATTCCCATGAAAATATTTCTTTTAAAATTTTTGGCTTATGTTGGAATCCTGTTCTGATTGTTTCTCGTATTCCGTTGATGTTTTAAATCGATCATATACAAAACGTACTCTTTTTTTCTGAGCTTGCTCGAATTTTTGATCACCTTGGGTTTTTATCTTCCCTGACTTTCTTTGCAAAATATTTGATTCAGCATCTTTGGAGTTTGGGACTTGGTTGAGATGATGAAATTCCATCGCTTACATTAGAAAAATGGGTTCAATATAAATCACTATATTTCCCAAAATTCAAATTATCCAATGGCTTAATCCTTGGGAAACCATGGATTTACTGAGAGTTCTGAAAAGGGATTTTCTGCTGTTGTTTGTTTGAAAAGTCTCACTTAGGATAGTATATATGCCTGTAATATGTGGTCCCATAGACCCAAAAAACGCGAAAAAACGATTATTATTTGATTAGCCGAGAAAAGCCAAAAACATAATAGGACGATTACTAAATACTCAATTCACCGCAAAATGACCAATAAATAGGTTATAGTCACATATTTGTGGTATGGTGCGTCGAGAAAGTTATATTTCACTATTTTTATATTTTCTGAATAATTCTTACCTCATTTTTGCAATGCTAGCGTAATTTAAAATCTAAACTAAACCGAAAAATGATGACAGATGGTGAAAGATAAAACATTTAAGAAGATCTCAGTGTAAAAAAAAATTAAAACACATCGTTTGTAATTTGGTGGTAGTACTTATAGATATTTATGTATATTTTTTTTACATGTTAATATAAATTTAGACTAAACAAATTTTCAGAATAAGTCACAACCCTCTAATATATCTTATCAGATAGCTTAAGGTATCCAGAAGCCAGAAATAAAACAATTAGCCGCGCATACTCGCGCCTAAGAAATTTCAAAGCGAACGTGATTACATTTTTGCTTATCAATTTGACGTCTGCTAATTCGTAAAGAAGCTGACGTTTTAAATTATTTAATTTTTTTATCATTAATAAGTGATTTATGTTAATTGATTGAAAATAGTGCGTGCAAGTTTTGTGTAAGTGTGTATATATAGGTATACAGGATGTAAATAAAAATGTTGACCAGGCGCGAATGTTTTGAAGTGCTGCGTGAGAAGAAGAAGAATTCACCTGGAAAGGAGTGATGTTGTCACCTATTCAACTATTTAGTGAGGTAAATATTTTGACAAGATATTTCGAATTTCAAAAAGTACAAAGAAGCATTTTTACCGATTGTATTAAAATCCAGTTTTTACATTGTTTTTCAAATGAATCGCAAAATATAGGGCATTTCAGTAAGGCGCGCCTAAGATAGGGCTTAAACGATATCAGCTATGTAAGGTTGACCAAATCCTATGACCTAAAAATATTTTTACATATACAGGGTTACTCACAAAAAAGTTATGATACCTACAATATAGAATTTTTTTAATTGAACACCATGTATATTATTTTGTTTTTAAATTCTACCTGGAGTTCTAGACACATTTGCATAATATTCTGTACCTAACTTTACCTGTTTTCAAATTGATAACAATTAAAAATTGGCATTTTTCCTGCTTTTTTTACTTACAGTAGGAAAACGGGCAAAAATCGATTTCACTTTCCTATCTTAACCTTTTAAGGGCTATCTAATGGAGATATTGCTATACGAAATTTGATACTTATGGTACTACCGATAGTAGGTACTGGCTTATTGAGTACCTATAGCTAATAAAAAGTTAAGACAAGAAAGTGAAATCCGTTTTTGGCTATCTTTATTTTTAATTATTTTTTTTTAATTTTTAACTTGAAAATAGTTAAATTTAGGTATAATAAAAAAAATGTGAATCTTATAAGTAGAAACTTGTCATTTATTTGCTAAGGACATTGTAACAAAACAACATTTTACGCTGTAACTTTTCTGATCATTATTTAGTTAATTACGTGTACTACTGTATTAAATAATTATTGTATAATTATTTAAGGCGTCAACACAATGCAGAGAATCGGGCAGAGAGCGACATCGACATAAAATTAACTAAAAAACGTGTTTCGGCTTTTCACTCAACTATTGAAAAGAAATGGATTGCAAGTCAAAGGAAACTTGACCGATTTCTTTTGCAAAATGATGAATGGCTTAACCAGAACGCATGTCTAACTTTATATACCAGCTGCTGGTAAGTGTGATTGCCATTATGTCTTATAGTGTTTATTAGCTACGTACCTATACCATGTAAATGTTTTATATGCATTGAAAAAGAAAATGGTTGTATATTTTTTTTTTCAGGTTCAGGTCGTCCAAAACAAGAATTTTCTTCTTTATCTAAGGGAGCCAAACGAAAACGCACCGCTAATCTACGAAAGTCCCATAATTCAAGTGAATTAACACACGCTGCTGCTTTGTCAATAAAATCAGATGGTAATCTAGACGCTTCTCACCTCTTAAAGGAAACAGTTAGGAGTCCTACAAGAGCTTCTAAGATTCGAAAAGCATGGACTGATAGTCAAAAGGACAATAAATTATTAAAGAAATTTACAGACAATGAGGCTTTGTCCCTTTTTATAGAAGCTAAATTATCAAAAGCTCAGTATACATTAATTCGATCAAAGCTGCTCTTAAAAAAATGCTGATATATTACCAAGTTATAATCGGGTACTTTCGGCAAAGAAGATGTGCTACCCAGAAGAACGTTCCATTAAAACCACAGAAAAAGGCGTTGAAGTTGCTCTCCAGTCCCTGCTTAATAAAACAACGGAGCGTCTAGTAACGATGCAAGAGCCTGTTCTACAAACTATGTCACCCAACGAATGTTTAAATTTAACATTAATTAGTAAGTGGGGCTTTGACGGAGCCTCAGGTCAATCTGCTTACAACAAAAAAAAAACCGATTTGGAGCTAGATGACAAATCTATTTTAATGGCATCTCTTGTGCCATTACAACTGTTTGGCCACTCTGATGATTCCCAGGAAAAAATTGTAATATGGCAAAACCCTTCGCCTAGGTTTTGTCGACCCATTAGCTTTTCTTTCATCAAAGAAACCAATAAAACAGTAGTTGATCTGAATAAACACATCCAAGCCCAAGCAGATTCCCTTCTCGTATCATCCATAAATATTACAGACCGTTTGTGCACAGTACATCATCAGCTTCATCTTACTATGCTAGATGGAAAAGCTTGTAACTATGTGACAGAAACCAAATCTACACAGCGTTGTAATGTTTGCAATGCTTTGCAATCGGAAATGAACGACATCGACTCAGTATTAAAAAAAAAGATAAATTTAGAGTCTTTAAAAAACGGTTTATCAACATTACATATGTGGATACGCCTATTTGAATGCATTCTCCATATAGCATATAAGCTTGACATTGGTTGTGGCCGTTGCAGTGGTAGTGCAAATAAGGAAAAAGTTGAAAATAGGAAAAAAAAATCCAACTTCTCTTTAAAGAAAAAATGCACTTGAACGTCGACGTTGTTGTGCAAGGATTCGGGACGTCAAACACCGGAAATACTGCAAGAACTTTTTTTAAAAATCCAGAGCTCTCAGCAGAAATTACTGGTATAGATGCGGGCCTTATTAGACGTCTGTCGAACATCTTACATGCTGTAGGGAGTGGATTTGAGATTAATATTGAGGAGTTTCGGCGATACACACATGAAACAGCACAAGAATACGTGAGACTATATCCGAAATATTACATGACTCCATCTCTTCATAAGCTGCTGGTGCATGGGACTGACATAATCGCTGCACAACCGTTACCAATTGGTCAGTTTTCAGAGGAGGCGCAGGAGGCGCGAAACAAAGATTTTCGGAAATATCGACTAAACAATACTCGAAAAACTAGTCGAGAAGAGTGTAAAATTTATTTAATATGCTCATCGTGTCATCAGATCCGCTGATATCAAGCATGAGAAATCTTCTTCGAAAAGCGGACTCCTATTAACCCCATGTACTGTCACAAATACTCGTTGAGGATGGAGAAGCAGAACACGAAGAAATGGAAGATGAAAACAAAGATTGATCGTTTGCGCATTTAGTTTTTAGTTGTTAATATAAATTATTGTATAGTACTTTAATTTGTTAGTCTCTATGAACCAAACACTTGTTAAATAATTTAAAATATATAATAACATACAGGGTATCCTAGTTTAAACAAAACAAATCAATTTAAAGTTTTTTTTTGTGTGAAAAGGACAAAACGGTAAAAAAAATGGCTTCGAAAACAAAGTTGACGTGTTTGTCCTTTTTACACCAAAATACCTATTGCCTTGTTTCGCTTAAACTGGGACACCCTGTATATCCATAATTGTTATCTATTTATTATTATAATTTATAATTATGATGTATGACACCTAAAGACATACTTTTACATGAATCCTATTGGTACTTAATTTTCTAAAAAAATGGGACGGGAATTTTATACTGAAACACCCTGTATAGCTAAGCTATCAAATTTAATTGGATACCAAAATCTAGTTTTTTACTCATAATGGTAAAATCTCTCTAGAAACATAGTTTTTTTATCAATCATAGGTAGAGTTACTCTATTTAACCGAAAGAATATGGTGCGATTTTTTTTATTGGAACATCCTGTATAGCCGAGCTCTTAATATTTCAGAATCAATATGTTAGATTTGGACTACTCATGTCAAAATCCCTATAAAAACACAATTTTATATCAATCGTAAGGGTGCCTGTAATTTTTCGCGTTTTTTCGGTCTATGGGACCACAGTGCGCCGGTGGAGTTATGCGCTACTCTACTTTTTTTTAAATTGATAACTTACGTTATTTCTACATTCCAAGACAAACTCTCTACACATAAAGTTTTGCGTGGCAACAGCTTTGCAATTGCTTGCTTTTGACTTTTGATAGTAATCAAATGAGTCTAATTCAAGACATAATTAATTCCTTCTTCGTCTTGGTTTCAGTTTTGCTCGTCCGATTTGTTCAGTTGTCTCAATTTTCGTTATGGTGTGCGGGACCTGCTTGACTTCAGCTTGAAGATCAATGGCCAAACTCGGCGTTTTTTTTAGACTTATCCAAAATTAAAATGATAGTGGTTTTTTGTTGAAATTTACTAAAACCCTAAAATCTCCAAAAGAAAGTTTGTCGGACCATTCTCTCAGAATAATGATCTCTTAGTTTTGGTCAAGTTTATGCAGTATGTTTCTTTTTTTGAAGATATTGAAAACCTTGAGAAAAATAATCCTTATCTAAGCCTCGTCGGAAACTATTCTCAGGTGGGCAAAAGAATATTGACATTCATTTAAATCATAAATGTTTAGTTGTGCATTGTACAGGGTGGTAGTTCAATGTGTAAAAATCTATAAATATTACTTATTAAAATTTAATGTAACTTAACCTCGACCAACTTGTATATTATTTTTCAAATAACCATAAAACTAATTTCTGATATTTTTTGTATCCATTAAATATTATTGAAAGTTAATTTTAAACTATTTGTTAAGTTTTAGTCGTAAATTCTGGAATGTTGAACAATAGTTTAATTTATGATGTTATGCCTATAAACTAACCAATGAACCCCCCGAGATTTGTTCACAAAACTAAACTTCAGGGTGGCGACTACAACATATAAAAGAATTATAAAAAACACCGAAACCGTTTTTCAATGTGTTGGATGCTTGGTTAAAAGCATGTTGAATTTAGAAAAAAATATCGAAAACAAAAATAAGTGTTAATAAAAAAAACATATTCCATAAAAAATATTTTGTAGTGTAATACATGTAAAAACACTTGGGCTTCCATGCAGATAGTTTAGAAGGCTTATTTATCTGCGAATATGAAATAGTAATGCAAGTACATTTACTCTCTATCTAAAATTGATATACCGTTAGATAATGCTAAAGTTACATACGTATCGTTTTACTCGAGTTGACAGATGACAAATAAATCCCGAGGTTTAAAATATTAAGCAAAATCTGGAAAACTGTTCCTATGCGAAGATTTAGGTTTTTGTCGTGATGACAACGACGATTTGTCAAGGGGGGATTAGAGTTAGCACAGTTTCAAAAATAGTTTATTTTTGATGACAAGATTTACGGTTGAGGGTTCGCGAATGTTATTTTATGTGTAACAATAGACAGCAAATGGATTTACAGAGACTGTTCGTAAAAGAGAAACACATATTATTTTTACGTTTAAAAGGATTTTTGATATATTTATGCTCCTTTAAATCCAGCATGATTTAAAACCTTATAAATAAGAGATGCGGGTTTTAAAATATTTGTTGTATCTTTGGGATGGTCAAACGGAAGAAATTAATATAGAATATTATTGATAATATCTTATACTATAAATAACAAAGAATTACCCGGATACCTTCAAAAGAGGGTTGGCTAGTGATGCTCCAAGACGAGACGAGAAATGAATAAAGCTTCATCTCCTCTGGTTTCGACTTTGGCTAATCTAGTATCGTCTCGATCTCAAAATATTGAACGAGAAAAGTCGAGATCAGGGTTTGGTCTCATCTTATCTCGAAAAAACTCGTCCAGACTTAAAGTTAATTTTTATCTGTCCGGTTAAAAGTTAAATAAATAATATCAACTGAAGATGATAGTTCATTATAGTTGTTTGACAAATAACGGAAAATTTTCCAATCGTGGGAAAAAGTACTTCTTAATTCACTTTTTACATCAGTATCAACTATAGAGGTAGTTAATAAAAAAAGGTTGAAGATAATTCTTGGCAACATTCTAAGATATTTTAATTATTTTAAATAAGTCTTTAAATTCCTAAAAACTATTTTAAATCTTTTTTTCTAAATTCTAATTATGCAATGAATCGCCTTTTAAGACAACAGAGTTATGGTAATTTTGCTATAACTGTTTTTTTTTTGTTCTAAAACATTATGGGTATTCCATTTGTAAAGGGACTATCACTCTGCATCGAGAAAAGAAAATTATAAACAAATAATTGTAAGATTTATCAAGGAAACTTTCGTTTATTAAGTGTATAGAGGGGTTATCTAAAGGGGTTTTTAAAAAGTTGTAAATATTTGGTGGAATATAATAACCTAACTTTTAAATTTCCCCAATTCGAAATAATAATAACACATTTATTGTTCGACCGTACAATATTACACCAATAATTTATTATATTCTAGTTATTTATTATGGTAGACGGTTAGACAAAGGTTCATAAAATGATTGCAGCCACACAGATAAGTCCGGGTACTGATAAAGCCCGTAAAAACTTATGCATAGAAAATCAAATAGGTATATGACGCGTTTTCAGTTAAGTTACTAAATTTACTGATTTAGATTACGAAATACATTTAATATGTAAAGACATAAAAAAAAGAAAATAAAAGAAAAGAAAAGACACAAAAGGGGAAAAATTGAGAAAGAAGAGGAAAAGAAGAGAGGGGGAAGGAAAATGGTAGGTTATATTTGTGAAATTTGGAATGATAGAGGTTTCAAAGAACATCGGTAGTTTTTTAAAACATAAGAATAATAGTTAATCGCCAAGAAGATTCAGAAAGACTGGAATATTTTTGTCTTTATAATATGCTTAATAGAAAGCATCGAGATCAGTAGTACACAAATTATAAAAAATTGCTCTTAACAGCTCCTTGCGATGTTGTGGAATTGTAACAATGTGATTGTTTCTTAAATTTTGATCGTAGACGTCACTACGAAATTTGAGCTTGTTATAAAAAAACTGAGGTTTTTTATATTTCATGTTCAACCAACCGGCATCTTTTAACTTATGTGAAATATGGTTTCTTCCAGATATTCCGTAATAAAGCGAAGACAGCTATTTTGCACTTTTTGGATACGCCTAACATCGATATTGTCGAGGCAAGGCCCGTAATCGCAGTCACAATGATTGAAAACTGATAACACCAGAGATTCGCAAAGTATTTTTTTGTCTCTAGTGTAAGGTAGTGGCGATGCGTAAAAAGTAATGTAAGTGTTGAATAGGCTACCTTCAGCTTGTTAGTTACACGCTGTTTAAGACGCAAGTTGCAGTCAAGCTGTAATCCTAGACTTTTGCAGGAGTCAGCAAAGGGAATAAAAGCATTGTCTATTTGAATATCTAGGTAGTCTGGCCAAATTGCAATGTGTTCGGTTACCGAATAGAATTACGGTGGATTTACTAGGGTTAAATTAGCATGTGTTGCGGTTTTAAATAGAGCATTAAGATCACTATTTATGTGGCGATTCGCCATATTACTATGAACTGAATCGAGAGATAAATAAATTTGGGTATCATCAGCATAAAGATGATAATGGCAGTGATTGATATTTTTATGAAATTTTCAAATAAATTTAAAGATATTTCAAAAATCAATCATATTCAGGCATTTTCATTAAAAACATGTATTGTTTTTCATACTCCTTCCTAATGAAATAATTACCCCACCCCCTCCCTCCAGCCCGGTCAAACATCATGTGTAATGTGTAATGTACATGAAAATTATGATTAAAAACTTGGTTAGGAAACACTATAGCACAAGAGCGACCTGTTGGATTGGGTGTCGTGCATATCCATAGATAAAGTATTGATGTAAATATAAACAATGTAATTAATAAATTTGTTGCAGGAAAAAAATTGGACGTTATTCTCTAACTATTTATTAGAGGCTGTTTTTTTTTCATTTATGCCACAACAAGTATGATAAAAAATATAGGTATTTATGTTGTTCTCAGACCATTTACAATAAAATATAATAACAATTTTTTTTTAAATTAACCCCCTCCCCCAGAGAGGTTTCGTAAAATCGCTCTTGAGGCCAATGTGGTGTTAATTGGTGCCGCGTCCAAACTTTCAATATTTCAAATATTTCAAATACTAGTCTTATTATTTTTCGTTTATTTCTTCAATGATAATTAGGTAGGCACCAACCTATTTATAGCAGATCTAGGCTGGAGTCTAAATTTAATAAATAAAAACAAATGTTAGTAAAACGCTCTAGTTAGTCAATATAATTTTTTAAAAAATAAATAGACGCCAAAGTGAAAGCTACATACACAGCCAAAAAAGTATATTGTCCAGCAAAAACCACGAAGCGGCCGATCGACAACAAATTGCAAATGATGTTTTAAAATATTCACTTCACATTTCGTCACCACATTTAAACATGTAACATGAAGTGAAAATTACTAATATATTATATTAACCATCGTTAGTAATGACTAATGTAAAGAACTAACAAAGTAATTTAAAAATGAGTAGTATTATTTTATAACAATCAATAATACCTGAAAATGGTAGTATTCAATTCGAGAACATTCCGGGGCTACGGCCATATCGAGACGAGCCGTTGTTGGGTGATATAAGCTACGACGAACGTTATACCATGGGGATGTATGCGAACGTACTACGTACCGCGTGAATTAGTAGCTGAAGAGATGATGGAATCGGCTGGCCGAGCCACTGTCTATAATAAATATATTAGAATATCTGTGGACGGTGGCCTACGGACTGCTGTTAATGGCGTTATTTGTATGTTATTCAAGCAACGATAATAGGAATACCTACCTATTTTGCTATGTGCCCAGGAAATAATAAACTACATTTTGGTTTCAAAATTATTTTTGAAAAATACTTACCTACTTTTTTAAAAATTAATATTCATTTATCGCACGTCTGCATGCATTTCTGTATATAGTTTAAAAGATAGAAAAAAAAAGTTATTTTCTGAGACTTCAGAACTTGTGAAGAAAATAAAGAAATGGCAATTGGAAAATAAAAAATGACCATCGGTTTTGATATGGTTTTAACTCAGATTGAAGCATTGCCTCTTATGGCAGGGATTTTGTCAATTTTCTCGCTTATTGTAAAATAAAGTGTATTGAAAATACAAGCAAAAACCCTCTACATCAGGTAGTTAAAAAAATGGTCTTATTATTTATTAATATTATGTTCAAAATCATTTAAAGGCACAAAACCAATATTTAAATTTAAAATCGTCAGTTAGTACAGCAAATCGGAGTTTTGATTTAAGTCGAGACGAGACGAGAATCTCGGCTCATCTTGATTGTCGAGACCGTAGGTGTTGAGACAAGATTAGGTCGACACGATACGAGACGAGAGTACAAATGTTGTCTCGTCTCGCGGCTTCACTACCCGGGATGGCAGCAGTAGTTAGATTTTAAAAAAATCGGTCCATCTCGGAATTACTTTAGAAAATTCCTGTTACTCTGGATCATATAACTCTGGATAATATATAATTTAGGTGAGAAACTGTTACTCTGGATAATATATAATTTAGGTGAGAATAGCGACAGCGAAATAGAACTCGATATATAAAATAACATTATGAATATACCGGGTGACAACGGAACTACTATCCATGCTCGCATTTTAAAAAGGCTTTAGATAAAAATTTGAAAATTTAGTCGACGATTGGGTTGAGTAATCTGCTGCATATTTTAGGCAAAAAAAAAAAATGACAATCACTTCCGGTTTCACCGGAAACGTTTAAAATTTTGATATTTTGAAGAATTCTACGAGAAAATCTTTTTTCATCAGTTTTTATGTAACATGTCCTATTCCTAAACTTAATAGATTTTGACTTATGGAGCTCTAAAGTTTAACCTATTTTGACATTTATTTGAATTTTTCAAAAAAATGAAGTACGCTACGATCCAAGCAAAAATGATTGAGCAACTTGCATTTTAATCAAGGCACTCTAGAATCCCAGAATAAAAAAAACTGAAGTTAACAATTTCCGAAAATCGATATTTCCGATATGACGATTTTAAAATTTTCATCTATTTTGTGTGAAAACGGTATAACTTGCAACTATACTTTCACTATTTAGCCTACGGTTTTAGTCTCATTTTTTATTTTCAAACAACGGATAATATTTTTTGTTGTACCTATTGGGCTTAGAACAATCATATTAGTCATGCAACTGCCACAGATTGCTATTGTATTTAAAAACAATTAAATTTTGACAGGTAACTTATTTATTACCTGTGAGTTTGAGATTGATTCATTTGGATTTTACAAAAGAAACGAAGTATACTAAAACAAATGATTTATATGATTTATCAATCAAGATTTATCAATTTTTTCAATCTCTGATTTTCTAAAAATGTATCTTGTTATTTTACTTTATTATATAGGTAGGTATGGGTAGGTACCTGATTAATAGGTATAACTAATAATAAATGAACACAAAAAAACGAACGAACCTAATCACAATTAAGATTTTCAAAAACACAACCTTTTTCTCTAATACACACTTTTCTATAATTTTTAGTAGTACATTCTCTTTTTGCGGTATAGTAACATTATTAATACTTGTAATAGTTCGGTTTCCTAACACCTAGATTTTCAGGTGGAGTTAAATAAACTTTTTCTTTCATATGACCCCAGAAGAAAAAATCTAGCAGCGTTAAATCTGGGAAGCGGGCTGGTCACCTCACAAGGTCTATTCGTCCTTACTTATTTGTGCTCAAGCCTGTCATTTACATAGTTCACACAAATCCTTGCACTATGAGCCGTCGCGCCATCCTGTTGAAAATAAATATTGAAAATTTGGGCAAAAGGTAAATTGTTGTTTCCAAAAAGTTCAAATAAACTAGCTATGTAATGGCTCGTTAAAAAATATTGGCCCCACAATTCTCATCTCTAAAACACCTAACCGTAAATTAACACCTGTTCTTAAAAAGATCCTCCTTCCCTGAACAGAAGTTGATTTTCATTCGCCCAATATCTCACATTGTTCCTGTTAAACATTTCTAGAATCGTGAAGTGGCATTTATCAAAAAACAATATCATGCTACTAAAGTTATTATTATGGTTATAATTCTCCATAAACCATCGGCAATATTGAACTCTCCTAGCTAGGTCGTTAGTACCCAGTATTGGTCGATTTGTTATTTGTAGAGTTTATACTTATCTCTCTTTAAAATGTTTCTTGCACTTTCTCTGCTAACTCCGATTTCATTTTCAATTTGACGCATAGTAATGTTGGAAATAGCATTCACACATGCCAGAACGTTTTTTAGCCTGTTCATTAATACTGAATTTTTCTTCATTTTGGGGAATCGTTTTCAAATGTTGTACCAGCCACGGAAAATATGAGTAGCAGGATTGGTTTCTGTTGGGGTATCGATCTGCATAGAGTGTTTGAGTCTGCTTTTTATATCGCAGCTCTTCAGCAAATTATAAAGCATTTTTACTTTTTACCAAAAAAAAATTACAAAAAATTGCAACAATCTGTCAAATTCACAGGTAATAAATAAGTTACCTGTCAAAATTCAATCGATTAAAATTTTAAAATCGTCATATCGAAAATATCGATTTTTGAAAATTGTTAACTTCACTTCTTTATTCTGCCATCTTAGAGTGCCTTCATTGAAATACAAATTGCATCACCTCTTTTGTTCGTAACGCACTTCGATTTTTTTGAAAAATTCAAATAAATTTTAAAATAAGTTAAACTTTACAGCTTCATAAGTCAAAATCTATTAAGTATAGGACATGTTACGTGAAAATTATTTAGAATTTCTCGTAGAATTGAAATATGCAAAAATATACCAGGGTTGCCATTCATAATAGCAAAACTTTAATCGTTTTCGGTGAAATCGGAAATAATTGTCATTTGTTTTTTGTCTAAAAAATCCGAGCCTGGGTAACAGTTCCGTGGTCACCGAGTATAATTAGTATTTGAAAATATTTAGTTTTTTTACACATCGTACAAGTATCAGTGTCAACTTGTTGTCATTAGAACCTTAAACCTGCATTAAATCGCATTGCATTGCATATATCTAGTCTGATCTCCCACTACATAGCCTACTCAATGGGATCGACCCAGGTAGTTTTATTGCAGTCATTCAGTCAGAATCATTTTTCCTGAAATTTAATACCTGCTTCTCTCTATCAGGAGGGAAGTGTAAATAGGAAACTCGGTTTAATTTTTATGATTTAATAATTAAAGGCTAATTCAAGATTCACCACACGATTCAAATTTATGGCCGTGTTTAACAGGCCGCCGCCGTAAAATAAACCTCACGGCAGATTACACAGTTTTCAAGATATATGGAGCGGCATGGGCCCGTCGTAATTTGCGGCTAATAAGAAATGTAAACAAAGATTAGAGGGGCGACACACGAGACAAATTAAGACCGTGTCTTTATGACGGCTAAATACGTTTGGATATTAGTGGATTTTAGATTTATCGTTTCAGGAGGTTGTTTCGAATGTATGTTAACATTCGAAAATCGGAAACAACATCCGAAGAAACAAGTTTAAAAAGGAAAACTTAGAATATTGGTTTCATTCATTTTTATTAGGACATGCGAATTAGGTTATATGTTTTGCTCTTTCGACCATTATCAGGTATGAAATATCAATAGCTGGAAGAAAAAATATAAAATTCTTAAGACCAATACTTAAAATTAAATTAATTTGTTTAAGTTTCGACGTCAAATATAACGTCGTTCTAAGAACCTAAAAAATATTAAATTGTAAACATTTAAAAATTTAAATAACGAAAAGAGGAATTTCTAAATGCAGAAAATTGGAAAATCATGCCAGTCTATCACAGCTCACCAGTTTTGACGTCAAAATGCCCTTTAATTTTTCTGGAAGACAGAAAAAAATAAAAAACCCGATTGCTTATGTATGTCGGATATACTATATAGTATATACGCATATGTATAAAAATTTGAAACCGTCTCATTGATACTCGTCATGAAGGGGTTGGAAAGACATTTTTTTGTGCTGCATCAGGGGCGTGCGGTGAAATTTTAAGAAAGGGAAGAAATTTTCAGAAACTTACCTATTTGTAATGTAATTCTATTCTTCGATCATTTTTTACAAATTCGTCAATGACGTCATCATAAAAACGTCGATGCTCCGACATATCTTGGAGAAGTTTATTTTCAATGGACAGCAGCGATGTATGCGAAAGTCTCTCCTACCCCGTTGAATTTCTTACGAAATTTTTAATACGTTTAAGTGTTGAAAAAATGCGTTCTACTTATGAACTTGTGGCAGGTATTGTCAATATTAACTCACACAATTTCGACACTTCGGTGTAGGCATCTTCCAGCTGCTTGTCTTTTAAAAATTGCATTAGTTCCTTAGCGTTATTTTTTGCGCTAATGCCATTAGTTTCGTAAATCACTTTTAGTTCAAATCGCAGTAACACTCGGTCGAAGAACTGGCCATAATGAAGAAGAAGAGATTTAAACGCATCTTCTGGAAAAGTGTTTCCTTTAAACGCATCAACATTGTAGAGCTCGAGGAATTTAAAATCATTTAAACCGTTAAATCAATAGTTTATTTGTTACTGAATTTGGTCGATTATTTCATAAAAGAGGCGCCTGTATGAAGTTTGAACATCTCCCACCTTGTCTGTTCGCAGACGCTTGGCTTGTGGCTCTACATTTAACGTCATCGTTTTCTCCCAAAATAGGTCAAAGTCTTCTCTTTTTTGGACTTAAAATCATCTACTTTTTTTAGGCAAAAAGCAATATCATTTATTTTAGTTTGTCATTATCCTAAAATGGAAATATTTCTGAAAATATGTGCAACAAATAATTAAAATTAAAATCTCGTTTTAAACAGTCTAAAAACCCCCTCGAACTATTTATTGCTTCTGAGTCCCACGTTTCATTATTTTCTATTATATTCTCAAATAGTTCAATCAGTGATTCACGATTTTCAGATACTGTTAACTTCCATTATAGTTCCACCTAGTAGAAGCTATTTTGGGCAATCGTTTGTAGACGTTTGTAGACAATGGAGTCCAAAGCTTGTGTACGTTTTGTTGACTTGGAAAAAAAAGCAGCCATGCCACTTAAAGTAACGAAAATCACCTTACACTCTTTAATGTGATTGATGGACTGGGATAAAACTAAATTTAATTTATGAGCAAAACAATGGACAAACACAGCACTTGGGAAAGTTTCTCGAACTTAAGCTTGCAGACCACCTAATTGTCCTGCCATCACTGCAGCTCCATCATAGCTTTAAGCAACTAATTTTTTCTCTCCATTAATTTCTTTAGTAAGGTTATAAACTACGGTATATAATGCATCTGCTGTACGAGTTTCGGATACATTCTTAAAACCTAAAAATCGCTCTTGAATACTTCCATCTGTTTTAACGTAGCGTATTACTACAGATAATTGGCTAAAATTAGTGATATCAGTTGTTTCGTCCAGAACAATAGCCATGAACCGCGCCTCGCCAATCTTGTGCTTAATTCTTTTTAGAATAATGGTTGCAACAGCGGAAATTTAATCATTCTGGATTCAATTTGACGTTCCGTGAAAAACGCTAGACTGCTTTAAATGATTTTTTAAGCAATCATCATATTTAGCCACTAAACTAAGTAAATCTTGAAAATTTTCTCTATTTGAAGAAACCCTTGTTTCGCCATGACCTCTAAATCCCAATTCGTGCTGTCCGAGCAAACGAACAACATCGATAAGTCTTCTTAATATTTGCCTATTTTTATCGACTAGTTCATTGTGTTGGAGGTGACTAATTTCTAACTGTTTATTAAGGGCGTGTTCAATTCTGGTTTTGCCGAAGACTTTTTCTTTTATGACGACCTGTAAATGAGCTTTGGACATAATGTGTCTTTTTACAGCTTTATGGAAATTGTTTAAATCGGAAAAACCAGTTTTATTCCAAAGACCTTTTTCATTTTCAAAAAGTAAACATGGCCAACAAAATAATTTACTTATATTTTCACACCCTGTTGGCAATTTAAATTGTTCGTATTGTTTTTCCGGATAAAAATGTCTAATACAGTTTTTCATTTTTGTGGTTAAATTTTTCATAGACGGTTTTGCCCTTCCTTTGGAAATTATTTGAAGCTTATCAGCGAAGTTTAATGTTGAAAATCTCTTTATTATTAAGACACACGCCACACATTCACACACACTCTTCTTACTAAATTCTCCAACATTTTCAACGATATTACCGACAGCCGAAGTTGACGGTATTTGCATATCGACGTCCGTATTATTGTCTTCCATATGGCACCATGCACGACGCGACGTACGTATCACACAACACATGGATAGCCGTTCAAACAAAGAACCTACTCCAACGATAGCTTCCGCCACCACTTAAACCACACGACTGAAATGCAAAAATTGCAAACAGCCGGTGGAAAGTTCAATAACCTCTGGCTCGATTTACAGGAAATCAAGCATACAGGACATGGCTGCAGAGAAGCTAGCGGCCCGCATATATTCTATTCGATATTCTATTGTGGCTGGGTCGGAGTCAAGGCCGCATTTATTATGGGCTTGATAATTAAGATAATATTTTAGCATTTTTAATATAAACTAAATTAATGGTTTCCTATTTCAAAAATTTTATTTTAGAAGATGTTTTGTAATTTTTTTTTGGGGAAGCAATGCTTCCCTTGCTTCCATGGACTGAACGCCCCTGTGCTGCATAAAATGGCCTTTTATTTCCACGATATTAGGTTTCTGTTAAATCTACTCGCGAGACACACCCACCCTTCATAAAAATCCGGTTAGCCGTTTGAGTTCTACAATATTATTATTATCGAAATTGACAATCAATTTCTATTAGTTCTATGTGTTGTCCTGTAAGAATCTTCTCACAGTGTGATAAGTACTGAGCAGGGCTAGTTTCTGGATGTAGATGAAGGTGTTAGCATGTAGTCCTATCATTTCAGGTTCGGTTCTAGCGTATCTACTCCAGTTGATGATACGATGATCGTATCACATGAACCTTATTCAGTCGCCACATCTGCTGTATCTCGATGGTCAGCTCCACATATTTGGCCTTTTTCTCTTGACATTTATCCAACATGTTGTTATGGTTGGGTACAGCGACATCTACCAAATAAGCTGTTTTTGTTTCCTTATTTAACAGTATGTACCACACCAGGCTGATAATTCGTCACCCGTCTGTCGGTGATAATTGCCCGGTTGTACTACAGTTCGAGGGCATTATTTTCTAGCACTGCAGAACTTGGTTGGTATTTACAATAGGACACAAAAGTGTACAGGAGCCCGTATTTATTAGCAAACTTCTGGTGTATGATGTTACACACCTGGTTTGCTACGTAAGTGCAGCCAGATGTTATATGTTCTATGGTCTCTGATCTCTCGCTACATTTTCGACACTTATCGGATTCAACAGACCGGTCTTTGATATGAATGTCGTGTAATTCCGTGTGTCACTTAGGTTCACTATGCGGTGGAGGCATGATGTTTGTGCCTTGTTCGTGAAGAAACATTTTCCAGCTGTCGGGAGTGAGAATTGGTCAAGTCAACAAGGGATCTTCCACCTTCTTTTCGTGGTAATATCATTCGGAGAGTCGATGATCTTGTGTGATATGACTTGCACTTGGTCATCATTAGGCGAGTAGTAGTGTCGTCCTTGTAGCTCCGTGTTAGTCCATTTCAAGATTCCGAAGCTGTAAGCCAGTATGGGCACAGTATACGTGTTAATTGCTGTAATGAGATTTCCGGCGTCCAGTTCTGTCTTCAGAAGAGCTCGCATTCTTTGAACGTACGTATATTATTATTATTATTATTATTTTATGTTTCTCTAACTCAGCATAACATCCATACTCCGGGGTGGGAAACTCACCAGCGCGGTAGGCTTGTGAGATGCTATTGGTTAAAAATTTTCTTGTAATATGGCATGTCTGTAGAAAAACTGCCTTTTAAATGATTTTAGGCAGAGTTGTTGTAAAATTAAGCTGTCCTAGGTACTTTAAGAATTTATTGGTGGCAGCCCCTGTAGCAGATATTATTAGTGGTGCAGCAGTAACCTCATTCATCCTCCAGACGTGCTTTTGGTATTTATTGATCTCTTCGGTCTCTGTTTTCGTCAGGTTAATTGTCAGGGGGCAACCGATATCTATCCAAACAGCCTTGTTATTTTTGTCACCAATATTTGGACGATTGTAATTGACAGTCCTGTCAATGAGTATAGGTTTGTCCCAATACACAACCATTTCGTCATTCTCTAAAACGGCATCAGGTAACTATTTATAGAATGGTGGTGGATTCACAACAAGGCCCAACTTAAGAGCAATCTCTCTGTGAATGACTTTTGCTACCTCATTATGTCTGGCTTAGTACATTCTGTTGGCTAAAGCAATTAACTCAATTGTTTCCCCACCAGTAACGCACTTTCTACAGATATCTTTGATTTCAGGGATCTTCAGAATGAATTGGTCGTGATTTCATGTTCGGTTAACACAGTCCTGAATGGCCACGATAAATCCTTCAGTCTCTGGATGAAGATGCGTTTCTCAATCATAACAAAGAAGTTTCAGTTATCAGTCTGAACTATTTTTCTTATTAGGCTCCGGTTGCAGTTTAAAAAGAAACTGCGCATGGTGTTTTCCTGAGTTGAAGACACTGATTAATATTATGCTTCCTTGATCTCTGGGCAGGTAGAGTCTTTCAACCGCGCTTTTCGGATGGTGATTCCTAGATTTTGTCAGCATGGTTCTTCTCACCCTGTCTATATCCCTCTGATCTGTGTCGGAATACTACTGGCCTACAACAATCCCACATGAATATATGAGTGATGGGATAGCATAGATAATAATAGCATTCACTAGATTTTTTGAGTTCAACTCGGTCGAAAGACTGGTCAATCCGCTTATTTTGTTGAATTCCAAGGTATGTATAGGTTCCGTGTGGTAGAAGTTGTTCGAAATCGCAACTATCTTCAGGAAGCTCTGTTATTTGTCCCTTTCTTATATGGATTTCGTCACACTTCTTAACTCCAAATGACACCTGAATATCAATATGATTGTTTTAACGATAGATCTGAGGGAGGTCAGTCAATATTCAAAACAATTAAAATTATAAATTGCCATAAACAAAATAAAAATTTAAAACATGCAGGTAGTTTAATGTTGAGTTGTCATTATAAATTTTGCAGTGGCTGACTAAGAGTATTTTAGTCTATTCAGACCCTATTTTTTATAAAGAAAAAGCATAGCAAGCAAATGCAAATATGCCTCTAAAAATACTGTGGTAATATTTAGAAAAAATAACTCTTTACATTTTTAATAAGTAAATGGCCCATAAAAAGTTTTATTAATATATAATTAAGGCACTGATTCACTGGCCTACAAGATTTTTCTAACACAGGCCAACTCATTATTTTCACAATGGAAATATCCTCCCAATAATAAAAAAATATTCGAAAAGCCCTAATACGTACCATTTTTTAATAGCCTAATTAGAACCTTTTGTATTGGCAGGTAAACAATTTTATTGTGGGGCGGCTAAAATGAGTCCATTTTACAACGGAAAAATTACCTAAACTGGGTTGTTTACAACATTAGACATAAAATAAACATTAAACGTCACTCTTCTGTTGAGTTTCGAATTGAGTGGTTCTCTGTGTATCGATAAGCAAGTGTATGTGAAGACGAGAATGTCGAGTCAAACGCGCCGAAGTTGCAAAATTTCTCATGACAAATTTTGTTATATTTGTGGAGAATTTCTGGTGAAATCACAAGCCAGGCCATTTTCTGAAAATGTAAAAAAAGCCTACTTTAAATATTTTGGTGGGTTAATTGGGGATCAAGATAAGCGGTGGGTTCCCCATGTGTTAGTTGTAGTGTATCATTGGTGCAGTGGATGAAGGGAAAGAAAAAAAGTATGCCTTTTGCAGTTCCAATGGTATGGCGAGAACCAACTAAAGTCAAGTAAAGAGCAGAGGGACATTTATTTGAATATACAAATTAAATTGTTGCTTTTGATGTTTGTTTTGAAAAACGCAGGAGGCTTCTGAAGATAATAAGAGATTGCAAGCAATGCAAACACATTTTTTTTAATTTATGTCCTAGTATTATTATATTTTGGAGGTGGGGAAGGAAGGGCTATTTTTTATAATCTACGTAATATTTGAAATGGCCGTTATATATTTTTAAACTACTAATTTGAAATATTTGCGTTATTTTAAAATTGATAGTTTAAACATTTTTTGATCATTCAGGTGCACACAGGACCGAAACCTGTTAAATGGAATAGTATCTACGAATGAAATATCATTCCGTTATTTAAAATTTTGTTGGTACCTGTCGAAGTAGAGAAAAGGGATTATTTAGACAAAGCCTACATAAAAAGCTGTTATTTAGACGTAGGAATACGTCATATAGTCTTCTTTTGTTTTGTTCCTTACTAGTCGGTATTAAGATTTTTGCTTACATATTTACTATCTATATATGTGCCTCTTACGGTTCCAAATAAAAAAAAATTGAAACACATTTATTAGGAACATTTACAAGGAACGCATCCTGAAAAATATACGTTACAAAAGTTTCGAACTTGGTCTGTATAATCTTACGGATTTGAACTTCACTATTTATTCCTGGCATTAGGGCCACATTATCATATTCCTGAGCCCTCCGAAAATGAATGTCTAATGATCAAAATCCACTTTGTTTTGTCAGCACATGGCTAGGATTCTATTATATTAATTCCTTATTGTACCCCTAGATTTGCGGGCCCTGGGCAGAACCACCCCGCCGTCTCTGCTTTAGTCCGCCAGTGACATTTTGTTTGTAAGATCCTTTTCTAATCAAAATTGTTAATATAATATGAAAAATTGAAAATTTAGAAGTGTCTAGATATTCTAGAAGAAATAGAAAAAATTCATTAAATAGTGCAATTGGGGTTTGAAATAGAAAAAATAACATAAAGCTGAAACCTACGGCATTTGACCCATTTGGGCTTGTACTTTAACATACTAAAAGTCCCCATATTTCCGATTGTTTAAATACTCTGAAAATGTTTGATTTTCTACAGCTGCACAGTTAATTACAACCAGATTTGCAATTGCAGTTGAATAGTATCCTTTTTTTGTGTCCATCCCCAGTCCCCTGGATCCATCTCAACATCAGACCTTGCCAGAAGTTGATAGTATACTCTGAAAAAATGATACTGAACCGCATCAGAGGTTAGTTGAACCCAATTCAATATTAGAAGTTAAATTTTATCGAGCTGTAATATTTTTGTATTTAAAATATCTTAAAGCATCTAAAGTTAGTGCCTAGCTATGATTTCTATACAATGTCTTTAGAAACTTTTCGGCTTGGGGAGACATAAATATAGAAACAGCTTTCCACAAATTTATAATTTTTTCTAAGTTCTAAAAGTGGCAAGTTTATCTTTTTTGTGTATAAATGATGTTGTATATCACAACCTGAAATAGCATGAATAAATGAAATAAAGATTTTCATCTCACCAAGTTTACGCTGCATATTATAAATATCAGTAAGACTATTGGACCTACCAAGTTTTCTTGGGCGCAACATGAAGATCCTTTCACTTTAGTATCACCAACAACTAGAGTTATTCCTTTGTCTCTTATTTTTAAAACTGTATCGACAATCATTGCATCGGCATCACCTTTTGCTTGATAAACTGTTATTCCGGCAGCTTGCAGCTTACTTGCCATTGCCATTATAAAATTAATCTTATTATTTTTATTTGATAAAAATTTATCTTTGTTTATAGTCGAAGCAGTGGAGTTGGTAAACACTACATCTGATAAACCCAAAACTTTTTCATTTCTTCTTATTTGTTCTTGAATCTTGTATCTGTAGTACATAAATTGGAATCTTCGTGCCCATCGAAAATAACTGAAGCATTTCTTCCACAGTGCCACATCACATAGTTTACATATTGCTCATAAAATTTCCAAATAACTCTATGTATGAGATGCCCACCATCTATGACAAACACTAAAACCTTTTCAGATGCAGGACTTTTTTTATCCAATAATGTATATAACGCAGATTTGTTTGATTTTCTCGTCAAAGCATTTTGAAATAGAGTCAATGGAAAAGACGCTAATTTAAACGAGCACAAAATTTACGTCGTCGAGACCACGAAAATGGGTTGAAGGCCAGAAGTCTCACCCATGGAGTTGCAAGACTGGAATGGGCTAGGCAACATCTGAATTGGAGCCTTGACGACTAGCACAAATGCATGTTTTCAGACGAATCGAGGTTTAACCTTTTTCGCCCAGATGGCAAAATACTTATCTGAATAATGGTATACGGGAGGAGATGATGAATGCGTTGAGTTGCTTTTAGTGAAGGCGGAGTAACAGTTTGGAGTGGAATAATAAATAACAAAACAACCGAACTGGTTGTTTTTCAAAACATTTCCATGAATGGGTATATTGACTTATGTCTGTTACCCCACGTAGTTCCGTTCGCGAGAAATATTGGAGAAGACTTTCATTATGTTGATGATAATGCCCGTCTACATTGTGCCGCCATTGTCATTGCCATTGTACACCTTTAAAAAAAACTAAATACAAGACAATTAACTGGCCGCTACGTTCCCCAGATTGCCAACCCAACCGAGCATATTTGGGCTGAATTAGGCAGACAGTTGTCGCAGAGGGTAAACCAGTCTACGACATTGAGAAACCAACACATGCTCTCTGCGAAGAGTGGAAGGCCATTCCCCAAGGTTACATAAATAAATTACTATTAGGCATGTCCATATGATTTTATTTGTTATTATTATTATTATGTTTGACTTTTTTTGAATTGTTGGGGCGGTTTTTTATTATTGTTGCAGGTAAACTCTTTCCCATATTCAATTTTGTTACTTTATTCGTCGCATAATGACATTTTTGTTAAATATCCGAATTTTTCTAAAGAAGTCTATAACCCCTAATATTAAAGCACAATTAAACAATTGTAAGAAATCGCGATTATATTAAAAAAGATTATATGTAAAGTTTCCCAGAGGGTGCCTTTTTAACCATTACTGTATATTTACAATTTTGCTTTAGTGTAAGAATATTTTTTAAGATGAATATTAAACTTGATCAGAGTTCTTTAACACTATGGCGAACGATATTCTACTAAATTTAATGATTTCTGGCCCGAAACATTGAATTACCTTGTATTATATAAAGTGCTTCAGTTAGCTGCAAAACTGAAAAATATTTGGAAATATTCATGTACATGCACCGTGTAATAAAAGTACGGAAACGGCGAAATATTTCATGTATCGCTTAGCTGAATTTAATGAAAATATGTACAGGGTGGCCATTTTATGGTGATACAGTACCTTATCTAGAAAACGGTAATAGTTACGACAAAAAGTTAAATACAAAAGTTGTTTGGATTCAATTAAATTTTTATTTTATTTCACTTTTGCTTATACAGGGTGTTTCGTTTTGACGTGACACATGTCAACTATATATTATTACATATTTCGATTCTACTGTTAATTTGCGAAAGTTTTTACAATAACATCTATATTTGAATTCTTTATCGGTTTTGAGTAAATTGAGCTTTTAGAATTTTTTTTTAAAAATAGATCTAATAATAGAAATGAGTTAAAAATAAAAATCAGGGAAGAGATCAATAATTTTAATGCATCTATTTCGGTAAGGAACGCTATTCGAAAAATGGAGGCTATTTACACTTCATGTATCGCAATGGACGGTGGCCATATTGAAAATTTTTTATAATCTGTTTTAATCATGTTTAATACTCAGTTAGTTATTAGTTATACCGTGTGGCACAAGATATTTTTTTTGTCTCTCCCTAATTTTCGTAAGCATTAAATAATAAGAACATAAATTACATAATATTTCACTTTTATTTGTATTTTCTAACATTATTTATAGTCGCTATCTGTGTTAAGGAAATGAGAATAAGGCTTAGTTTACGACATTTTTATTTTAGCCCACCTCATCTGTTTACTTATATTAAAAGAAATAGTCAAATCAGAAAACGGCTAATAAAATCGAAACTGTTCATTTTAGGTATAGGACATATATATGAGTAATGATAGGTAATTGAACGCTGAATCAGATGAAATAAAAATATACAGGGTGTTCCATTTGAAAAACAGGAAATTTTTACATTTAAAGTTCTGTTTGTTTTGCTCTTCATTTTTAACACCCTGTATATTAATTGTTAAGACCAGCATGGAAACTCGTTGAATTGAACCCTTAGTAATTTATGTTTAGGATATTAGTCAGTTCCATTAAAGTTTTATAGGTAAAAATTTTTTTTTTTTTAAAATTCTAAAAACTCAATTTACTCAAAAACGATAAAGAATTCAAATATAGATGTTATTATAAAAACTTTCGCAAAATAACAGTAGAATCGAAACTTGTAATAATATATAGGATGTCCCATTTAAATTAAGAAAGTTGACATGTGTCACATCAAAACGAAACACCCTGTATAAACAAAAGTGAAATAAAAAATTTAATTGAATCCAAACAACTTTTGTATTTAACTTTTTGTCGTAACTAGTACCGTTTTCTAGATAAGGTACTGTATCACCATAAAATGGCCACCCTGTACACTTAGGTATGAAATTATGCCGGATCCACTAGTAAGATCCGCATTGCTGCCAAGTTTACCGTTTTTATGTTATTAAAAAAAAACATTTTTTTTAATGAAACACCCTATATTACTTTTTTAAAATCTGCGTAAAATTCTCAATACTTTTTATTAAGAGCACTTTTTATGAAAGTCGACAGTTTTTGGGAAATGTTTTACCTTTTATGCCTGATATGTTTGACAATGTCAGATTTGTTGATTTACAGTATAATCGAAATTTCTTTTTTTTAGGTTTCAGTTAAACGATCCATTTGTAAATCAAGAAAACTGACATTATTAAACATACCAGGTAACCTTTTGTATGCAGATAATTTAATAAAAGGTACGTAATACATTAAACTGTAGATATTAGGCCCTTATTTTCGCTAAAACTGTTGACTTTCATAAAAAGTTCACTTAATAAAAAGTATTGAGAATTTTACGCAGATTTTAAAAAAGTAATATAGGGTGTTCCATGAAAAAAAATTCCTGTTATAACAGAAAAACGCTAAACTTGACGGCAATGCTATTGGATCCGGCATAATTTCATATCTAATTAAACATATTTTTATTAAACTCAAGTAAGCGGTACCTGAGATATTTCGCCGTACCCTTACTTTTGTTACACGCTGTATACGAAAAATGTACATCTGTTAATTTCCACGGAAATGGGAGTGTTTACATAATTCACTACTTAAAATGTTGAATAAAGCACCTTGTAAAATAATACTATTTGCTATTCAAATTGATTTTTAAGAAACTCTTTAATTTAAAGAGTAATATATAAGACTATAAATTTTCTTGAAGTTATAAGACAATGTACCACATTTGCAAATAGGATATCCATTTTTTAACTTTCATGTATTTTGAAATTTTGACAAAAAAGGGTGGCTTACTTCATTTAAACAGCGGTTTATATGCATATCACACAACGACGAAGCGAGCAATGTCGAGCAATCGAGCAGCCATGTTGTTTTAAGCCATACAGTGTGTCAGGCGGTAAAAATAAATTACTCCGAAAGAAAAACATTCGGCCAACGAAATTCGAGGGAGCTTTGCCACTTTCGGCCGATTTAATTTTTCCCCGTCCTCAGTTATAGTCGTCGAGAGAGCTTTGTTGGAGTGCCGTAACCGATGGGGAAATCCTTAAAACAACAGTTCCGGGCCGTCAGCCACGACTCTGCGTGTTCTATATTTAATTCGACTCTATAGCCAGAGAGTGGCGGATAGGGCGCTTATTTGCTTAAAGGGGGCGATACGTATTTATCTATACGGCATCAAGTATTGTTTTTGGAAAGTGATAATGCTTGGCAATAAAAATTAACAAAAAAAATTAATTACACAATGCATCTTCTCCTCTGGGATCAGTTTTTAGCATGCTTGAACGTTTACACGACATATCTGTTAGATAATAATTCATTAAGTATATTATTATATTTTAAATTGTTTTGATAGAAATCTTTTTGTTAAATGTTAAGTTATATTTTGGTTTTTTTCTGTTTCTTTTTCTTATTGAACGAGTTAAAAGTATTTCCCTGGGGAGGTAATTTTACGGCGACGAAAGATTGCCATAAGACGAATTCATTTTTTTTTTTCGTTATAGTTAAGGATATATACTTACAAGCAATATGAATCAATATAATGGTTTGATTTCTAACTAATTACGACGAAACAGCACAAAAGTACTAAGGAAAACTTCGGTTGCTTCCAGGTTTAGCTTTTTAATAGAGGTGATATGACTGCTAAACGTGATATCCATAAAGCTATTGAACCTCATCTATTTCTTTAGCTTAATGTTCTTCAAAATCCTGCCTTTCAACGAGATAAGTAGTGCTAAATATTTCTGAATCAGAGCAGGTTAATTTTTTTCCGTGGCCGTTTCGCTCTCCTGACCTCACAGTACACTTACACATGGGTTACCTCATAATCCCTAGGCTTATTTATAAATTTGTAGAAAACTAAGGAGGATCTAACTGTTATTAAATTTAATTAAATCCAATTTGTTTCAATGTTTAGTTTTACATGCTAATTCTATAATTCCGTTTCACAAAAACTGCTTCTTTCGACTTTTTTTTTATTAGTGCTGCTTCCTAATTGTGTTCCGATTGCCAATATGCTTGATTTTGATGTCTGATGGTTGAGTTAAATAAAATATGCTAAGAGGGGGTTTTGCCTTTTTAATGTATGATTTACCACACTCATTCTGAATCACAGCAAGGCTTTTTAATATGTTTCCCGATTTAAGAGCGGTTTTGATGTTGAAATCCTTGGCTATTCTTCGAATCTTTACTTAAATAATGAAGAACGACGATGTTCGTTCTGAATTATTAAACTTTCGGAGTAACAATTCTAACAAAATCCTTTTTATGTTACAATTTCTGCCTCAAGGTTTGTCGTATTATTGTGGTTACGGGGCGCGGCTCTGTTGTAAAGCCTTATGAATCCAGGCCCTTCCCCTTTGTTCAAGCAAAAATTGAAATAATGTTTTCCTAAACCTAAACATGTCAAAATCTTGTATTGAAAAAGTTTATTAAACAAGGTATTTCAAAAACTAAGAGCATGCCCTTAATGGCATAAAGTGTGTCAAATCATATAGGCCCAAACAGTTTAATTATTAAAGAAAAAAAAACTATTTGTTTTTTCGAGGTTTTTCCCTGTATATTAAAACAGGATTATTAGATTGTGGAACACTTACAAAAAATATATTTTCATGACAATTCTCTTCAGTATCACCTAGCGAACGAATACTGCCGCACGGTGAAGAACGCATGCTTTGGCTTAGTGTATATGGACGACGAATGAATGCCTTTGCTTGCAGAGAGGTTAGCTTCTTATCGGTAATTCACAGATACAATTCGTTACGCGCTATCAATTGATTACATATTTATGCATACGTTCGCTAAACGTAGACGTCAAAGCAAATATTTAAATCAATTGTTACGGTACACGCCTATTTTTGGGCACTTTATTCCTGAGTCTAATTTAAATCTGGTTTAGATTCAAGACGGGTTTCAAGTTAGAGACCTCACCAGCAACTTGCTGCGATGTACGTAAAAAAAATCCATGTAGTGGAGGCCAAAGAAAGGTCACAAGAACGTCTCAGGCTCAGCAACAAAAACAACCGTTGTACCGTAGCATTCAGTATCAGAGGTCCTTTGGACGAAGTTAAGGAATAAACAATCTTTTAATGTGAACGTTTCAAGAATAAAGCCATCCAGGAATCCTGCCCGTGGCCACAACCTGGGTCACTCCAGACCTTGGTGGATAGTGTATATAAAAGGCTCGTGGCCAAGTAAGTCGACCACTTGCTGATCAGGGGATTATCCTCGTAATCCACGAAAGACAGAACATTTGTAGGAATACAAGACTCTTGCATCGCGAAGATGGATTTTGATAAGGCTACCTTCGCCCAGAGTTAAGACAGGGACCCCTCTGCCTAACCCCGAAGACCCAAGAAGATACCCTAACGTTCTCAGCCCAAACCAAGGGGATGAACTTGGCCAGTTTTTGACCGAGTTACCAGAAGAATTTAGCCCGATATTTGTGCTAATGCCCCAAGAGATCCGAGAGAGGGCCGACGAAACTGACTTCTTCAGAAGAGAGGGTAAGGATACCCTCAAATATTGGCACCAGGACACCCTCGTTGGAAGATGTGTGATTTAAATGCAACCATGACAATAGGGCTTAATAGAACGCCCCCGATGGCCTAATCGGCCGACCACTCCCTAGGGGAGGAATCGCAGAAAAAGGGATCTTCCTGAGATTCCCCCACGACCGACGGTCCAGGTCGAGGGACTGGAATTGCATGTTTCGAGCGGGGTCCTAATTCCTCTGAGCTAGGCAATACTGTGAGACGTACGGGGGCTAAGAAAAAACGGACAACCCCTGTAACGCACTCCAACACGTTTTCCCCTCGGAAACCGAGAGAAGGACCCACAGCCAGAGCACAATATAAGTACTCATATTTACTTTTTTACTTATATCCGTGCTACGGTGTACATTCGTTCGTATTCCCCAAATGAGTACGCGGCTTTAGTTTGTGCGCTTGCTCAGTAAGTAAAAGTATTAAACAGTGTGTTTGTTGGAATATTAAAAACACGTAGGGGAGAGTGGGTGGTAAAATGATCATTTCGGATCAAAATGATCCCTCGATTTTTGGCCGTACCAAACACATTTTACAGATGATGTTGTCTGCCAACCGTGCCTGACAACCCATCTTTTCATACTTGCAATAACAGGCGTCGTTTTAGTTTCGATCTGGCAAGCAATAAGTGAACGTAAATTTTTGTAGTGTTTCAAGTGAGGTAAGTAATATACTTTTTTTGCATATGTTCTGGAGATGCCATGATTCCCTAGGAATCTTTTCGATAGTTTTTGTTGAGTTTGAATAGTTAGTTCTAAATATAGACACATTAGTTTAATTAACGGTTTAGTTAGGCGGCTATTTTGGATTAAACAATAGAATCCATAGTGGAGCAAAACGATCCCCTAAGCGAGGGGTAAAATGATTCCTATCCCTGAGGGGATCATTTCACCCCACTTTCCAAAATTTATTTTTAAATATAGGCTTTTTAATTTCATAATTGTTTACGTGTTTCAGAATGCCACGAACGTACAAACGTAAAACCGATAGACAAAACTGGGATCCAGTTAAAAAGAAAAATGCCTTAGAAGAAGTAGGAAAAGGAATGCCTCTCAAAACTGCTGCACGTATTTTTAACGCTCTAAGAATGTCTCTCAAACGGCGCTTTATGAATAAAAACATGGTTGCCAAATTGCCAAAAAATTGCTTAGAAGGTCGGGCCCAGTGTTTTCGCCAGAACAGGAACAAGAGTTCACATGTTTTGGGTTTTGAAAGTAAGATGTATGGACTGACGACTCGGGATCTGCGGAAACTCGCGTACCAAATGGCTGAAAAAAATTTCCTCACAAGTTTTCCCAAGTCGAAAAGGCAGCTGGTAAAGACTGGTTGTAAGGGTTCAGAAAGAGACATTCGGAGATTGCCCTAAGATGCCCTGAAGCTACATCAGCCGCCAAAGCGAGAGCTTTTAACAAACCGGTGGTGGTGAAATCTTTCTTTAAGAGGTATTCACAAAACACAATTATGCACCTCACAGAATTTACGACGTAGATGAGACTTCAATTTCAACGGTTCCTGGACGAAATTCAAAAATATTAGCCAAGAATGGTTCAAAGCAAGTAGTATAGTATTTCAACAACAGCCGTTATTTGCGAGTCAGCTGCAGGAAGTTTTGTTCCGCCTATGCTAATTTTCAACAGAAAGCGGATGAAAGTGGAACTAACAGATGGTGTTCCTCCTGGGACCATTTTTATATGCAATGACAGTGGGTGGATGCGAACAGAAGATTTTAAATAATGGTTTGACCATTTTTTTGTCTTTTCTCAAACCTAGTGAGGAAGATCCAGCCCTGTTCATATTAGATGGACATTTATCCCATACAAGAAATCTTGATGTGATGCTAAAAGCTAGAGAAAGTTTTGTGACTATATTGTGCCTTCCGTCTCCCTGCACACATAAACTGCAACCCCTGGACGTCGCAGTGATGGGATCTCTTAGTGTCTATTTAGATCAAGCGTTGGAAAAATTGTTAAACCACGACCCTGGAAGAACTGTATCGGTATTTCAAAATAAGCAAAATATTATGTGAGGGTTACCTTACAGCATGTGTACCGACCAAGGCAATAAACGTTTCCGTAAAACTGGAATTTTTCCATTCGACTCCGAAGTTTTTCAGGAGAGCGAGTTTTTAACTGCAGAGGTAAGCGACGAATCTTTAGTTAAACCTCATGATGAATCTACGGACTCTGTTGATCCGTATAAAAACCCAATAGCAGGGTCCAGTTCACATCAAATTGAAAAAACTAACTCTTCATTCTCTGTCGCACCTAGAGACTGTCATCCTCTTCCTAAAATCCAAGGCAAACGAAACCCCTTCCAAAGGAAATCTTGTAGAGGTTCTGTCTTAACCGGCACGCCTTACAAGAAGACACTGGATGAAGCAATTAGGAATAACGAAACAAAGGGGAGAGGAAAGAAACAATCTCAGTAACTCCAGACAAAACGAAGAAGACAGAAAATGTAAAGAAACAAAAAAATAAAAAAGAATATGTTTCTAGTTCGTCTGATACAGAAAATAAAGATGGAAATACGGTGTTTTCTCCGATGAGTATTCTAATTCTGCAGAAGGGGAAGGCTGGATCCAATGTTGTAGTAGCTTAGATTATAGATTTGTGTTCTCACCTAATATTTTTATATATATTTAGCAAATGTATTTGTTTTAATATTGGGATCATTTTACCAGCAACTGAGGGGTAAAATGATCCTTATGACCTTTTTTAAAATAAGTAAGTTTTTTCATACTAATAAAAGTTAGCCCTAAAATACCTGAGGTTTTATATAAATAAATGATGAATATATGCCACCATGAAATTGAAGTTCTCAAAAATATATAAATCGCTTTTATACTTAGATTTATTTCTTAGAGGAATCGTTTTATCCCACCCTCCCCTACAATTTGTTGCCGTTAACTTTAAACTTTCCTCTATTAGAACACAATGAATTATTTCAAATTAAAAGGGCTGGTGCATGCTTGAATTAACAATACATTTTTTGTGCAAAATTTATCAGATAACAAATGCCATAAACGAAATTATCAAAAATGGTAACACAAAAATATTTGTGACCGAAAAATGGAAAAAAATCTTACTCGCTTGTACGCCATATACCGACGAAAATTAATCATAAAATCTACATGTTCTTTCGCATTGTGTTTTATTTTAATCTAATAATTCGATTTAAATATACAGGGAAATAACCACATAAAAACTAACACCCTGTAGCTTAGAAACGAAGCCGTTTTGGACTTATATTTAAATAACATTTTCGTGTTATTCTATGACAAGGAATCTCCCATTAAGATATGGCCCATGTTTTAAAGCACTATCGCTTTCAGCAAAAATTTACTTTTTAAAATGTTTGTTGAATATTTTGTCCCACGTAATAACTGTGTATCCTAAATCCGACATCCCTCCTATTCAGAGGCAACGTTATGAGTTTAAAAAAAATTAATACAATTACAGAACAGTTTGTAAGCCTCATTTGCTTTATCCATTGTTAAATCAAGCTGAAAATTTATTCATATGTTAAAAACAACAATGTTTATTTACATATTTTACATGCATGCTAAAAATTATTAAAATAAAATTAATATTACGGAGTCTCCACGTTTCCATATCACTTAGTATTTAACAGAAAACATTCTATTTGAATCATTACATTATTAATTGTTAAATACAATAATGTAAGCATGTATGCTAGAAATGATTAAAATAAAATTAATATTATAGGGTCTTCACGTTTCCATACCACTTAGTATTTAATAGAAAATATAGTATTCGAATTAATATTTACTAATACTTTCTTATAATATTTTCACGATCCTTAAAAATAATAGGGGTACATTAAACGTCTTTACTTATCCTAATTTTAAAGCCTCAATTCTAACCTCAAGGCGGCGAATAATTGGGGAATTAAAAAGATACAAGTAGAGTTATTTTCGGAGGGTGTGTCCCAAAACAGCTGAAAGGACTACCCTTAGGCCAACATCAAATTCAATCGGTAAAAGAACATTGGAAGAACAAAGAAGAGGATTTAAAAGAGAATTAAAGAGCTTTCTGTGCAGTGTCAGTTAAAACGGATGTGAAAAAATCACACTGTTGTTTTTAATTAGACTTTTCTGGAGCAAAAGTTGTATCAGAGCTGGACAGTAATGATTATAAGGTGACGATTATCTAATCTAACTTTTTTTTATAGTATTTGTAACTGAATTACATCTGACATGAATTCAATTACATTTTTAAATGTATAATTAAACAAATAAATAAAGATTTTATTTTCCGTTTTGTTTCAAACCTTTCCGATGCAACGCAGTCCGTATTTTTATTATAGAAACCTTTGAGCTATTAAAGAATCCTTTATCTTTATTTATTGTAATATCGTTATTATTCGTCTCTCCATTCTGGACTTTCTCTGCTTTTAAAAGTTTCTTTCCTGGGTCGCCTTATTGTTATCTTTTTCGTCCTTCTTTGGTTTGGCATCCTTGCTACATGTCCAGCCAGTTTTACTTCAGATAGGTCATCCGTCCTATTTCGCCACCTTCTTCGGCGAAATTCCTCGTTTGGGATTTTATCTCTCTGCGTGATCCCAAGCATAGAGCTTTCTATAGCTCTTTGAGCTACTTCTATTTTTTCAGACTTCCAAGTTACAGTCAAAGTTTCTGAACTATACGCTAACTAAGACCGCCAGGCACACTGTTCAAATACTTTACGCTAAACTTGAAAAATGTTTCGACCTTCTACTAGAACATGTCTGCTTGTACAGAGTGTCATATTTTCGTGTATTTTATGGGTTTCTTGTTTTGTGAGTAGATATACAACGATGAAATTATCATAATATTTTGCTACTTTTTATGGAATTAAAGATGACACTTATAATTCTGTCTTAGTTTTCTGGATAAAGGTAACTCAGTTATCGTTTAACTTATCGGAAAAGTAAAAATATGTTTCTTAGGCTGTTTTTACGAAAAATCCAGTGACGTACTCTTTTTTTTCAGGTTTTTCAGTCTTTAAGGTATTGAGCAAAGTTGCACTTTTTTAAATAGAAATAGATATATATATATATATATATATATATATATATATATATATATATATATATATATATATATATAATATATATAATATATATATATATATATATATATATATATATATATATATATATATATATATATATATATATATATATATATATATATATATATATATATATATATATATATAATGTGCTTGTACGTACCGGCCGTATACTAACAATAGTATCAAGAAATAACGGGGATTCGGCTAAAGAGCCTATAGTACATTTATTTTTTAATAGCCAAGCTTGCGTGCCACGCCCAAATTGGCTGTTTTTTTGACCTTTTTATGATGTTAATTATGCATAGCTTTGGAGCGTTTTTTAATACTTAGGAGATATATTATGAATTTATAAGACTTTAAAGATATTTTTTTGTTCTTAAAAAACAGTTATGTACCTATATCTTAAAGCTAATTTCGATTCGATTCGATCGATGCAAAACTGGCTTCCGTCTCCGATGATCCGAACGCACTAATTTACATTAATTCTATTACAAGTGAACAAGCGCCTGCAGCCTGCAGCAGCACTTTTATGCCGCTCCCATTTCTATTTGGCTTATGGCTATTCACCATTGCGTTGTCATAGCAACTGCCGTAAACAAATCTAAGCTAGAAAGCCTGCGTGCGGGGAGAGCCTGATGCGGAGTTTGTTATTTTACTGCTGATTGTGATTCCCCAACGGGTCGTTCTTATGAAAAGGTATTCAGCGCGCTACGTTTTTAAGTCATTGATTCATGATTATTTTTTGAGTATATAACGCCCGAGTTTTGATAAAAAATAATGGCATAATTAAGTAAATAATGTGAATTTATATAAAACATACTACATTTTTATAATAAAAATGTAGATTATAAAATGCTTAATATTTAAAATAATTTTTATTTGTAAGCGAATTGATTGGAAAATGTGGGTGAAACGGCGCATCACCCGCGTCCCCTGGCGAGCCGCCACGGACTTAAGATGATTTAAATAAAAGGGACGAATCATTAAAACTACGAACATTATGGAAGACAATCGACAAATCTAAAATTACAAAAAATCAGCAATATCCGGAAAACATAGAAAACAGCCAACCTCCGCTCAGATATAACTTTCGGCCCCGTGTGGGAGTTTCAAACGAAGCTTGGCAGTCACTAACACTTTAGTCTGTCTTTTGGTAATGTCAAACATATTTTTTTTAGGGTTACTAATTTTTTATGTCAGAAATTAACTACCTGCTCCAACGTCCTAGCTCCCAGGTCCAACCACTCAAAAACCGTAATAATTGGAAAGGAGAATCAAGTGATAGTGATCCATCATTCGAACAGCCTTCTTATTTTGTTCATTTTGCATAACCCAACTCAAATATTTTAGTTTTAAATGCTTAGTTGCCAAGTAATCGCTTCTTGATTCATCACGTATCTCGCGAAAATTAAAAATATTGAAACAAAAAGGTCTGTCTGTATAACGTATACCGGGTGTCAACGATATCGTTTTACACGATGCCATTCATTTGCTTTTTAGGTTAGGATATTTATATTTGGGTTAACGAAATATGGTATTAAGACACATATTTTTCATGAAAAAACAATTGAATATTGCTGCCAGTTTTTCCGATATCAGAACCATGTTAAGAATTTCAAATGGAACCCTGTATATTATTTTACATAGTTTGATAGAGCTTAGAATTACCTTTTCAATGACATATCACAAGTTATATTTTTTTTTCAAAATGGCGGACCAGGAAGCGCTTTTTCAAAATTCAATAAGGAGGTCGTTTCCCGATACCGATGAAATTTTGTTTAACAAATTATTAAAATATTAAACAAAATGGGGTTTTCAATGGATTTTAATCAAATTTAAAATCAAATTTTTAATTTATCACAAAATGGGATAAGTTTAATTTTTTCTTTAAAATGTGAACTTTTTCTTAAATTTTCTCAAAGAAAGTTGTATTTATTTAATATTAGTATTAAAGTATATCTTATTAGCTACACGAAACCGCATAACAAGCCGTATTTTTGCTTTTTGTTTCAGAAAAAATTGACAAAACCTTGCCGATACACATTTTTCCTAATACATAACATAAAACAAACACACACATATTATTAATCAGAAAATCCTGGAATATTTTTTATTGTTTATTGATAAGTAATTTTGTATTATTTTGATATTTTGTGACTGTTGTCTTATTTTAGGAAAGCGAGAAAAAATCACAAGTAGTATTAATTTTATTTTACCAGTAGATACGGTGCAGTAACATGAAAGATGACTTAACTAAGATAAGTAGGTCTTGGAAACAATTGCATAGGGATGCCATTATAATTTTCATTAGATTTAACCAGAAACGTCAAAAGTACTGTTTTGTATCGACATTTCTGATAACTTTCGTTACATTTTTACACTGAGAAAAACAAAAACAAAACCGCATAACAAACCGTATTTTTGCTTTTTATTTGAGAAAAAATTGACGAATACCGATATACATTTCTCGTAATACATAACATGAAACACACACACCCACACACACATATTATTAATCAGTAAATTTCGGAATATTTTTTATTGATAAGCAATTTTGTATTATTTTGACATTTTATGATTTTTACTGTCTTATTTTAGGAAATCGAGAAAAATTCACAAGTAGTATTAATTTTATTTTACCGGTAGGCTTTCAGTTTTTCCGGAAATACCTAGACCTAAGTCAAGAAGTTTAAAAAGAACCCTGTATATTTTTTCACACAGTTTGATAGAACTTAGAATTCCCTTTACATTGACATATCACAAGTTGATTTTTTTTCGAAATGGAGGACCAGGAAGCTTTTGTTCAAAATTCAATATGGCGGCCATTTTCTAAAACCGAAGATATTTTTGAATTATAGGTAGAAATAATAAACAAATATGGGGGTTTTTATTGGGTTTAATGCTAATTTAAAATCAAACTTTCACAATTAATACAAAAGTCACTCAATTAAATGTTCTATGCGCTGTCCGCCTTGTTCTTGGCATAGTGTAACTCTCTCAACATTTTCCGCGAGCAGGTTTCGTAAATGCTGTTCTGAGATACTCTCAACGGCTCGTCTTATTCTATTTTCTAACATTTCCAACGATATTACAGGAGTTGCATACACTTTTTCTTTCAGATGACCCCATATAGAAAAATCAAGCGGAGTTAGGTCAGGCGACCTCGCTGGCCATCGAATTGGTCCATTGATTCCCAACCAGTTCTCACCAAATCGTTCATTCAAGTAATTTGCAACAATTCTTGAATTATGAGCAGGGGCGCCATCTTGTTGGTAAACTAAATCATCATTTTGCTGCAAATTATTTATAAAATGTTCAATTTCATTTTCAAAAAAGTCCAAATACATCTCGCCAGTTAAAGGCTGATGGAATAATATTGGACCAATAACGCTTAGCCCTACAACGCCTAACCAAACATTAACTCCAAAACGTTCCTGGAAGGCACCTTCTCTTACTAATCTTTGATTTTCCTTTGCCCAATAACGAAAATTATTTCTATTAAACATCCCTAGATTAGTAAACCTTGATTCGTCCGAAAAAATAATCTTATGATGAAACACAGGACTTATTCTATAATTATCTAAAAACCAATTGCAATAAATAAGTCGTCTTTGGAAGTCATTTTCAACTAGGTGGTGGTGAATTTGATACTTAAACGATTTAAACCGTGTTTCTTTAAAATTTTTCTGGCGCTTTCATGGGACGTATTGCACTGTTTGCCTAATTCACGAAGGGAAGCTGTACGGTCATACTCGATGTACGCTAAAACGTTTGTTTCCACTTCTTCGCTTACTACGAAACCATCATTGCCATTAGCATGGACACCACCATTATTTTCATTTTTTAAATGTTGTACTAGCCAAGGATAATATGCATGTGAAGGAGCGTCACGATTCGGAAGCGTTCCTGGTATAATCTCTCTGTGTCCCTTGAAAAACGAAAAACTGGCAGTAATATTCAATTGTTTTTTCATGAAAAATATGTGTCTTAATACCATATTTCGTTAACCCAAATAAAAAAATCCTAACCTAAAAAGCAATTGAATGGCATCGTGTAAAACGATATCGTTGACACCCGGTACATTATCCACATCCAATTTTATACAGAGCTCTTTCGATCACCAATCAATGGTATCTACAAATAAATAGATCGAGTAATACTATCCTTCAATTATAAAAATGGTGAAGAAGGCCAAAAAGCCGAAAGGAAAGAAAAATATTGAATCAAACGACATACTTACTCGAAGATAGCAGGGGCGTGCGGTGAAATTTTAAGAAAGGGAATCAATTTTTAGAAAGGTACTTATTTGTAATGTAATTCGATTCTTCGATCATTTTTTGCAAATTCGTCAATGACGTCATTATAAAAACATCGATGTTCCGACATATTTTGGAGAAGTTTATTTTCAATGGATAACAGCGATGTATGCGAAAGTTTTTCCCGCCCCGTTGAATTTCTCACGAAATTTTTTATACGTTTAAGTGTTGAAAAATTGCGTTCTACTGATAAACTTGTGGTAGGTATTGTCAATACTATTTCACACAATTTCGACACTTCGGGCTCCTTGTCTTTAAAAAATTGCATTAGTTCCTTAGCGTTATTTTCTGCGCTAATGTCATCAATTTCGTAAATCACTTTTAGTTCAGATTGCAGTAACACTCGGTCGAAGAACTGGCCATAATGAAGAACAAGAGATTTAAACGCATCTTCTGGAAAAGTTTTTCCTTTAAATGCATCAAAATTGCAGAGCGGAATTTAAAATCATTTAAAACGTTAAATCTATAGTTTATTTGTTGCTGAATTTGATCGATTATTTTATAAAAGAGGCGTCTGTTTGATGTTTGAACATCTCCCACCTTGTCTGTTCGAAGACGCTTAGCTTGTGGCTCTACATTTAACGTCATCGTTTTTTCCCAAAATAGGTCAAAGTCATCTCTTTTTTGGCTTAACACGGACTTAAAAATCATCCACTTTTTTTAGGCAAAAAGCAATATCATTTGTTTTAGTTTGTAATATATTAAAAACATTGTCCGAGCATGGAAATATTTCTGAAAATATGTTCAACAAATAATTAAAATTAAAATCTCAGCCCAAAAACCCCCTCGAACTATTTATTGCTTCTGAGTCCCACGTTTCATTATTTTCTATTATATTCTCAAATAGTTCAATCAGTGATTCACGATTTTCAGATACTGTTAACACAAGTCTTCCACTATAGTTCCACCTAGTAGGAGCTACTTTGGGCAATCATTTGTGGACAATGGAGTCCAAAGCTTGTGTACGTTTTGTTGACTTGGAAAAAAATGCAGCCATGCCACTTAAAGTAACGAAAAATACTTTACACTCTTTATTGTAATTGATGGACTGGGATAAAACTAAATTTAATTTATGAGCAAAACAATGGACAAACACAGCTCTTGGGAAAGTTTCTCGAACTTTAGCTTGCAGACCCCCTAATTATCCTGCCATCACTGCAGCTCTATCGTAGCTTAGAGCAACTAATTTTTTCTCTCCATTAATTTCTGTAGTAACGTTATAAACTACGATATATAATGCATACGATTTTCGGACACATTCTTAAAACCTAAAAATAGCTCTTGAATACTTCCGTCTGTTTTAACGTAGCGTATTACTATAGATAATTGGATAAAATTAGTGATATCAGTTATTTCGTCCAGAACAATAGCAATGAACCGCGCATCGCCAATCTCCTGCTTAATTCTTTTTAGAATAATGGTTGCAACAGCGGAAATTAAATCATTCTGGATTCGATTCGACGTTCCGCGAAAAACGCTAGACTGCTCTAAGTGTTTTTTTTAGGCAATCATCATATTTAGCCATTAAACTAAGTAAATCTTGAAAATTTCCTCTATTTGAAGAAACCCTTGTTTCGTCATGACCTCTAAATCCCAATTCGTGCTGTCCGAGAAAACAAACAACATCGATAAGTCTTCTTAATATTTGCCTATTTTTATCGCCTGGTTCATTGTGTTGGCGGTGACTAATTTCTAGCTGTTTATTAAGGGCGTGTTCAATTCTGGTTTTGCCGAAGACTTTTTCTTTTATGACGGCTGCAAATGCGCTTTGGACATAATGTGTCTTTTTACAGCTTTATGGAAATTGTTTAAATCGGAAAAACCAGTTTTATTCCAGAGACCTCTTTTTCATTTTCAAAAAGTAAAAATAGCCAACAAAATAGTTTACTTATATTTTCACACCCTGTAAGCCATTTAAATTGTTCGTATTGTTTTTCCGGACAAAAATGTCTAATACAGTTTTTCATTTTTGTGGTTAAATTTTTCATAGGCGGTTTTGCCCTTCCTTTGAAAATTATTTGAAGCTTATCAGCGAAGTTTAATGTTGAAAATCCCTTTATTATTAAGACACACACCACACATTCATACACACCCTTCTTACTAAATTCTCCAGCATTTTCAACGTTGTTACCGACAGCTGAAGTTGACGGTATTTGCATATCCACGTCCGTATTATTGTCTTCCATATCGCACCATGCACGACGCGACGTACATATCACACAACACACGGATAGCCGTTCAAACAAAGAACCTACTCCAACGATAGCTTCCGCCCCCACTTAATGCACGCGACTGAAATGCAAAAATTGCAAACAGCCGGTGAAAAGTTCAATAACCTCTGGCTCGATTCACAGGAGATCAAGCATACAGGACTTGGCTGCAGAGAAGCTAGCGGCTTGCATAGGTTCTATTCGATTTCTATTGTGGCTCGGTCGGAGTCAAGGCCGCATTTATTATGTGCTTGATAATTAAGATTATATTTTAGCATTTTTAATATAAACTAAATTAATGGTTTCCTGTTTCAAAAATTACATTTTAGAAGATGTTTTGTCATTTTTTTTGGGAAAGCACTGCTTCCCTTGCTTCCATGGACCGCATGCCCCTGAATACATGGTTCTAAAATCAATGTACTTAAAAAAAACTTTTTACATGTATCAAAGAAAAATCAAAAGTTGACGAACAACAAATTGAATTTTAAAAAAATTTATTTAGTGCTTAAAAAGCAGACATATTTTATATAGTAGGCATGATGAAACAGAAATGGGCGAATTTCTTTAACAAAAGGCAAACAAAAATTGACATTCAACGGAGTGGCCAAATTTACATGGAATTGAAGAAACTATAACCATAACAAAAATTATGATAATATTGAAATCGTTGTGTATAATAGATGAGTTATTGAAATTTGACAAATTATCTTAACG
The DNA here is from genome assembly GCA_030620095.1 of Kuschelorhynchus macadamiae. Classification (NCBI taxonomy): domain Eukaryota; kingdom Metazoa; phylum Arthropoda; class Insecta; order Coleoptera; family Curculionidae; genus Kuschelorhynchus; species Kuschelorhynchus macadamiae. Next base: position 3,122,817 of record JAUTXW010001380.1, read on the forward strand.
AGTATATCGAAATTAGACATTTAAATATAGAATAAATTGTAAACTTGTGAAAAAAGAAATTATGCTTACTTCTCAATTTGTAATAAAGAAAAGTCAGATGGCATGGCCGCAATTTTAATCGGGTGGCCAAGTGAATTTTCAGACGTTAGGATATTTAGCAGAGTAGGTTTTATTACAATTAGGTTATTATATTTAGGAAATCATTGCGAAATGCCAACTAAATCGTTGTACCTAATCTTTGATTTTAGTTCCATATCGTCGCTGCGCCTGCAAAAATATCGCAATGTGTAATTAGCCTAATTTTAGAGAAGAGGCAGAAAACGTGCCTAGCACCACGTTTTTGATATTGATATCAAAATGTGTACAGTTTGAACAGTAAATGTAATGACATAGTACTGTATATATATATATATATATATATATATATATATATATATATATATATATATATATATATATATATATATATATATATATATATATATATATATATATATATATATATATATATATATTTTATGTCAGAAGTTTCGGGAAAGCGGTCTGTGACTATTCAAACTCTAATTGTTTTAGATCTCAATATTTCGTCAAATGTTTATTGACTTCATCAGGAGACAACTAGAAACAATAAATTTATCTTAATTAACACACCATAGAAGAAAATATATAAAAATATACAGTCACATTACTCCTTAAAATATACTTACAACGTAAGAGTTAGTCGAACATATTACAAAACAAGGACGATAAAAGCAACATTCTGTGCATTGAGGACAACTATTTTCACACTTAACATGTATTATTACAAATATAAAACGATCTGTGCATTCAACAATGTTTTGAACCATAATGGAAAAAGCCTAACAACACAAAAAAAAACAAACCGATAAATTGATATCGGTATATATCGGTAATATGGTGTGTTAATTAAGATAAATTTATTGTTTCTAGTTGTCTCCTGATGAAGTCAATAAACATTTGACGAAATATTGAGATCTAAAACAATTAGAGTTTGAATAGTCACAGACTGCTTTCCCGAAACTTCTGACGTAAATTACTAATAACACGGTCGAGAATACTGAATCTACATTAATGATGGGTTTTTATCAAGATATATGTAACATCTATGGATTGCATGCTACTAAATTAATGAAAACATGGGCAAATCTTAATCAGAAACTTGCTGCCAATACCAATAGAAGAATATTCTTATTACGTTGTCGCAAATCAAGAATAATTCCGAGACATGTTCAGGAAGGTAGAAGAAACATTCACGGACTTTTAATTGCTGGTAATGACTTGCGTTTTAATAACAGAGTGGATAATTTTATTTTATCTTTAAGTAAACGTACTTTATCTTTAGAAATTAAAATTACTTGTAGTAACATTTCAAGAATACAGCGTAGTATAATTAACACTAAACATGAGCTAAAAAATATTATTCCCCTTAATATTTTTGAAAATTATCAGGATCATTTAAAGCTAAGTTTTGAGGCTACCTATAAAAAAATTAAACAAAATAACATTAAAAAATTTAATACACTAAATAAAAGTTTTTCTGAATTACAAACTCTGTTTGTGGATAATTCAAAATGGTTCAAAAACATTTCCACCGTTGACATTCAAGAGGACATTTCAAACTTTTTATCACTAGGGCCAAAATTCAGTGTTCCCTGTGAATTAAATGATTTCAAAATAGAACATTTTTTGGCTGATGTTGAAAATGTTATAGAAGAAATACCTAATGACTCACAAGATCTTTTAAGGGCTAGAGTTACTAATGTAGTCACAAATTTTGTTCAAAACTCAAACACAGGACAAACGTCCCATGTGAAACATTTGTACAAAAAAACCAGAAAGTTTTTAAAAAATAATTCTGATTTATATATTTTACAATCTGACAAGGGAGGCTGTACTGTTGCGATGGATAAAGTGGAATACACGAGTAAGACTGAAACCTTATTGAGTGACACTTCTACATATGTTGTGTTAAATAAAGATCCAACCACTTCTATACAATTAGCTTATAACAATTTAATAAAAACATTAAAAACTAAAAAAGAACTCACTGAAATAGACGCCAAACATTTAATGATATATAATTCCTCTTTTCCTAAACTGTATTGCCTACCGAAAATACACAAACCTAATGTGCCCTTAAGGCCAATTGTTAGTTCAGTGAACTCTACTACTTATAACCTTTCAAAATATTTGTCAAACATTTTAAAATTGAGTTTTGAGTATGAATCCAATTACAATATTAAAGACACCTTCACATTTGTAAATGCTGTTAGCGGTGTTCAGCTACCACAGAACTATGTTTTGATATCGTTGGACGTGGTATCTTTGTTTACTAATATCCCACTGAGTTTGGTTATTGATATTTTAGAGCAGAAATGGCACCAAATTGAAAAATTTACTAGCTTATCGAAAAATGCTTTCATAGAACTAATTAATTTTGTGTTTAATAACACTTATTTTGGTTTTAACGGCCAATTTTATAAACAAATCTTTGGAACTCCCATGGGTTCGCCTATTAGTCCTATTCTAGCAACTATTGTCTTAGATCACTTGTTAGACACAATAATACCAAATTTGCCTTTTCACTTGCCCTTTATCTATAAATACGTAGATGATCTAATTTGCTCTGTTCCTACTGATCAGATTCAGGTTGTTTTAAATAATTTTAACTCTTTCAACACCCATTTGCAATTTACAATTGATTATGAAAAACATAAAAGTGTGCCCTTTTTAGATACTAAAGTCATAAGAACAGACGAAAACAAAATTATTTTAGATTGGTACCAAAAAGATACGTCATCTGGTAGATACCTGAATTATTTTTCAAATCATCCAACCAATCAGAAATACAATACTGTCATTGCAATGAAAAATAGGGTAACACACATTAGTGACGTTATGTATTTACAACAGAACCTAGACAAACTTTTTGTTATGTTTGTGAACAATGGTTACCCTAAACACATTTTAAAAAAGCTCATTTATAACACAAGCTTTTATGACGGCCCCACAGAAGACAGTAATCAACAAGTAAAATATGTCAGGATTCCATTTATAAATAATCTTACCAATTCAATTATTTCACTGTTTAAGCCTTTTTCGAACATAAAAATAGCCAAATATAGCCTCATACAAAATTACTCGGTATTTTCAAAGGTCGAAGAAAAAACTCCAACTGGATGCACAACTAATTGTGTTTATCAAGTGTCTTGCTTGGGTTGTGACGGTTGTTATATTGGCCAAACTTCGCAGTGGTTAAAACAACGAGTAACACAACATAAAAGTGATTGCCATATAGGCAAAAATTCATGCGCATTGGTACAGCATCACTTGAAAACAGGTCATAAATTTAATTATAGTAATGTGAAGATACTAGAACACCATGACAGTTATAGAAATAGATTGTTTCTTGAAATGTGCCATATCAATAAGAATAAAAATGCAATTAATTCAAAATTGGACACAAATAAACTAAGCAATATTTACTGCAATATTTTAAACCAAATGTGACGATCAATAAGTAACATCCTATATACATATATTAAGTTTAAAATTCACTATTTTATGTTTTATGAAAGTATAAGAACCACTGATATCAATTTATCGGTTTGTTTTTTTTTTGTGTTGTTAGGCTTTTTCCATTATGGTTCAAAACATTGTTGAATGCACAGATCGTTTTATATTTGTAATAATACATGTTAAGTGTGAAAATAGTTGTCCTCAATGCACAGAATGTTGCTTTTATCGTCCTTGTTTTGTAATATGTTCGACTAACTCTTACGTTGTAAGTATATTTTAAGGAGTAATGTGACTGTATATTTTTATATATTTTCTTCTATGGTGTGTTAATTAAGATAAATTTATTGTTTCTAGTTGTCTCCTGATGAAGTCAATAAACATTTGACGAAATATTGAGATCTAAAACAATTAGAGTTTGAATAGTCACAGACCGCTTTCCCGAAACTTCTGACGTAAATTACTAATAACACGGTCGAGAATACTGAATCTACATTAATCTATATATATATATATATATATATATATATATATATATATATATATATAGGGTGGTGCAACCAAGATGGGGTGGACGATTGTGGGCAAACGGAGAGGAATTTGAAAAAACATTTTTGGGATATGATTGATAGTCAAGAACGCTGTGTTTTAAAATTATACCCATTATACAGGGTGGTCTGAAAAGTTCGTGGTGAACCAAACTTGTGTTTTTTTAAATGAGACACCTGGTATATTATTTTAGTTGATTCTCCTATTCGTTACGATCATTTTGATATGAGGTTTGTTGGGTCTAAAATTTATACCAAGGGAATGGGACGAGGTTAAAATGGAAAAAAGGGTTATACTCCGGCCATTTTTTGAAAACAATTGAATCAGGTATGGAAAAACCAAATATTCTATAAAATGTATTGTATCTAGGATTACAATAATCGCTTGTAAGTCGTTCAAAATTATTCACTGTTATACAGGGTGGTCAAGTTTTGCAAATTTACCTTGGATTGAATTTATTTAAATGGAACACCCCATATATTATACTGTTATATTAAAGATAACATCGCCAGCTTTCAGAAAATACCCTATTTGATATCTTTCTAACCAACAGTTTTTTAGTAAATTAACCGTGAAACCAAAATTAACTCATTCTAACAGAAACGGTATTATTTACGTTGCTTAAATTGACTACCTATAATATAAGGAGGCCATGATATAATCATAAATGAAAAGAAAGATTGACATTCTTGTCAAAACCGCAAAGTGTCAGAGAATTGGCATCAATTACCATTGTTTTTTGACGATAAGCCGAGAAATTGTTAAGTAATAATGAGTTTGAGTACTCCAGAGTTGATAAACATGACCTTTATGTTGGGCGAGTGTCAAAAAAACCCTTTACTAGCAAGCAGGGTTTATGCTGTACGATATCCCGATGCCGAAAACAAACCAAGACCTGAACGGATTCTGAAACAACATAAATATCATGCCTACCACATTGAATTACACCAAGAACTGTATGATCGCGATTACGTCCAACGACAAGAGTTTTCAATTTGGTTTTTAAATACAATTTGGGATAATCCAGGTTTTGTAGATAGGGTGCTGTTTTCAGATGAAGCAACTTTTAAAAGCAACGGCTTGGTTAACAAACATAATATGCACTATTATTCAACCGAAAATCCACATTGGATTCGTCAGGTGGACCATCAAAATAAATGGTCAATTAATGTTTGGGGAGGTATAATTGGCTCTCATGTTACAGGACCATATTTCTTTGAAGAGCATTTAACGGGAGAAGTCTATTTAAATTTTTTGAGAAATGAGTTGCCCGTATTGCTCGAAGACTTACCTTTAATGTTAAGAAATTCCTTATGGTTCCAACATGATGGAGCACCTCCGCATTACCATAGGCATGTAAGACATTTTCTCAATAATTGGAAAAGAGAGCATTGGATTGGGCGAGGTGGACCAGTTAAGTGGCCTGCGAGGTCACCCGATTTAACACCACTAGATTTCTTTTTATGGGGACATGTTAAAGAAGAAGTTTATAAAGAGGTTCCAACCACAGTGGAAGATATGAAGTTGAGAATAATAAGCAGTTTTCGCAACATTTCAGACCTGACTTTGAGAAAAGTGAAACTTTCATTTATGGATAGACTCGCAATGTGCCTTCAGCAAAACGGTGGTTTAGTTGAACATCTTTTATAGGTTTTAATTACATTGTTTACAATATTCTGACACTTTGCTGTTTTGACAGGACTGCCAATCCTTTGTTCAATTTATGATGATATCATGGCCTCCTAATATTAAATTGTCAATTTTAACAACGTGAATTCAGAGTAATTCGTGTTAAAATGAAGAAATTTTGATTTCACAGCTAATTTACTGAAAAACTGTTGGTCAGAAAGGTATCAAATATGGTATTTTCTGAAAGCTAGTAATGCTATCTTTAACATGAAAGTAAAATATACAGGGTGTTCCATTTAAAAAAATTCAATCCAAGGTAAATTTGCAAAACTTGACCACCCTGTATAACAGTGAATAATTTTGAACGACTTACAAGCGATTATTGTAGTCCTAGATACAATACATTTTATAGAATATTTGGTTTTTCCATATCTGCTTCAATTGTTTTCAAAAGATGGCCGGAGTATAACTCTTCTTTCCACTTTAACCTCGTCCCATTCCCTTGGTATAAATTTTAGACCCAACTAACCTTATATCAAAATGATCGCAACGAATAGGAGAATCAACTAAAATAATAATATACCGGGTATCCCATTTAAAAAAACACAAGTTTGGTTCACCACGAACTTTTCAGACCACCCTGTATAATGGGTATAATTTTAAAACACAGCGTTCTTGACTATCAATCATATCCCAATTTTTTTTTTCAAATTCCTCTCCGTTTGCCCACAATCGTCCACCCCAGCTTGGTTGCACCACCCATATATATATATATATATATATATATATATATATATATATATATATATATATATATATATATATATATATATATATATATATATATATATATATATATATATATATATATATATATATATATATATATATATATATATATATATATATATATATATATATATATATATATATATATATATATATTATATATATATATATATATATATATATATATATATATATATATATATATATATATTATATATATATATATATATATATATATATATATATATATATATATATATATATATATATATATTATATATATATATATATATATATATATATATATATATATATATAGCATATATATATATAATATATATATATATATGAAGCTTCATGTTGGATACTAGGATCGATTTCAAGCGATGGACTTATATTTACCTTACCTTACTTACTTTATCAGAAAAAGTTTAACATCATTTTAAATCGGAAAACCAAGTCGACTGCCCTTCAGATCTCAAATTGGCAATTTTGAATTATTATTATATAGATTATTAAATAAATTCCAATCCGGAAGGAAAAGCAATCAATTATCAACTGTTGACTAAAAAAAGAAAAAAAGCCAGTTCACAAACTTCGCTTGTGATCCGTCTGTAAAAGATGTATTGTTCTTTCGGCAGCGATTTCATTTTTATCAGTTGGATGGATTATGTCTATCTAAAGTTTAAAATAATGCATTTTTAGATATACTTTTAGAGTTGCTTTTTCTATACTATATTTACCTCAAAAGTCTCTTAAAAAAATATTAAATTCCCGATTCGTATTTAATACACCTACACTAAGTACATTTTTCATTTAATCTCTATAACATCTTGTTTTGCACGAAATTAATTTTCCTTATAACTAAATTGATTTAAACTAGAATCTAAAAGTTAATCTCATTAGGACTGTCAACCCTTTTATTGACCATTTAAATGCCATTAGGAAAAACCTGACACGTGTTGTTCAAGTTAAGAGGCTTACAAGTTAAATACCGATAAATCCTAAACATTCCCATCGGAGCTGTTAATGCGGTCAGATACTGTCAAGTACACTGTACACAGTACTGGGGGACTTCGGTCGGAAGTGTTGCCGGAAATAATCGAGAACATCAGTGGCTTAATACAGACTTTGACTGACATTTTGGCACTTACTAAAGTCAAATCTGCACTCTTACCAATATAAGCCAAAGCCATGTTTATAAATTACTTGTTGGTATTCGATCTCACTAATAAGTGAATCTTTTCCCGGTGAACACCTCAGATAAAAAAATAAAAAAATGTGAGTTTAACGTATAAAATTGCTGCACCAGATAATCTGAGATAAACTCTTTTGTCATTGAAAATTCCCATTGCAACTAACAAAAATTGTGAAAACACATACCCCACCCTTCTAAATATATAAATGCGTTGCAAATGATGCTTTGCAGAGCCTAAACATGTCGTCTATGTGTGCATTTAAGTAAAAGGCTAGAAAACTTCAGTTTGCTGATCCACATCAACCTTAACAATCATTTCTCCTAAAACAATACTGATTTCAAGCGATGGACGTGTTATTACCGCAGGTTTGCTTTTGGTCATCTTTGGTTATAGCCCTTGACATATCGATTTTCTGCAACTGACAGTAACCAAAATGCGCTTGAATGTGTTAGGTTAATCACTCTGAAGGTTTTTTTGCTGTTTTTGTTTGCTTTTAATTAATTATAAATATTTTTTAATAATGTCCATAGAGGATCTGTTTATGTTTAATGATGAATTGTTGCAAATTCTGCAAAAAATTATTTTTTTACACAAATGCCACGGAAAAAATTATGTGGCATTTAAAAATTGAGTGGCCTTTTCCTAGTCATCAACAATAACTTGGGTTTCAAAATTTAAATTAATGTAGTATCGTTCCGGCACCATCTCCATAGTGCATTAGACGGCTAAACATCACACAAATATGGACGATATGGAACTAAAATCAACGATTAGGTACAACGATTCAGTTGACATTTCGCAATGATCTCGTAAATATAATAACCTTAATTATAATAAAACCTACTCTGCTAAATATCCTAACGTCTGAAAATTCACTTCGCCAACCGATAAAAATTGCGGCCATGCCGTCTGACTTTTCTTTATTACAAATTGAGAAGTAAGCATAATGGCTAGAGCTAATATAAGTAACAAAAGAGCAAGTCCCCTTCAGCGGGAGTTTTATACTGCTATACCCATTTAAAGTTTTGTTATCATGTTTCTAAATTTATTAAAATACCGAAAAATGTTTTTCTGTCATAATTTCACCATTGACTCAAAAACAATTTACGTAGATTTTCACAATTTTATGAATGGAGAGAAAATAATAAAATAAAGTGACATTTCAGGTATAATTTATTAAAAACGCCGGCATTCGGTGTTGACTGAATTTATTTTCATTGAATCATAAATCATGGCTTTGTTTAATAAAGCAAATATTGTTAATATCTTTATTTTATTATTAATGAAATATTAAATGCAAATTTTAAGCTGAATTTTATAACTCATTTTTGCATTACTAGATACATAAATAAATAAACTGAAATTATTAAACGCTGACATTTGTGACTTCCATATTTTGAGGTTTCATTGTGAAGTAAATATATTTATATATAGTTATAGACAAAAGAGCAATCTCCTTAGATTATTAATTGTTTTTAATTTGAAAATTTAAAGGGCTGTGTACACGTACAAAAGTAATGAAACAAAAAGTTTTTTTGTCTGTATAACTTGAATATTATTCAAATCCAAAATTATAGCAGTGCTTTCGACTAACTAATCATCATCAATGCTACCTACAAATAAGTACATCGAGTAATAAAACCCTTCAATTCTAAAGATGGTGGACAATGCCAAAAAACGGAAAAGAGAGAAAAAGGTTGAATCAAACCAAATACTTTCTCGTCAGTGAACGGGCATGTAAAAAAAATATTTATTGCTAAAAAAACAGCTATTTTTTATGTAGGCATGATGAAATAGACAAATGGGTGAATTTCTTTAACAAAGGGCAAACAAATCTGATGTAACCCCGGTGTGACGTCATAGCGAGGAAGAGACTTTTCAAAAATCTTTCTCTCGCTATGACGTTACACTGGGGTTTCCAATCAGATTTGTAATCAATTTCTAATGGGCGTTTTTCTTTTTTCACAATTTTACAATTTATTCTATATTTAAATGTCTAATTTCGATATACTCATTAAGATAACTTGTCAAATTTAAATAACTCATCCATTATACACAAGGATTTCAATATTATCATAAATTTTTGAATAGTTATAGTTTCTTTAATTCCATGTAAATTTGGCCACCCCGTTGAATGTATTAAACTTTTTCTGATTTTTTTAATACCAGAAAACTGTTACTTCTGCTTACACCTTCAAACAAATTAATGCTGCAATAAAAATCTAAGATAGGAAAGTACGATTGCTTTTGCTCCAAGTCGGGCCATTTAGATATTACATCAATTGAACCCAGATATAGGGTACGTAAGCTGAATACTGTTTAGAATTTCGTATAGAATTTTTATGTAATAAGAAATGCGGCATTTTATAATAATATTAATCAGTGGCGGCACTTCCATAAGGTCATTTGGTCAATGACCCTCCAAAAATATTTTAGAAAATAAATTATTCGTTTGACCGTCCCTCCTAATAGTTGTAATAAAACGGGAACCTTGGGAAACCGCTACACTATTAGCCGCGCGCGGCGGTTTGAATGGTCTAGTTGCGTTTCTTAGGCATAATAAAATACGCTATACTAAGCTAGGCTGGGCAGTCCGAATTGCCCTGATTACCTTAAAGCTTGTCGAAAGTACCCGAAGATTTCATAGCTACCGAGCGGCAGCCGAACGTGATAGCAAATGGAATATGAAATCACGATTTGGGTTATCAGCCAGTCTCTTCTCATAAGTCGATCGATCGGTCGCGTCATCAAGTCGACATGCGGAAGTTCAATTGTTCAGAGGTCGCGCTATCGATATTCTAACTCGATATTGTTTCGGACGTTTTCAATCGATGAAAATTGATTTATATACTGTTTCTTGTAATATATATTTTTTTATTTTTATGATCCATGTGTTGGAAATATACAGGAAATAGAATGTTGGTAGTGACTAGTGCAAAAAATTAAACAACTAAAAACTGCTTACGAACTTAATTTTGCAAAAATAATCAATTTCAAGGTGGTCTATGTTTGAATTGTGAATGTAGATGAAATAAAATGTCGGTAGTGCAAAAAATTAAACAACTAAAGAGTGCTAACGAACTTAATTTTGAGAAAATATCCGAATTCAAGACAAGTGGTCGCAATTTGCCAGAACTTAGTATACGACAAACTAGTAAAGACAAAAATAAAGAGGTTCATCGAAACTATCGCAAAAGTATGTGCGATTTAGTTCACTGGATATGTAGTTGTGAGGTCTCTAACTCATTTCACTGTTATGTTTGTTTGTTGTTTTCTAAGGACTCGTCGGACTCATTATGGTGCAAAACCGGTGTTAAAGACTTAAAACACTTAGAAGAAAAAATAAAAACACATGCATTTTCTGCAGATCATATGAAATGTTCCATGAACTATGCTACGGTCGGAAGTGTTGATATTCGCACTCAGCTAGACACAGCTTATAGAAAATCCCTTAGAGATTTTAATGAAAATTTATCTAAAAATCGTTATATTTTAAACAAAATTATAGACTGTGTAAAATTCTGTGGGGCATTCGAGCTGGCACTACGTGGCCATGATATAACGGCTTTGTCTGAAAATCCGGGGGTTTTTCGAGGGCTTATACATTTTGGTGAGGAGTTGGGCCAAGATAGATTATCCGCTTTAGCAATGTTAATTATCGAGAAATCGTTTATAAAAGAAATGTGCGTGCAATTTTAACGAAAGGTGTCATTCAGTATTTTTCCAATTCTAAAGAACGAAGAGTAGATCTGAACTTGAAGAGAATTTAAAGCTCAATTTAAAGATAAAATATTTATTTAAGTACGCCTTTTTTTAAATTTGGTACCTGTTGACCTCCCAATATAATTCACCACGAGCCGCCACTGATATTAATCTCACTGATGTTACAAATGATCACTGTGTACTTATTACCAGTGCCAAAAAAGATAACGTATTAAATTATTTTAAGTGTTTTATTATTTCTGACAGAAATAATAAAATAATTAATTATTAATTAATTAATAATTACCTCAATCTTAACTGAATTTGTGCAAGGCTTTGTGGATTAACTGTATTTTTGTTGGCTCCAGCTCATCATGCTTATTTTTTATTTTGTGTTGTTTGGACTCTTGCATTTTTCGCGTATCTTGTACCATTTCCAAGCTATTTGGCTATTTCTGCATACGTTTTTTTTAAATTTGAGGATGGAAACTTAAAAAAATAAAGTAAACTTTTTCATGTTTTTGATATAACCTATAACATACCTAAGTTTCATAGTTTTGAGCATTTTCAAATTCCTCTAAAATTAGAACAATTTTACTACAATACCTTTAAAACCTTAAAAAAGTTAGCCATAGCTACAACTTGCAAAATTTTGGATTTAGAATCAAATACCTTTTCGATTGCCTAAATTAGCAGCGTTTAGCGTATAGAAGATAAACGAAAAAAACTTGTGACATTGATTGTATAAACTTTAATAATTGCCAAAACTGCATGTAAAGAGACTTACTTCCAGATTGGCCCTTAATTGAAAGACACCCCGTATACTACATGCCTCGGCTACGCATAAATTTACACTGTTACTCTGGTGACAGAGGTGATACCGCTACCATATATTTATGAGAGGGGATACAGCTTGTATGTCACAAATGCTATATAAAAGTAGTGAAGCCATTTAACACAAAAATGACCGGAATTTGATAAAGAGCGCAGGCGCAAAAATAGAAATAATTGATAATTTATTACGTAATTGACACTGATCGACGAAATGTGAACAAAGCAATTTTTTTTCTATATGATATTATTTTATAGGCGAAACCGTTTTTTTATGGGGGTTTGATGCCAAAACTCGATAGAGTTTTTAATGAGCCTGTCTGGTACATGAACGCGTGCTATCAAGAGATTATGGACTCAATGTTACGCAGACATTTTGGGAGCGAGACCTCGAATTAGAAAATGAGAGATATTTATAAAACATCCATTTCATTTTTTTTTAAATTATAAAAAAGCTTGTTATCTAGTGAAAACTAATTTAAAATTTGAACAATCGTCCTTTAGGTGTATACTAATTTGTGTTTCATTTATGGACAGAAAACTGTAAGTAAGCTGGAAATAAGAGTTTTGTTTAGAAATTTCTAATACATATTTTTGAAAGTACCTTTTAATGTTATTTATCTTATGCATATTTATCATTTGAGTAAGTTTTTATCCATAAATTTTGAAAATCGCTTATTCTCCTTGCTGGCATTGCAAATTATACAGGAAATATAGTTTGGTGCTGGAATTTTTGTATAATTCTCCGAATTTCTTAATGTAAGACTATTTTTTTAAATATTTCTTCACAACTGGGGGCAGCATTTTTAAAATCGGGTTAAAAATGTAAATACAAACAAAGCCTTGTCACTGTCAGATTCTCACATGGTTGCCGAAGGTTGCATATCTATTTAGAACAGTTGAAGATGATTTAATAATACTTTGCTTTGTCTGCTAACGAATATTAATTATAGATTTCATTATTCCAGACACGAACTGTTACGACTAGTATTTCTTCTTAAAACTAAAATTGTAAGAGTTACCTAAATTTGTGGATAAAAATTAACTTTTGACAACATGGTTTACACATGTGCCGATTCGACGACCCGGGTAACTCATTTTTCAGATGCTTAACTTTTCGGCCATAACTATTTTTAATCCCCTCTCAACATTACCCGAGTGTTCTGCAGTTTTCACTAAAGTAACATTGGCGACGTTTGAGAGTCATGAGATTGCAAAATACCTGTATTCGTTTTAGTTATGGTTTACGTAAATATGACCACATCTCTGCAAGCTTCTCTCAGTCTGGATGGTGAAACTTTGAGGATCGTTACCTGACATAGTTTCTAAGCATTGTGTTTAAACTACTTTTTTATAAGGAGCCCACATATTTGTACCAAAAGCTTACACGGCTATCCGATATTCAGTGCCGTGATGCGAGCGTTTGCCTTGCATACGAAGGGCTTCGGTTCCATCGGGCGATGTTTTCTTTTTTACTTCCCTCGTAAAAGGAAAGTATTGTAATCGTTAAAAATCACCCTCCGAGATTTTTTCAAATCTTTACGTTTCAGGGTTCCTAGATGCCGAAAAACAACATGTTTTCAATTCCGTCGGTCTGTCTGTTCGCAGCGTAGCTAAAAAAGTAGTTACCGGATTCACTTCAAATTTTGGTCAAAAATCAATGGTCATATGGAGATGACCTGGTAACATTTTGGCAAAAAAACAATATGGCAAAACAAAATGGTGGCCTAGTGAAATGTTAAAAAAATTATTACTAAAAAACTTCTTATCCAATTTATCTCAAATTTTGTACAAAAAAGCAGGGAATGTAGGAATCAACTGGTAAAATTTTGGTACTAATTCACGATGGCGGAACAAAATGGCGGTTTAGAAAACTAGATTTCAAATTGTGTCCGAAAAATAATTGTGGTATACAGATGAACTAGTAAAACTGAGGTACTAATTCAAGGTGGCGGAACAAAATGGCTGCTAAATAAAATATTTGTAATCTTGAAAAAAATCACCCTCTCAGGTTTTACATATATTAGCGTCTCTAGATGCCAAAAAATATATTTTATCAATTATGTCTGTCGGTTTGTCTGTATGTCTGTCAGTAGTGTCGATTGATTTCAAACTTTGGTCTAAAATGAAGGGTCATATGGGGATAACGTGGTAATATTTTGGCAAAAATTCAATATGGCAAAGCAAAATGGCGGCCTAGTGAAATGTTAAAAAAACTATTACCAAGAGCTACTTAGGCAATTTATCTCAAATTTTGCACAAAAGTCAAGTATTATGTAGGAATCAACTGGTACAATTTTAGTAAGAATCCAAAATGGCGGCTTAATAAAATATTTAAAAATTCAGTCAGAAAAACTACTTAAGGGACTGATTTCAAATTGTGTGCCATAAATAATTGTGGTATACGAATGACCTAGTAAAACTGTGATACTAATTCAAGGTGACAAAATAAAATGGCGGCTAACTATAATATTTGTAATAGTTAAAACAGCATCTTCTCAGGTTTTACATATCTTCACGTTTTAGCGTCCCTAGATGCCAAAAAATATGTTTTATCAATTTTGTCGGCCCGTCTGTCGCTTTGTCTGTCTGGCAGTATACGGCATAGCTTAAAAACTACTTACCAGAGTTACTTCAAATTTTGGTCAAAAACTAAGGGTCATATGGGATGACCTGGTAATATTTTGGTAAAAATCCAATATGCCAGAATAACATGGCGGCCTAGTGAAACGTTAAAAAAATTATTACTGAAAAAAACAATTATACAATTTACCTCAAATTTTACACAAAAATCAAGTGTTATATAGGACTAAACTGGAATATAAGATAGCAGAACCAAATGGTGGCCTTTTAAAATATTAAAAAAATCTACTTATTAGATTGATTTCAAATTGTGTGCTAGCATTTGACTTGCATGTGTGTTAATAAAAAAACACCTTATTGAATTTATTTTAAATTATGCCCAAAAATCAAGTGTGGCATAGGTAGAAACTGGTAAAATGTTGGTAGGAAGTCAATATACAAAATGGCGACCAATAAAAATGTTTTGAAAGACAGTATATATGTATTACTAAATGACTATATATTGAACAAAATTAGGTCACACTCATTATTATTAATAAAAAGAAAAAATCAAAACGAGGGAAGTTCCGCGTAAAGAAAATTTACCGATTTTTTCTATCAATATTTTAAATGTCGGACTGTGTTTTTGGTTAGCCCTGGTGTATCTAAACAATACGTCCCATTCTTAATTTAGTGAAAATGCAGAAATAAACACCTTTTTCACAGAAGTCATGGTTTTATATTTATCTAGATAATATAGACCATTTCTAAAATTACGTCTTTTTTTGGAGAGCCGTACCTCATTTAACGAATAAAAAATCGACATATTTAATAATAAGGTTGTTAAGCTTCGAATAATATATCACGTACCAACCAAAACAAATTATCGCAAGCTAATTACTTGACTGTCCCAATCTATCTAACGCTTCTGCCATACAGAACATTAAGTCTAAACTTACGAATTTACTAATAAAAGACCACGGGCGGCGGATGTCCCACCGAGAGCTTCTCAGATGTCCCCAGATGTTAAACGTCAACGTCATATCAAAGACGGACAAGTATGCACTAAACCCGGACCTCCCGTTGCCGTAGATGTAGACAGGGAGCACAAATATTTTATAAGTTCGTGGTAACTTAATCTAATTTGTTAGCGGTTTCTGGCGATATACTTTATTTACTAGCTTTTAATCACACATATAGGCAACGGCTAGCGATATTTTTATTTTAAGGTAGTATATTAAAACAATTAAAAAAATGTCTGGAATAAAAGTTTTTCAGTCAAACGACGTTTTTTTTTAGTAAAATATGCTAAAGTACTGAATAGTTGCTCAGTATAATCAAAATTTTGCTTGTCTTTTGAAAACTAGATCTCTCTTATTTAGATAAACGAAACCGAATGAGTTTTTGCCAGTGACCTCGCTACTAAAATATCCTGGAGGCAAGCACGTAGCCAGGGGCGGGTCCTGGGGGTCTTGCCCCCCCCCCCGAAGCTTTAGAAATATTTTGAGATAGGTATGCTTCTTCCTAATTTTCCTTTTTTTGAAAATGTGTACGTAGTCATTTAGTAACATATAAATACTGTATTTGCAAACATTTTTATTGAGCGCCACTTTGTTCCATTATATTGAACTCCTACCAATAATTTACCAGTTTCTTTCTACCTATGCCATATTTGATTTTTTGGCATAATTTAAAATTAATTCAGTAAGTAGTTTTTAAACTGACACACACTGTCATTTTGTTACGTCTTGTCGAATTCGTACCAGTTTATCACATTTAATTTTTCTACAAAATTTAAAGTCCATTAAATAAGTTTTTTTACATTGATTTAAAAAAAGTCACTTGGCTACCATTTTGTTTCGCCCTTAAATTCGTACCACAACTCTATCAGTTTAACTCGACGTCACACTCAATGTTTGCATAACATTTGAAATTAATTTAATAAGTGGGTTTTTCATGCTGATTTTTTAAATAATTACGTCGCCATTTTGTTTTGCTATCTTGGATTCATACCAAAACATTACCAGTTCATTCCTGTGTAATACTTGATTTTTGTGCAAAATTTGTGATAAATTGGATAATTAGTTTATTTAGTAATATGTTTTTTAACGTTTCACTAGGCCGCCATCTTGTTCCGGTATATTGGATTTTTACCAATATATTATCAGGTTATTCTTATATACCGTTAGTTTTTGACGAAAATTTGAAGTCAAGCTGGTAACTAGTTTTAAACTAAGCCGCGAACTGATAAACAGACTGACAGACGGACCGACCGAATTGATAAAACCTATTTTTTGGCATCTCGGGACACTAAGACGCGAAACGTAAGACCTGAGAGGGTGATTTTTTCACGATTACAAACATTTTATTTGCCGCCACAATTATTTATGGTACACAATTTGAAAATAATCTATTAAGTAGTTTTTTTATTATCACCATTATCATATTTAATTTTTCTACCAAGTTTAATCACTGGCCACTAAAAAAAAATTCTTGGTCACCATTTTGTTTCGCCATTTTAAATTCGTACCACAATATTACCAGTTTATGTCTACATCACACTTAATACTTGCATACAATTTGAAATTAATTTAATATAAGTAGTTTTTTCATAGAAGTATTTTATCAGTTTATTTTTTAATCTGTGAAATAAGTATATTTTTAGAAATATTTATAATCAACAGCAAAAGTTATGGTACGAACGGGGATCGAACCAGCACCTCCATCGCTCCAACCAATTGCTCTATCGTACCACTGATAAGCAATTTGTTAGAACTTGTACATATTCAAACCCACCAGTATCATAACCATTGTTGATCCTGTCAAATACTCTAACCTTATGGCGCAGCGTTCCTGACTGGATGTTAAATCTGACGTCGCTATTAAGAACCGTCCATATTAGAAAATTTATAATTTTACGTTATGCCCGTATAAGCCAAATTTTGAATAGAAGTATTTTATCAGTTTATTTTTTAAACGGTGAAATATATTTTTAGAAATATTTATAATCAACAGCAAAAGTTATGACACAAAAATCTTTTTGTTTGTCAGAACGTCTTATGACGTGTTAGCGTCATAAGATTTGTCAGTTTGTTTGGCATGTAACCTAGATATGAAAAAAATGACAGTTTGCAGCCATCTATAATGTTATTTTTAAATGTTTTCAGATTATTTGTTGCGTTTAGGTTGACAAACAAAAATCTTTTTAGACTTTTTTCGCAAATGAATACAAATATTTAACTTTAAATTAATTGAAGCAAATATTTAATAAAATTACATATCTCAATATGTAAACTAGTCTGTCTACGGAGTGTTTCGATACATATATAAACAATATTAGTTAAGCAAGCATAAGAAGTTATATCATTTACCTTAAAGTTTTTATAGACACATAGTAGTTGTATAAATACTTCCATCCTATCGTGACTCATCAGTGCGCCGAGCGTAAGAGAGAAACATTAAATAATAGAAAAGATTTGATTTACAAAATTTTAAAATTTGTCAGTTTGTTTGAAATGTAACCTAGATATGAAAAAAATGATAGTATGCAGCCATCTATAATGTTGTTTTTAAATGTGTTCAGATTATTTGATGCGTTTAGATTGACAAACAAAAATATTTTTTGGCTTTTTTCGCAACTGAATAAAAATATTTAACTTTAAATTAATTGAAGCAAATATTTAATAAAATTACATATCTCAACATGTAAACTAGTCTCTATACGGAATGTTTGGATACATATATAAACAATATTATTTAAGCAAGCATAAGAAATTATATCATTTACCTTAGATTTTTATAGACACATAGTAGTTGTACAAATACTTTCATCCTAAATATTTGCTTCAATTAATTTAAAATTAAATATTTTTATTCAGTTGCGAAAAAGCCAAAAAAGATTTTTGTTTGCCAATTTAAACGCAACAAATAATCTGAACACATGTAAAAATAACATTATAGATGTCTGCAAACTATCATTTTTTTTTATATCTAGGTTACATGTCAAACAAACTGACAAATTTTAAAATTTTGTAATCAAATCTTTTCTATTATTTAGTGTTTTTCTCTTACGATCGGCGCACTGATGAGTCCCGATAGGATGAAAGTATTTGTACAAGTACTATGTGTCTATAAAAACTTAAGGTAAATGATATAATTTCTTATGCTTGCTTAAATAATATTGTTTACATATGTATCGAAACATTCCGTAGACAGACTAGTTTACATATTGAGATATGTAATTTTATTAAATATTTGCTTCAATGGCGGCCAAATAAAATGTTTGTAATCGTGAAAAAAATCACATTCTGAAGTTTTACATATTTTTACGTTTTAGCGTCCCTAGATGCCAAAAACATGTTTTATCAATTTTGTCAGTCCGTCTGTCGGTTTAACCGTCTGTCTGTTAGTTCGTGGAATAGCTTAAAAACTATCAGATTGACCCCAAATTTTAGTAAAAAATTAAATGTCATTTGAAGTACTGGTAAAATTTTGTTAAAAATCCAATATGCCGGAACAAGATGACGGTCTAGTGAAACGTTAATACAAGTATTAGAAAAAAAAAACTAAATATCCAATTTAATTCAAATTTTGCACAAAAATCAAGTGTTACATAACATTTTGGTATGAATATAAGATAGCAAAACAAAATGGCGACCTAATAAAATATTTAAAAAATCAGCCTAAAAAAACTAATATTATAGATAAGACTTAGATAGACGTAAAAAAAATTATTAAACTGACTTTAAATTTTGCAAAACAATTTAAATGTGCTATAGGAATAAACTGGTACGAAAATGGCGATGTGTGTCAATGTAAAAACTACTTATTGAATTTATTTTAAATTATTCCCAAAAATTAAGTATGGCTAGGTAGAAACTGGAATAAATATTGGTATGAATCCAATATGACGGAACAAAATGGCGTCCAATAAAAATGTTTGAAAACACAATATACATGTATTACTAAATGACTATGTACCGAACTAAATTGGGTCACACTTCACTATTCCTAATAAATGGAAAGATTCATAACGAGGCAATTTCCGGGTATACGAAATTTACTGATTTTTAAATAAAGCAAGTAATCATGAAAAAGGTTATTTTATTCCACAACATAAGCAATAATAACTAGACGAGTAAGGAATATATTATAGAGAAAGAGAAGAGATTAGGGTCGTTTACAAATATACTATAATGAGCTAAGAAAAATAGGAGGCTTTTAAGATTTTTTGTTACTTTATGATCTGACTGAATACGTTGCGCCTCTTGATAATTTTATTTTATTCCTTCATTTAACAAAGCAATTTCAAAATGGAAACAAAAAACAAAATAAGTAGAAATATCACGGACACATCGACTAAATTAAATGATAATGTTAATAGGAATTCGATAATAAAAGGGTTAATAAACTAAAACAAATGAAACAGAGGTTAAAATAAAATAATGTATTATGTGCGAGTTAATAAAAAACAACCAAAGAAAACGTCTTATTCAATTCTGTAATGAGTCTAAGCTCAGAACAGATAAAATAAACAAAATTATTAAGAACCTGTCGAACGTGCAAATTTGCACTCAGGTATTACAAAAAAGAATTTTTCTTATTTGAATTCTTAATTTTTTAGTTATTGCCCTGAATTTACGAGACATGACTTTCGTAATGTATGAGTTAGTTTTAATTGTTAAAATTATGAAATTAAAGCTAATGCCTTAAAATACCTACAATGAGTTCTATACCTATTTTATATATATATATATATATATATATATATATATAATATACAGTGATCTAAAATACGATAACTGTTAGTAGAGAATACGCATCGAAGGGGGGATTTTTCTAGTTTTTGGATATGTTATTCGACAGAAAATAAGTATCATCTATAACACTTCCATAAATATAGAGAATTACTCAAGAAATTAAATTAAAACCCTTAAATTGGACTTTTGGCTCAGATGCTAGTCACCACACCACTTAATATCCAATTTAAATATTTCAATTAGATTTATTCATTAACCCTGTATAGCAACAAAACTTTGTGATTATAAAATCATCTTAGAAAATCATATTCAAAAGTTTTAAAAATCCGCCGATTTTACTTGATTTTAACTTTTAATTAAACTAACATTTAATTTTTTTTCAATATATCCGTGTTTACGTAAAAAACGTTGGGCTCTTGTTATAGTTTTTTGGAATAAACTTTTTTAGAAAGGTACTTTACTCTTTTTGTCAATTTAAACAAACAGGGCGGAAAAAAAAATTGATGTTTTTGGCGTTCTGCACCTTCCGGTTCCCAGTTTCCACTCACGTTTATTCATCTATGTTCTCTGAAGCAAATCTCTTTCTGTACTTCGCATATCAAAGTGATCTTTGACCTTCCTCTCGGCGTTTAAAGGGCTGCCATTCCATGATTAGTTTCTGAAAAAAAAATCTGCTTTTGTTCATTTTGTCGATTATCATTGTTGTTGTTCGATCGATTATTTCTCGTCCTGGCTCATTGGTTATATACATAAATCTATCCTATAACTATACTATCGTATAGTTTTCAAATGAGACAGGATAAAATAAAATAATGTATTACGTACGAGTTAATAAAAAACAACAAAAGAAATCGTCTTATTCAATTCGGTAATGAGTCTAATCTCAGAACAGATAAAATAAACAAAATTATTTTTCTTCTACAAAAAAGCTTATTTGAATTCTTAATTTTTTAGTTATTGCCCTGAATTTACGAGACATGACTTTTGTAATGTATGAGTTAGTTTTAATTGGTAAAATTATGAAATTAAAGCTAATGCCTTAAAATACCTACAATGAGTTCTATACCTATTTTGTAAATATATATAATATACAGTGATCTAAAATACGATAACTGTTAGTAGAGAATACGCACGGAATGGAGGATTTTTCTAGTTTTTGGATATGTTATTCAACAGATGAAAATAAGTATCGTCTATAACACTTCTATAAATATAGCGAATTACTCAAGAAATTAAATTAAAACCCTTAAATTGGATTTTTGGCTCAGATGCTAGTCACCACACCACTTAATATCCAATTTAAATATCTCAATTAGATTTATTCATTAACCCTGTATAGCAACAAAACTTTGTAATTATAAAATCATCTCAGAAAATCATATTCAAAAGTTTTAAAAATCCGTCGATTTTACTTCATTTTAACTTTCAATTAAACTAACATTTAATTTTTTTTTCAATATATCCGTGTTTACGTAAAAAAACGTTGGCTTCTTATTATAGTTTTTCGGAATAAACTTTCTTAGAAAGGTGCTTTATCCTTTTTGTCAATTTAAACAAACAGGGCGGAAAAAAAATTTGATGTTTTTGGCGTTCTGCACCTTTGACGTTTATTCAATGTTCTCTTTCTGTACTTCGCATATCAAAGTGATCTTTGACCTTCCTCTCGGCTTTTAAAGGGCTGCCATTCCATGATTAGTTTCTGAAAAAAAAATCTGCTTTTGTTCATTTTGTCGATTATCATTGTTGTTTGATCGATTATTTCTCGTCCTGGCTCATTGGTTATATACATAAATCTATCCTATAACTATACTATCGTATAGTTTTCTTCTGCTTTGAAACTGTTTCCGACTAATCATTAAAAAACTATTTCTCAAAAAATATCTTTTGCTTCATTGGGGTCGTGTTGAAAAGTTTTAAATTTTGTACGATGTTTTATAGCACCATGTGTTAGAAGCAGGGACATTTTTTATTCAAGTACTGCAATAATCTGTTTAACGCCAACAGTCGCATTCGATTTGCTTGATATAAAACAGAGGTACGAGTATCTTACAAACAGTATTTTGATTAAGGCGTACTATGGATGACAGAAAGACACCAGTGGCCTACTTAAATGTTTTAATTGAATCTGTTTGCTTAATTATAATAATAATATCTCTTTTCCGTTACTGAACGGGACTTAAAGGTGGAAATCGAATTCACTAAACCTTTAAATTCGTAACTGGTCCTTTGACCGCTGAACCAAGGCTGCCCCTTTTGTTTAAATTGAAAAATTAAATTTTTTTTAAAAATCAACTTTTTTGCGTGCGGACTTCCAGTTTCAAAAGCCCGTCTTTTTTACACTATACGACAAAAAATAATTTTTCTAGAAGTTTTTGTTAGTTTTTAAATTGCGAGGTTTTGATAGGAGATTCACTCCTAAACATCAAATTTGGGTATCACCATTTCCTCATCTTGAAAACGGCATAATTGATTTTGACGAACTTTTCAAATTTCGAAAGCTGGTGAATTTTTCAGATTCCAAAAGCATATTTTAAGAATCGGAACGTTTTTCTTAGGTAATAAACACTTTTGTAGAGTGTTGTATAGAGATCATGGTCTTGTCTCGGCTCGTCTCGAGCAATCTTGTTTCGACTTAGAGTACATTCATCTGTCCACTGACGATGAAATTTTAGCGAAAAATACTCACATTCTCGATTGTATTATGTATCAGCAAACTGCGCGCGCTCACAAATTGTTACATTTATCGATCTTAAGGGCGATAGTCCTCTGAAAATGCGTTCGTTTGTTTAATAATTTACCATACACAATTTAAGTTTATCACATTCAGCTTTTATCATATAGAGGTAGTGTTTTATGACAACGTTAAAACCTTTAACTTGGGACACTTAGTAACTATAGATTAATGTCAAATACAATTTTTTTAGTAGAGAAGATATTTTATATCAACTGGGTGATTCGTTTTTTCGAGGCAGGTACTACCTTTCTCATTCTAAATTAAACATTCTATATATTATTCAATTTTATTGTAATAAATTAAACTCTACCAACAATTTACAGTATTTTTTGTATATTGTAATATATTCGTATTAGCTAATAATTCATTTCTAATGAGAACGAATAATTCATGTTGTTGAATAATTCATTTCTAATGAGAACGGAAAATGTTAAAATCAAACAAACAGAACGAAGAGTCTGATTTTCTAATTAGAAACAGCCAGTGACAGCAGTGAAAAGTTCGAGAGGATCACGAAGTGGAAAAAAGTAACACCCTGTAGATTTTTCGAAAACTTATTATATCGGTTTCCTAGACATTGGTCACCATATATCCTTTGCCAAAGATAAAAAATATGAAATCTTGGACGTCCTGTATTTTGTAAACGAAGCATGTTCATAGATTTTTTTTATAGTACTGTACGCCCCTGCAATTCCGAACACTTATTTAGTGACACGCTATATTTTTTAATAACGAGTATGCCCTTCTCTAAAGTTAATTGCGATAATAGGCGATCTTATAATGGTATGGCTTTTCGAGCAGTATTTATGGTTTTGTACTCGGGCCAACTGAAAATGGTAATATCGTTTTCTTGTAAAAATTGTCGTTGTATTTAAAGTTTAACCTTAGCTTACAGTAAAAAAAGGTGTCAAAATATGATGATTGACACTATACAGCGGTGTTAAAGAGTGGATTTATTTAAATATGGTTTCTACGAATTTGCATACTATCAAAGTGCGAATTCATTCCATGCCACTTATTAAAGGGGTCAAATGTATAGCACGGACTTTATTAATCCAAGGACACCAAAGCCTAATCCTATTCGTTGGGTTTCCGATAGTTGGTTTCTTATAAAACAAGTTTCCATCCCATGATGGTTTAACGAAACTCCTCGTTTTTATTACGGCCTCAACGAGAAATTTATTTGAAGTGTTTGCTTTTCTAAAACGTGAAACGCGGCCCTTTTTGACCCATGTTGATGAGTAAACCTACGAAATACCGGCTAACTGGCCTAAGAAAACTATCCTAAGTGAACTATTGACGGCTTGAGAGGCTTGGAATCCCGTACTAAAGCGACCACCTGTTAGATTATTCGGATAAGCTATGGGAACATTAGTGCTATTAGACATATTTAAAAAAGATACCAAACAGGCAATATAATTGCTTTTATGATTCTAGTTGTCTGATTAAAATGATTAAAAATGCTCCAACGAAAAAAGTTTATTACTTCCCTCATAAAAGGGAAATATTGTAATGGTAAAAAAATCACCCACCGAGATTTTTTCAGATGTTCACGTTTCAGGGTTCCTATATGTCGGAAAACCAGTTTTCTCAATTCTCTCGATCTGTCTGTCTGTTCGCGGCATAGCTAAAAAACTACTATACCGATTGACTTCAAATTTTGGTAAAAATCCAATATGCCGAAACAAAATAGCGGCCTAGTGAAATGTTAAAAAAATTATTATATATTAAAAACTATTTACCCAATTTCTCCCAAATTTTACGAACACATCAAATATTATGTTGGAATCATCTGGAAAAATTTTGGTACGAATCCAAGATAACTAGCTATATATATATATATATATATATATATATATATATATATATATATATATATATATATATATATATATATATATATATATATATATATATATATATATATATATATGTATATGAAAATTTTGAGTGGTTGTAGGAGAAACTGTGTACATTACCCCTGTCAAGTTTATCGTTTTCAAACTCGACGGATTTCCGTCCTTGTTTGGAAACTACCACTTTCAACACTTGCCATTGCATTCGTCTTTGCCATTTTCAAAATTCTGTATTCGTCCTAGTGTCAAATCGTACTTTCTGCATATTTTTACTTTTTGGTCGGTATATCTCTGAAACGATTTTACATAAAGTTTTGAAGTTTAGTACAACTTTAAAGCACACTTGGGGCTGTCGAACATTACTAAACGGACCTTCCTATAATTTTTAGTTTTTCGTCAACTAATGATATAAAACATGTTTTTTCAAGTTTTTGTAGTTTCCTCTCATATACAATAACTGCCGAAAAAAATTAAATATGAATTTTAAACTTTTAAGAATCGATCCTATTTGATGGTCTCAGAAAACTTATTGAAAATGAGTGGGATCGAAGTTTGAGAAGTGTTTTTTAAAAAATTTTAAATTTTTTTGGAAAAAAATAAAGGTTCATTGATCGCTCTCTAGTGGCCAAACGGTTGAAGTTTTCGTCAAAAATAGAAAAGATTCTGCGGCATAGATGACAGAAAAAAATCCTTATAGGCCTATATCTTCAAAAAAGTAACCAAATAATCATTGATGAACTAATGAGTATATATTTAGGTAAATTATATTTAATTTTATATAACATACAGGGTGTTTCATTAGAAAAATCATGTTTGGTCTGCTATACATATTTGAGTTATCCTGTATACATATTTAAAAGACAATGTAGCAAACTTAGTACATTTACATTCAGCAAGAATAGAACCATTGAGTATATACTATACCGAGAGTTCCAGTAAAAATAATGACTTTTGACATTTTTTGTATCTCCAAAATTAAACCAATATTTGCTGTAGCGGGTTGTGAAGAAATGCAACTAAACGAAGTGAAATCAAAAGATTATTTGAGAGTTGAAAAATAAAGGAAATTTTAAATGTTTCGGCAAAAAAGGTCTATCATTTAAACCAATATAAAGATTAATGGATCTGAATAAGTTGGCGTTTGATGAAACATGAAACTTAGTGTAGAGTAAATTCTTCCCTTTTCCACGGGAAGTAAAAATAAGCAAAACAGTTTTTTTTTTTTTAAATAAAACGGTGGCGCTAAACTTTTGAGTTTTGACAAACCTCTGTGTCTTGACTAAATATTTAGAGGCATTACCTGTGATTATAATTGAAGCAAGAAATAAATGCTTAATACATGCATAACATGAAAGAAACAACGCTAAACAAATTAATTTCATAAAAAAACATCATGGCCTGATATACAGCTTGTTATGTAATACTATTTCACAAGTTTTTATGTATTGTTGTATTGTACGGCCCACTATTTTACAATATTTATTTTATAATAGAGGTTTTTAACAAAATATATCGACCCAATAATTTTTGTTTGCTTGGAATGTTTCTGCCTTTTTCTTCTTGAATGGCGAAATTTCATTTTGCCCCCACAGCCACTAAACACTTTTATAGCGTCCTTGGAGTTAATACATATTTGTAGTATAGTTCTATTCCTCATTAGTTTATCCGCAATTACAAATTAATTTTTTTTCTTACTTAGTTTAACGATCCTTAGCTCTAAAAGGCAGTATGTTGTTTAAGAAAACATTTTACCCTAAACTGCCAGAAACCACTGGCTGCTTACTTCTCCCTCATATTTGTATTATAAGGTTTTGAGTGATAGATGTAAATGAGGAAATAGACGCATGAGATATATGGCTTCCTGTAGGTAGCGGTAGAATACTAATTCAGGGGACTTTATTATTTTTCTAGAAGGGGGTGTGCAGACGTAAGTGTTCAGGGTGTCCCACGTAAGAGGAAGTATAACATACAAAAGAAAGTTAAATATGAAAGTTTATCGGATTAATTTGAATTTTTAAATTATATTATTTTCTTATATACAGGGTGATTATACTGCTCTTTCCAGATATCCACTTATTTTCTTATATATATATATATATATATATATATATATATATATATATATATATATATTTCGGGAACAACGTCAGGAAACTTAAGGCCGTGTAAAATGTCAAAATCTCAATGGTTTGCTTTCAAAGTTGCATTTTTAATTTTTAATTTTAGGAATATTTAATTTATCTCTTGACGGATCAACTTGATATTTGGCACATACGTTTAAAGGTAATGGACACTCAACTGAAAACTTATTTTCGTCAAAACTTTTTCATTGTGGAAGAAATTGTCAAAATTGCCATCTTTAAGCCGATGCCAAATAATGGACTCTTACTTTGAATCCATGAATCTTACCGATCAGCCGCATATCGATATAAAATCATAACAATACAACAAATAACAGCATAATACAACTAACACACTTTATAATAAATTCTGAAAATGTCCTCCATTAACTTCGATAGATTTTCTAACGGCTTTTAGAAAATGTCTCCGAACACGATGGAAAACATCGGGTCTGTATCTAATATGTTCACAGCCATTTATTATTCGAACTCGTAAATCGTCAATGTTATTGACTACAGTTTTATATACTAACGTCTTTAACCCCCAGAAAAAAAAATCCATTGGGTTAAGATCTGGGGAACGGGGTGCCCAAGGGAGTGCTCCGCCTCTTACTATTCAACGATCCGGAAATACCTCATTCAGATATTCACGGACGTTAAGGCTAATGTGGTGGTGCGCTGTCTTGCAAGAGCCACATCCTTATTCGTGATCGAAAGGGAACAGCTTCTAATATGTCAGGAAAATCATTTTGTAAAAGACTTAAATAAAGATTTTCATTCAACGTCCCATCAAAAAAGTGAGGTCCTACGAGACAATCGCCTATAATACCGGCCCAAACATTTAACATGAATTTTTGTTAATGTCCCCTTTCTGCATATGCATGTGGGTTTCAATAGCGATATGTGTTATGTAAATTCACTATCCCATTGTATATAAAACCATCTTCATCGGTAAATAATATGAAATTAATGAAAGTATTATCATTTTCATATTTATGTAAAATAGTATTACACATGTTTAGGCGTAATACATCATCATCCCAAGCTGTAGATTTCGCCATTCCTTCTGCAACGGCAATTTGCTGAGTACTGACATCCGGGTTTTCTTGTTCCGTTGAATTATTCTTCCTTCTGCCTCAATCGTTCTAACGGACTTGGCTCTTCCTGTGTCATATTCGCCATATGTAAATGAACCTTGTTCACCAAGTCTTCTATGAACACTCATAAAGGTTTGAGCATGAGGAACATTTCGGTCAGAGTGTGCTTGTATATAAAGCCGACTTACTTCTCTTGCATTCCCATTTGCTTTCCCATAGCAAAAGTGAATGTCCCAATATTCTAAATTCGAATATTGATAAGCCATTTTTTAAATAAGAAAGAAATTACTTATGTTGGAACATTTAGACAAGTTTTTGAAACTGAAAAGAGGACTAAATGTCAAATTTCATTTCTACTGGAATTAATCAAAGTACCTTGACTACGACATTTAAATCATAATAATTTAATTGAATAAAATTTTAATATCGATTTGCACCTAAACAACGGTATGATTTATCGATTTGAAGCACATTCCATCGGCTTGAAGAAGGCAATTCAATTTTGACAATTTCTTCCAAAATAAAAAAGTTTTAGGTATAGGTAAAGTGCCCTCTGGTGGCAACTTAAATAAACATTTTTACCTGTGGATAAAAGCGTCCATTATCTTAAACTGTGTCAAATATCAAGTTGATCCGTAAAGAGATAATTAAATATTCCCAAAATTTAAAATTAAAAATGCAACTTTGATGAGCCGTTACCAAGAGACCATTGAGATTTTGACATTTTCTTAAATGACTTGCTACCATTATTTTTTCGTGTAGAATCACAACTTTAGGTTTTCTGACGTTGTTCCCGAACAACCTATATATATATATATATATATATATATATATATATATATATATATATATATATATATATATATATATATATATATATATATATATATATATATATATATATATATATATATATATATATATATATATATATATATATATATATATATATATATATATATATATATATATATATATATATATATATATAGAAACTTCAATAGAGATACGGGTTATAGTCTACATCATAAGTGGAAACAGATCATCTTATAGCATCGTTATTCAGTGTTCAGATTTTGTGGAGTAAATATCCCTAAAGTTGCCTTGTGCAATCGAAGGCGAAACATTGGATAGGAATTCCAATTTGACACGGTCAAACTTTGGAAAGAAATAACCTCCAAGTTGTCCAATTTAGGTAATTCTGTAGATGCGGAAAAGTTCAGGCAAAAACTTTACATAGAATTTGTAAGGCATGCTAATAACACAGGTGTTAAAAAAACAGATCCTCCAAAGTTCTATGATATACTTCAAATAATATTAGCGGAAAAAGATAAAGTCACTCTAAATGAAGTTCAAGATAGTTTAGAAATAAACAGTAATAATGCATCTGATATTTCTATTACTGATGCAAATATTGTGAGTGGTCTTGCCGAACTCCGCAGCGTAGATTTCAAAAGGGTTTACAAATGCTTACAAAAGTAAGATGATATTAAAAGATAAACTGGAGAGGCCACAGGCGATCACAAAACAAAATATTTTGGCAGAGATAAGAAAACAAGCAGAGAAACAAGAGATACATATGTCCAATTTGTGTCAACTTTTGGAGGAATCTAATAAACAAAGAGGACAATTTAAAAATATTTTAAAAGACATGTCCCAAAAAGAACAGAAATCTAGTAAATCTAAACAAGGTCTTAAAAGAAGATACACTAGTTCCTCAGGTGAAGAGAACTAAAGCAAATTGTAGATATTCTGCAGTGCAAATAGGCACTTTTTGTATGGTGTATTGTATCTTATTTTTGTGATAACTTTTCTTCCTATAAAAAAGAAATATTTATTTTTGTTGTTAATATTTTATAATGTCTTTAACGATGTAACATATATTGCATATTAACTTTCTCATAGTGACAGGAAATTATATCCAAATGTGCGAAAGCTGTCAAATATATCATATGTGTGCCAAAAATACAGAGTGTTTAAGGTAAGGATGAACAGCATTGGGATCTTCGAAATGGTTGAAGTTACAAATAAGGCTGAATTATAAAAGCTAACCCATCAGTTAAAAATCTATTTTGTAATGATAAAATTAGGATAATACATACAGGGTGGTCAAAAAATCGAAAAATATTAATTTGTAAATGAAATTTAAAAAATGAAACAAATCAAAGGTGTATAAAATTTTTATAACGTTTTTTTAACAAGATGCTATGAAGTAAATCAATGTCATATTTAGAAAATTCTGGTTTTTAAGTTTAATTTTTGAAATAACAACACACACCTTGTATAAAGATTTTTTAAAAAAGCTATCGAAAATCGATGTTCAAAATGTGTAAATATAGAAAGTAACATTTTTCAACCCTGTATGTATTATCCTAATTTTACCATTAACTAACTTTTTCTAATCTAATCTTATTCCTAACTTACCATTTTATATATCCCTATTCTGTTTGCCCTTATCTTGGACGCGCTATAGAATAGGTAGGTAGACATTTTAGGTACTTAAAGTATATGTTTATTTTGCATTGTTTAATGAAGTTATCAAATGAAGTATCGTTAAGATATACTGTACAAACTTCCAGTAGTATATTAAAGATACTTGACTATTTTTTTTTTGTTTTCAGTATTTTATAACTTTTTCTTATTTCAAATTTTATGATTGTGAGAACATCAGACCAATTTAATAAAAATAGTTAATAATACCAAATGTCTTTTATTCCTCAAAGGAGCAGATTTATTTCCGACATGATTTGGGGTTAAACATCATTCATCACGCCTATATTTTGCTTGGAAAATAAATAACATGGCATTTGGTCACCAGCAAACAAATTCAAGCTCTGCCGATCACATTTTTCTCATATTTTTCGGGTTGATACGAAGGTACGTTGTAAGCGTCAACATTTCCCGACTTTACCTGTAAGATGCAGCTCTAGTGTCGCGATACAACTTGTTCTTTCTTTAAATACGTACCTTAGTAGGTTGCAGGAAAGAAATTGAAGTCTTGCGCCAAATAGTTTTTTATTGACAGCTTTTTGAACAAGGCGTGTCCACGAAGATGGTGCAGATAACGAAAATTGAGTACAGGACGGTTATAAAGTTTTTGACAAAAGAAGGGTTAGCAAATTATTAAAGAAAGGCTGGATGATGTGTACGGCTAAAGTTCCCCTTCGTATTTCGTAGTGAAAGAATAGGCAAAACGTTATCATATGGGGCAGGAATCCCTTGAAGATGATGCAAGAACAGTCGACCAGTGGATGTGATAACGGAAGACAATGTTGCCATTGCGGAAGAAGTGGTATTGAGCGAGCGACCGATGTTTAAAGGTCAAAGAAATCTCAGAAAAGACTAATCTTTCTGATACCAGTGTCCGTAGAATCCTAAATGATCATTTAGGTATGCAAAAGGTCAAAAAATGGGTCCCCAAAAAATGACAGACGATTTTTGCATATTTTTTTTTTTTCCAGAAAAACCATTTGTAATATTACATTTCAAAAATAAAAATTGAGCGATATAGTTTTTAAAAAAAAAAAAAAATAATTAAAAGTCACATCCGTCACAATTTGACAGCTTTAAAACGAAAAACTTAGTAATGCCGCCAGATTTTAGACTTACCAATTTGTTAGAGGAAATGAAATGACCAATTGAAAATTATTTGGACAACAGAATTGTAATTATTTATTGTTATTATTATAGTTTTAATAAAGGTTTTATTGACGAACCTGGGCTAACCTAACGTTAGCAGGACAGATTCACCTAACAATATAGTTTTTGTTACAGAAACATCCATGTTTCAGTATAGACTCGGAATTCGGTTGGCGCGCTGCCGCGCGCTTTCTTTACAGAAAACCTAACTAATCCTAACCTAACCTAATCCACATTTTTATTAATTATAAGTTTTGTTATAAAAAAATTAGTTTTACGTGTATCATAACTTATAGGTATTTCTTTAATTATGAATATGGCAACGTCGCACATCAAATTAAAAACAAGCATGGCGATGGGAACAGTCGGAAAGATGTTTGAAATCAAAATTACCTATTAAATATATATATAAAATACCTAAAGTAAATTTTGAGTGCTGATGAGAGTTTTCCACACATTTTCTCAATTTGGACTGCTAGAATGGTAGATAAAAATAAAAAGAAACAAAAATAAACGAGATTTAAGAGTGTCAACATAGTTTACCGAAACCCTTTTCGGCTATTCAAAAACAACGCCGTGTCGAGTGTGCGGTGTGTTTTTTGGAATTGTGTAGGCCCGAACCAAAGCCTGTGATATAAACCATTGTAACATGGGATGAAACTATGGTTTGTCTACTATGATCTTCTATCGAAAAGGGAATCAATGGAGTGGCGCCGTAAGGGTGAGGTACCCGCAAGAAAGAGTCTGCCAATCAACAAAAAAGGTGATGGCTACGATCTTTTGGGATTGCGAAGGAATTCTTTTCATAGATTTAAAAAAACAATACCAGTTAATGAAAAATATTACGCAGCATTGTTACACAAATTAAAAAAAATAATAAAAACATGTTACATTACCTTGCTCTTTTATAGTCCGGAAAATTTTGGCGTTCACCACGTATGTTACACTCATTACTCACTTTTTTACTGTTGAAAAAGTTTTATTGATTGTGTTATCGTAACAAAAAAAACTGTGAACTGATTAATTTCTACCATAGAATCTGGTAGGAAACCAACTAATTCTATAAATATTTACAAATTAGCTGATAATTCTTCACATATCCTGTGTCGCGTGTCAATGCCTTGTTGGTCAATTACTTCTACATACTTATCATTTTGATCGTATATTTCATCTTTAAATATTTACAACAAATTAGTTGCTTGTTGTACTTAATATATATAATTATGCCGTTTTTGACTTTTGGTAAGCTGACCATTATTCTTACAAATAGAATCTGCAAATGAGGAGGCAATAATAGATAATGTATTTTTTAATTTAGTTTAGGTTTTATAAATCCATATTTTATTGTTTTAAATAAATAAATATATCACAAATAAATCCACTTTATACATAGAATAATGCCAATTTGTATCTATTATATATACACACACATATATATATATATATATATATATATATATATATATATATATATATATATATAATATATATATATATATATATATATATATATATATATATATATATATATATATATATATATATATATATATATATATATATATATATATATATATATATATATATATATATATATATATATATATATATATATATATATGTATATATATGTATATATATATATATATATATATATATATATATATGTATATATAAGTATATATACGTATATATACTAAAACCAAAAAACAAATCATTTTTATATATATATATATATATATATATATATATATATATATAAAATACACATAGTTGTAGGGAGTCATCAACCAAGTTTTATAAGGATAGGCAGAGTCTCCAATTAAGTGGTAAACACCAAAAAATAAGGGATCTTCCCCAAATCTCTCAACATTTAGATTTATATTTGATCCCCGTAAAATTTGAAACAAAAAAACAGATGTACCTACATATATTACAATTTTTATATAAGGTGAAAATGGGGGATTTTGGGCTACCAATATCAAATTCGTTTATTTCAGCTTACTTAAACCAGAGCAATGGGCTATATTGGTACTTACTCAAACATCAAGTCATGAGCCAGGATATCCAACAGAAATAACCGTAAAAACAAAGTGCGCATTACAAATTCCCTGCGTTGTAATACTATGTTGAAATTTCCTATTTTGATATCAATCATGCTGTTTTACAGGCATTCTTGCGATGAAATGATAGCCATCATATGTACCGATTACACCTAAAATATAAATATGTTTTTTAAAGAACTACCTATTTGGATTATATACAGAGTTTTGTTTATGAAATATCAACAAAAAGAGAGCATTATTTCCCCTTTCGCAAGGTACCATAATAGCACCAGAAGAGACTTTTCCAATTGATATCCACCACGGAATATTGGAACTTTGAAATATGTTCCAATTTCATTTAACAATCTTTGAAAAATAAGTTTTCTCTTTCTAAAGTGATTAAAGAAATCATGTTTCAAGTACTTGGTAATCCACTCTTCGCACAATAAAGGCATTCTAATATGAGTGTCCTAAACAATACGGTTTGAGGGAAAAATCCTCCTCCATCATTGAATATAACAACCCTTAGCCGCTTTGCAGGCCACATTGTAAATTATTAACTGAAACACTGGAAACTTCTAACAGACTAGAAAAACAAACTTAACATAAATAAGTCCAAACATTTAAATCTGTCAGTTTATAGTAAAATGGAACGACATCTCAAAAATCAAAACATGCTATGATGTTACCATAGACGGTAAAAAAAAATAAAATGTTTTATTTTTTGTCTATTGTCTAGTCAGTCTGAATTTACAATATAAATACTGCAGAGGATGGAGTAGACGGACGAGACAGTTTTATATCTGGTAAAGAAAGCATAAAATCGTCCCTGTTTATGGAATCCCCGTGATTGTAATAAAAAAAAAGGTTTTGGCTAATTACCTTGAAGTTTCATCATAAGGAATCCTCTCTTTTTTCTAGAAAAATTACCCACCATTTATATTTGTAACTACTAACTATATGCGAAAGTAAATAGTAGCAAACTGAAGCTGATTTTTTTAACATTTTATTTTGCTGTCATTTTGTTTCACCAACTTGAATTCGTACCAAAATTTAACCAGTTTAACCCTATATCACACTTAATTCTTGCGTAAAATTTGAAATCAATCAAATAAGTAGTTAGTTTTTTCAGATTGATTTTTTTAAATATTTTATTAGGCTGCCATTTTGGATTCATACCAAAATTTTACCAGTCCATTGTAATGATACCCTTGATTTTCCAATCCAATCCACTTAAATCTCTACAGATGGCCACACTGTCTTGTTGCATCAACCAACAACACATTGTGTATTTCTCAAGTTCCAGCAATTTATTGTACGTTCTTTTAAAGATCTATATTTTGCTAACTATTTCAACTTTTTCTTTGTATATTAATATTAGTGACTTTATCCTTATGACATTTAATTATAATTTTGATTTAATGTAGACGGATTACTGCTCATCAATTATGATTGATTGTTTTGTTTTTATTGATTTTTTGGATATTCCACTATTGGCGTCTTATTGACCTTATTAGGTTAAATTTATTTCATTTAAAAATAATTCTAAGGGTTAATTCATTTCCAAAAAATAAAATAATGGAAGATACGCATTATTTTGACAGGGTCCTTCGAAATAGCTTGATATTTATTTAACTTTACTTGTTAGTTAATTAGTTAGTATTGAGGTTAGTTTGTGTCAAATCTTGCAAGTAACTTTTGAAGCAGTTCCCGTTACTTGAATTGACTCAAATTTGGTACAATACTTAGTACGATAATACTACAATACAATAGTGTCAAATCTTGAATCTCTTATACAGGGTGCGTAAAAAAATGCTAAAAAGTACAAAATAAAATAAGTGTAAAAAAATATTAAAAATAAGCTTTTATTTATAAACTATTCAAGTAAAAAGTAAAAAACTATTTAAATTATATAAAGCTTTTAAGAAAACATTAAAAGTTTTAAAATTTCTGTGTAATGTAAGTTTAATTATTTTTTGCTTCTCAGTTCAATAATTTATAAATAAAAGCTTTTTTAAACTTCATTTTTAACCTGTTGATCTTTGGAAATGGTATGCTTTAGGAAGTTTTTTTGAATACGTGTTGTCTATAGTCTTTACTGGATTTCTTAGCTAGGGGTTTCGATGTTTTAAGTGTATTCGGGATTATACGTTTCATTTTATGAAAGGAAAATGTTGATATTGGTGTTTAAGGGTATGCATTTAAAATAGTAAATTGTCTAATCAGCTGTTTAGAAAAAAAGTACTCCGATTTTTTAAAATTTTGTGCAACATGCTTACATAGTTACGTGGAATATCAATATACATTTGCATAGTACTGAATATAAGTCAAATAAATTCCCTCATTTATTAAACACTTTAATTGAAAGACCACCAATGACGAGACAATAAAAATCCACTACCCAAACTAATTATAAACGAATATTCACACTGCACTCGGCCTACTAGATGACTTAACTGTTTTTTAAACAGGTCTGCCTGTTGTTTCAAACAACAATCGCGTTGCATTTGTTTTGACAACAAGGCGCGCGAGCTCTGTTCGGAAAACAAATAAAAATGGAGACGATCTATTTACACAATACATTTTCCTATTTTGATAAGTAACTCGGTGTTATTAGAGAGATACGCTATGCAGTACGGTCGCAGTGTGCTGTGTATAAAAATACCGACGGTATGGGGCAAGTCAAAGATTTTGACAGGTCGATTGCGAGAAACGAGGATAGTACAATATGATGCTCGTCACGGATGACTGGAAGAATGTTGACGTTTTAAAAGTAATCATATAATATTTCGAAATATCGAACTTTTAGCTGGTTTGACGCTTAACGCATTAACTGTGTTCTCATATTCTATGGCAAGATAAGATTTTTATAAATTCGTAAATTACTCCCCAAGAAAAGGAGTGAATCTGTAAATTCTTTAAGTATAATAAGATATAAAAAATAGTTCAAAGAAAAAATGTGCAATCAGTCGAGAATGCGTCAAAAATGTTTTAATATAAACAGCGTGGTCTATTAATGTCACTGCTTTATACTCACAGTAAAATCTAAAAAACAATGATGAGATGGTACAAATTGTCTATCCCTTTAATTTCAAAAATAGTGAGTCACGATCTTCAACAAATCGGGCGACAATGGTACGGATAGGACTTAATGGCTATGATGGCTGAATTTATATTGTCGGGATACTAATAAATGTTGTCTTAGTCTTTATGTACCTCGCAGAAGACGCAGCTGTCCCGCCACCAACAGGAGGAATGAAGGACCTAGTTAGGCACTACCGCACACAAAACCGGCCTTGTCTTGGACTGAAATGCTAATGCACACCCCTAGACATGGGGCAGGGCAGGTAACAACAAAAGATATTCTATTACCAGTTGTAATCTTAATATATTTGACAGGGGTTTATGACGACATTTATAAACTAGAAATTAGGATCTCATGGAAAATATTTTGGGAACTTCGGGAAAATCAGAACGTAGTTCCAAACAAGGATTCAAAATGTGTGGCGAAATAGAGGCGGACGTTAGTACTATACAAAAAATTCGTACATTTTGACTCTAATGTATCTTATTCCCTGAAAATTCAGAACAGGCTTAAAAAAGGCACTACTTTGTAAAACCGGGAACTAAAGTGTAAGGAAACAAACAAACAAAGGTATGCTTTATTGCCGGAGGAAAATTGTTACTAATTAATGGATAAAGCAAAATTTACCCTAAAAAAAATAAAAAAACATGAGAAACGAAAAAAATCATATTTTTTAATAGGTCAATGCAAATACATAAATCGTAAATATACCAAGATATGATAGCAATAAAACCATCACGAAAATAGTTAGGACATAACATTGCCGTAAAGCGGTTAATGAATCTAGGTGATCTTAATAATAAAGAAATAAACAAAACATATGCGAGGTGAATAATTTCGATGACATTGAAATTAAAATTAGGCGACCTTAGACTCTATTTTGTTACCTTTATACAAGCAAAATAAGTGAAGTTAAACAAAAAGTGTACTGAACTGATATAGTAATTAAAGTATATAAAAAAAAAGAAAATATATAACTTTAATTTAATACGTAACCAAATAATTAATTTTAACGGACTATTAGACACTTCATTCCCCTATAAAATGATTTTCAAATTTTATGCTAGCAGCTGGAACATGACACTCAAAAACATTTAAATAAACAAACAAATAAAAAACAAACAAACAAAAAGATCTTTCACTGAGGTACGCTTTGGTTTTTTTTTTCGAAAGAGTGCAAACATAAGGATAGTTCTTAAATGTACTGGAAGATGATTGTAAGTTTTATGGTGTTGTAAATAATTGATTTTTTTTATTAGTGGAAAGAAGGAATGAGAAGGTATATGTCATACTTGAAGTTTCTGTCAGGATATACGTGTTGTGGCCTTTCCGGGACAGTGTTTTTATGTTTTCTCATCAAACAGACGGTTTCTAAAATAAACAATACAGGAAGTGTTAATATTTCTGTTTTTTGAAATAGTATTGTCAGTGAATATGAACCCTAAAAACCCTAAGCAATTGCTCGGTGGTACAGCAACACCAAAAGGGAAGGCCATAGCGGAGATGGGATTCGAATAGAGAGAAATAAGTAAATCTGGCAACTATGCAAATATCTGTCATATTTGAAACATGTAGGATAGTTTGGAAAACTCTCAACATCCTTGAAACCTCCTTACCTCCCAGACACGGTGATTGGTGCAAACCCTACCACCCTTATGAAAAAGAAAATAATAATAATTATAATAATATTAATAACGAATAAAGGATGTCATCGAGTAGCGAGGAGGAAAGAAATGCCTGCAAGACTGCACGTACTGCAACTTACTGGTTGATATATGCATTATTCAAGATTCGATCCAGAATAAGAGCAATGCGTCGATTACTTGGTTTTATCACAAAAAAGCTTTCGATAGTACATCACATGCTCTGTTGTTGCATCTTCTGTGTTGTCTTGAAGTGTCTTAGTAGTGGGTTCTATTGAGCAGCTTACACAGCGCTGGAAATTAAGATTCTCTATAGCATGGGGATCCAATAGATTTACTACAGTACTAGTGATTTTCAAAGGGTGCGTTCAGGAAGATTCCTGAACTATTTTTTTGTATCTCGATGCTCCCAATTTTCTGTCTCGCAATCTCAAGATCACTCAATCTATTTTGTATGGATAATCTGAGGGATGATCTTAAAACCTATTATTCAAGTGACCGAGATTTACAACAATCCGTGAAAATAGTGCAAGAATACTTCGGGATATTGGAATGGTTTGGACTACATAAGGACCTAGTTCTAAAACTTCAAAAAGGCTGGTTTGAAAAGAATCTCGAACAGGAACGCCTCTGCGATGCAAAATTCTTCGTCATTTGGAACCTAACGAATCTTATAGATACCTAGGTTTCGATTACCACAGAATGACACAAGTCAGGAGAAGGAGGCTTCAAGAAGTATAGGCAGCCATGACACAAAACATGTAAATCAGAATTTTCTGGGAGGAATAAAATCGCTGCTATGAATATGTTTACATACTGAGTGGAACATATTAGATGGAAAATAAAAGTCTCATCTTCTCTGCAAATAATTTCAACTGACTATCTTCCTCCAATTCATCCGATGGCAACGCCAGAAAAACATCAAATGGTTTATTACCAAAGGAGAAGTCGAACTGTGGAGTTTATTTACACCATCGGATTGGAAGACGGTTTAGTCTACGTATTTGAGTTCTGCCTTTATTGATAGTAGAAAAACACTGTACTGGGTGTTCCTTTATATTTTGCGATCCCCATACAGCTTCTACTTTTAAAGACAGAAAAAACTTTAAATTTAAAAGTTGAACGATTTTGCCCGAACCTCCTAGATTTTTATCAAAATAAATCAATGAATATAGCAAAATCTGTAA
>JAUTXW010001381.1:0-31242 GCA_030620095.1 Kuschelorhynchus macadamiae
ACTAGAGTGCCCAACAGTCAGGGCGGCAGGATCGGCCGAGTTGCACTAGAAACTATAAATTAAAGGAAAATTATCTTTATTAAAAAAGTTTCTTTCCAAAAATAATTATATTTTATCCGTAATGAATGAGCTTGTATACAGTTGAAGTATATTCAGCTTTATTATGAAAAAGAAAAACATATTTGATTAGCGGGAAGTAATGACGTAATAAATTATTTTGCATTGCATATTAATTTCGGAAATACTAAATCAATTTATTTCAGTGACCCATAATAATCTTAAAAAGAAGTACACCGTGCCTTAATAAAACATAAAATATCAAAAGAACAAACCCCTTGCGCTTTAAAATTTAAATTATTCGGAAATACAACTGAACGTCTTTCTATAAATCAATAATGAAAATCGAAAAATAATTCGACATTTGATTAATTATTTGGTATTTTTTTTCATAACGCAAGAACTAGGCTTCCCGGGTAATAATAAATCATTAAATTCAGACAATCAAAATAATTTTAGAGAATTAGCCAAATCTGCACCAATTTAGATAAAGTGTTAATAAATTTATAGAACCCAATTCTATCTTTATGGGTTCTTCGAAACTTCTAATACAAAATGATTGAATAAAAAATGTAATACAATATCAAAAAAGTGAGTTGACTAGGTAAGACGTTTATTTTTATTTAGCTTAACTATATTCTTTTAGTATCATTAAAGAACTAAACGGAAAAAAAAATTATTATTTGACCATCATTTGGTGCCTATTTAAAAAGATTGGTTAGATTAACTTACCAATGATCCCACCAAACGTTACTTCCAAATCTGATCTGTAGACGTCTCTCTGCCACTTCGTGAGGATTTTGCACAGTTAATGATCACAAATTGTGAATAATAGCCACATTAAAGACTCTACAATTCGTGAACCTGCTCTCATCGGACCACAAGACATGATTTAAAATCAGGATTTTCATTACATTTCCTGTATACCACTCACAGAACTGTAGTCGTCTTGGAAAATCAGTTCCTTAAGTCCATGTACTATTGTAAGGTTTTGTACGGATGGTACTTGTTCTTTAAAACTCTCTGTACTGTTGATTTTGGCACATTAGTTTCCTGTTCTACAGTTCTTACCGATGCACTAGGGTTTTCGTTGATAGCTTGTAAAATGTTCCTGTCTCGATTTTCATTGTTATTATTGTATCCGCTTTAGGTTGTTCGAAGGCACCATGGTTAATTAAATTAACTTCGATTTTCCCGAATTGGGTTTTATGAGGCTGCCGTCGTTCGGAGTGCATCTCCAAATACCTTGCTGAGGTAACGTCGGCGTTTCTGTATGATTGAAAGTACAGAGCTAACATATCAACCTTTTCTTCATTTGAATACGGAATGTCGACCATTTTATATAGGTTTTGACAATTTATGTGTCTGATTTCTGATTTTATTGGGATTAAAGCGCACCTACTACTTATTAAAACACAGCTTTGATACTTTTAATTATTTAACTTAACGTCAAAGTCAAAATCCAATTTTGTTGAGAGCTAACATTACTTTAAATCATGGCCTTCTTAGAAAAAACTGAAACCTAACTTTACGAAGTGTAATATTTCGATGATACTAAAATCTTTAATGCACTTGTGAGATATCACTAGACTGGAAATTTTAGGCTCTTTCCAAAAATCGAAAAATCAATATGGCGGCCATAAGAAAAATGAAAGTTGAGGCGGGTTGCGGGTTAACAAAAAACAATGAAGACGTGTCGTATACGCCATCTTATTTGTCTTAAAAATGTGTCCCAATAATGTCACATTTTGGCAGCTGTCAAATTTACCGTTCTGGATATACTGGCGAAAAACGAAATCCGCCATTTTCGGTTTTTCCCCGATATTTCCAAAAACAGTTGATCGATCGTAAATCTGAAGCCAGATATCGAATGCAGTAATTTTCCTCTAAAACCTTCCCCATTTAACCTTTGCTGTAGGTATAATAGGAGCCGAGATCCCTGTATAGAGAAGCGAATCTGTGACACACTGTATATCATTTTGTTTTAGGTTTTATTTGTAACTCAATATATTTATAGAAAAGAAAAACTTATATTTATTATTAATTATACTGCTGTTGTGATGGATTAAAAAAACTAAAAATCCATTAATTCTGTTTCAGTTATGTCTCGTATTTATGGAATAAAGGACATGAGTATATTTCTTGATCAGATCGAGAATGTTGTATATGGAAAGCATTTCCTGAACATGCTTCAACTGCTTGTTTTCCTGTTTCTATGTCATCGAATTGCCTTTTTGATTTTGGTTGGATGCGAAGATTCAGTGAACAGTTGCGAATCTGTTAACTCCTCGGCTTCAGTTCTGTGATTCTCTGTTTGAACCTGGCTAAAATTACTCTCTGTCTCATCCTTCTGTCCTACCTTCAGTAAAAATTGGAGATGCTCATTGTATATGTAGCTTTTTTTGGCTCCTTGACTCCTTTGTTTTTAAAGATCTCAAAAATGAGTCCCTTATATTAGCCCATTTAGCCATAATCATCTCTTCTGCAAAAAAAAAAACAGATCAAGTATGTAAGTGAAGATTGTTTTTTTTTTAGATATTTAGCTATGGGTGCGCGCTGACAGAATTGCATTATAATTATAGAATTAGGATATCTACATTAAGCAAAAATATAAATCTTGTGTGTAGCCAAATATGGAATATATTCCGAGCCCTTTACCTCAAAGAGATGGAACAAGATCACTGGACAGAAGTAGCCAATGAATTCCAAAAAAAGCCAGTTTTTCTTAGTGTCTTGGAGCTATTGATGGAAAACATATCCGGATCGAAAACTTTCCTCATGCAGGATCGATGAATTTCAATTATAAGAAATATTATTCTGTAGTCCTTTTGGCAATTGCCGATGCAGATTACAGTTTTTTATTCGTGGATATTGGAGCATATGGAAGGGATTGTGACTCCTTCATTCTTCAAAGTACTGAGTTTTTGAGAAGACTAACAAGCAGTGAACTAGACATACCAGAAGCAAGACCTTTAACACCAGAAATAAATCTAAAAGTTCCTTACGTTTTTGTAGACGATAATGCGTTCCCAATGAATGAGCATATTCTAAAAGATTTCTCAAATCATAACTTGAGTGCCAAACAACGTATTTTTAACTACAGATTGCACAAAGCTCGCAGATATGCGCATTTGGAATTTTGAGTAACAAATGGCGAATATTTCACAGATCTCTAAACGTTTCGAAAACCTTTTCAAAAAATATTATTAAAACTTGTGTTGTACTACATAATATAATACGCAAAAGAGATGGATGTCGCACGGAAGATTTGACTATACATTCTGGTTCTAAATTACAAAACCTACCGCTTACTAAAACACAAACAACTAATAAAACAGGACAAGGTGTACGCATTTGTTTTGCAAACTATTTTGTTAGTGAAGCTGGACAATTACCCTGGCAGTTGTCAAAAATTTAAGTTTTATTAAATAAAAGATAGAACTTTCTTGTCTTTTTCTTTTCCGCTTGGGATAATTTCTCGTATCCATCCTCCAAATATTGATATATTACAAGGCTTAGATTCCACTAGTTCAATTAATGTTACGATGTCGTATTTAAAACTGGCCTTTTTCCTTTAGTTTCGCCCAAAAATTGTACCACAACACCAGTGTATCATGGGCGAGCGGTGAAATTTTAAGTAAGGGAAGCAATTTTTAGAAACTTACCTATTTGTAATGTAATTCGATTCTTCGATCATTTTTTGCAAATTCGTCAATGACGTCATCATAAAAACGTCGATGCTCCGACATATTTTGCAGAAGTTTATTTTCAATGGACAACAGCGATGTATGCGAAAGTCTCTCCTGCCCCGTTGAATTTCTCACGAAATTTTTTATACGTTTAAGTGTTGAAAAATTGCGTTCTACTGATGAACTTCTGGCAGGTATTGTCAATACTAATTCACACAATTTCGACACTTCGGTGATGGCATCTTCCAGCTCTTTGTCTTTTAAAAATTGCATTAGTTCCTTAGCGTTATTTTTTGCGCTAATGTTATCAGTTTCGTATATCACTTTTAGTTCAGATCGCAGTAACACTCGGTCGAAGAACTGGCCATAATGAAGAAGAAGAGATTTAAACGCATCTTCTGGAAAAGTTTTTACTTTAAACGCATCAAAATTGCAGAACTAGAGGAATTTAAAATCATTTAAACCGTTAAAACTATAGTTTATTTGTTGCTGAATTTGATCGATTATTTCATAAAAGGGTCGTCTGTCTAATGTTTGAACATCTCCGACCTTGGCTGTTCGAAGACGCTTGGCTTGTGCCTCTACATTTAACGTCATTGTTTTCTCCCAAAATAGGTCAAAATCATCTCTTTTTTGGTTTAACATGGACATCGTCCATTTTTTTTAGGCAAAAAGCAATATCATTTGTTTTAGTTTGTAATATATTAAAAACATTGTCCGAGAATGGAAATATTTCTGAAAATATGTTCAACAAATAATTAAAATTAAAATCTCGTTTCAAACAGTCCAAAAACCCCCTCGAACTATTTATTGCTTCTGAGTTCGTTATTGCTTCTTCGCAGTTATGCAGCGGGAGGGACTGGAGCTATGTCTTGCTTTTGCCTGATCCCGTGGAGGTGTTTCATGCAGAGCTCTACAAGGCCTTTAATAATACTTTTCCTGTTAAAACGCTAGTTAAAAAAATCAAGAAACCATGGGTTACAAAGGGCATTCGAACCTCTTCTAAAAATATGCGTTCCCTTCACCACATTATAAAGTTTTATTTTCATAATCACTTTTTTACTTCATATTTTAATAAATATAGAAAAGTTTATAGAAGTATTATTGGCCTTGCTAAATCTTCATACTACAGAGATAGGATTGGAAATTCCAAAAATGTACAGCG
This sequence comes from Kuschelorhynchus macadamiae, assembly GCA_030620095.1. Taxonomy (NCBI): domain Eukaryota; kingdom Metazoa; phylum Arthropoda; class Insecta; order Coleoptera; family Curculionidae; genus Kuschelorhynchus; species Kuschelorhynchus macadamiae. The sequence goes on from JAUTXW010001381.1 coordinate 4,912, forward strand.
AGAATCTTGGAAGATTGTAAATGAACTAAGGGGAAAAAACAAGGTACCAAAAGTCATAAATACAAAATTATCAAGCAATGAATTAAATAAATTTTACTGTTCTATTGCATACAATCTGTCCAGCAAAATCAATGCAACTTTAGACTATAAACATTTTTTTGAATATACTAGTGTAACAGATTCTTTTTTCCTTGCTCCAACAGACATTTACGAGTTGAAGAGTATTTTTGCAGAGATTGGAAATAATAAAGCAGCAGGATGGGATGAGATTTCAATTAGATTATTTCTAAGGTTACCTGAGTCAGTTTTACAAGTTTTGGTGGAAGTTATAAATGAATCCTTTTGCTCTGGAACTTTTCCTTCCTGCTTAAAAATTGCTACAATTTTGCCATTTTTCAAGGGTGGTGATGCAGAGAGGCCCTCAAATTACAGACCAGTAGCATTGCTCCCTACTCTGTCTAAAATTATCGAAAAAATTGTTAAGAAAAGGGTAATTTCATTCCTCGCCAGACATAACATTCTTAGTTCGGAACAGTTTGGCTTCCAATCTGCTAAGGGTACATCTGACGCAGTTTTTGCTTTTTTGGAGACATTATATTTGGGACTGAATGATGGTGGGATGGCTGCAGCAATGTTTTGTGATTTGTCAAAAGCATTTGACTGCGTTAACCACCAGATACTGCTGTGGAAGCTCCAATCTTACGGTTTTAGAGGGAGAGCACTTAGGTGGTTTGAATCATATCTCTCGGGTAGAGTTCAGAGTGTCTCGTTTAAGGGGATGCCATCTGAACGAGGGGAAATGAGTTATGGTGTGCCTCAGGGATCTGTTCTGGGACCAATTTTATTTCTAGTTTATGTAAATGACTTAAGAAAATTAAATATTAAAGGAAAATTTACAGTGTTTGCAGATGATGCAACCATTTTATGGCATGATACCAACTCCGCTAGTCTTAATGATACTCTGAATAATGACATAATTCTAGTAAAACAATGGTGTGACGCAAATCAATTAACTCTCAATATTTCGAAGACTAGTATTATGAACTTTAGGTGCAACCTAAATGATGTATATTTAGAAGACATTGTGGTTAGCAATTTATCAGAGAACAGATTCCTGGGTATTTACTTAGATAGTAAACTTAAATTTGAAACCCACATAAGCCAATTAAATTCTAAGTTAAGCTCAAATTGTTTTGCCCTTCGGATTTTGGCTAGGGAATTAGATCCATCTATAGTGAGAAATAGCTACTTTGCATTAATAGAGTCCCATCTTAGATATGGAGTATGTTTTTGGGGTGTGCTCAAGACAACTGTTTAATAGTGTTTTCATTTTACAAAAAAGAGCCATTAGGTATATGTATAAGTTAGGGTTACGGGTTTCGTGTAAACCATTTTTATTTTAAATAAAATTCTTACCCTACCATCCCTATTCATTCTTGAGTCAGTATGCCTTATTCATAAAAAGTACAAAAATACTATATTTGAAGAAAGAAATTACAGGACTCGACAAACACATAACGTTGCGCTACCTATACCATCAACTACTTTGGTAAGGAACTCCACCATCTTTAACAGCAGAAAACTATTTAATCATCTTCCTTTAAATATAAAGATCAATGAGTCAGAAAGAATTTTCAGAAGAGAAGTTAAAAGACTGCTAATTGAGAAAGCATACTATGAGGTATCTGAATTTTTCAATGAGAGATTTTAGTATTTTTATTTGTTTGTTGTTTGTATTGGTGTGTGCTCTCTGCCTCCTCATTTGAAATAGGTCTTAGTAGTATATGTATGTTTTTGTTTGTCTAATTAATTATATGTACTTTTAATCTACTTTAAGTTTGTAGTATATTAATTTTTATTGTACACTTTTTATTGAGATAAATTTTTTTTCCAGCTTTGTCAATAAGATTTTCTTCGACAATAAAGCTTTTTTGAGTTGAGTTGAGTTGAGTCCCACGTTTCATTATTTTCTATTATATTCTCAAATAGTTCAATCAGTGATTCACGATTTTCAGATACTGTTAACACAAGTCTTCCATTATAGTTCCACCTAGTAGGAGCTACTGTGGACAATCATTTGTGGACAATGGAGTCCAAAGCTTGTGTACGTTTTGTTGACCTAAACGCTAGACTGCTCTAAATGATTTTTAGCCATTAAACTAAGTAAATCTTGAAAATTTCCTCTATTTGAAGAAACACTTGTTTCGTCATGACCTCTAAATCCCAATTTGTGCTGTCCGAGAAAACAAACAACATCGATAAGTCTTCTTAATATTTGCATATTTTTATCGAGTAGTTCATTGTGTTGGCGGTGACTAATTTCCAACTGTTTATTAAGGGCGTGTTCAATTCTGGTTTTGCCGAAGACTTTTTCTGTTATGACGGCCTGTAAATGCGCTTTGGACATAATGTGTCTTTTTACAGCTTTATGGAAATTGTTTAAATCGGAAAAACCAGTTTTATTCCAGAGACCTTTTTCATTTTCAAAAAGTAAACATGGCCGACAAAATAATTTACTTATATTTTCACACCCCGTTAGCCATTTAAATTGTTCGTATTGTTTTTCCGGATAAAAATGTCTAATACAGTTTTTCACTCTTGTGGTTAAATTTTTCATAGACGGTTTTGCCCTTCCTTTGGAAATTATTTGAAGCTTATCAGCGAAGTTTAATGTTGAAAATCCCTTTATTATTAAGGCACACACCACACATTCACACACACTCTTCTTACTAAATTCTCCAACATTTTCAACGTTATTACCGACCGTATTATTGTCTTCCATATCGCACCATGCACGACGCGACGTACGTATCACACAACACACGGATAGCCGTTCAAACAAAGAAACTACTCCAACGATAGCTTCCGCCACCACTTAAAGCACGCGACTGAAATGCAAAAATTGCAAACTGCCGGTGGAAAGTTCAATAACCTCTGGTTCGATTCACAGGAAATCAAGCATACAGGACTTGGCTGCAGAGAAGCTAGCGGCCCGCATAGGTTCTATTCGTTCGCTAACGTTAGGTTAGCCCAGGTTCGTCATTTAAACCTTCATTAAAACTATAATAATAACAATAAATAATTACAATTCTGTTGTCCAAATAGTTTTCAATTGGTCATTTCATTTCCTCTAACAAATTGGTAAATCTAAAAATCTGGCAACATTGCTAAATTTTTCGATTTAAGACTGTCAAATTGTGACCGAGAGTGACTTTTAATTAATTTTTTTTAGGAAAACTCTTGCATATCCCGCAATTTTTATTTTTGAAATGTAACATTACAAATGGGTACTTTCTGGAAAAAAAAATAAAATATGTAAAAATCGTCTGTCAGGCTAGTTTACCGGGCCCGCAATTTACGATTTATACACATCAAAAACTGATATAACCCTTCAAGTTTTAAAAGAAGCTTTAAAAAATCGAGGCATATTGGAAATTGGACTAAAATCGTTGTTAAAATTAATAAAAATGTTGGGTTTTCGATATAAAAAGGACTGTAATCGAAGATTTTTATGCGAGTTGCCACATATGGCAAGTCAGCGTAGTTTTTAAAGAAAATACACTGATAATGTTAATTCAATCTGTAAAAAGTGTCAAGAGAAAAAGGTATGTGGGACTGGAAAACGGTTCAACATTTTGCATGCGGGTTCTTCAACAGGATTTCTCCCAGATGCAAGTTTACTGTTTTCTTTAACATCCAAAAGTATGGACTACCATGATAATATGAACTGTGAACTGTTTGAAAAGTGGTTAAAAGAACAACTGATTCCAAATTTAGATGCTCCATCTTTAATCATTCTGGACAATGCATCTTATCATTCAAGAATCTTAAATAAACAACCTACTTCAACCTGGAAGAAAAGTGATATTTATGACTGGCAAAATTTATTAAAAATCCAACAATATATGCCGTAGATGAAATATTACGGGAAAATGGATACAAGGTTTTACGACTGCCGCCATACCATTGTCAGTTTAACGCAATAGAATATGGGCTGGGGCAAAATCATATTACGAAAAACACGTGAACGATGGTCTTACATCAGATGAAGTGCAAATTGTTTGGCAAGATTCATTAAGTTGTATTACGCCGGAGTACTGGAAGAAATCTGTGGAACATACGGAGAAATAAATATGGGATTGGTGGAATCGAGAACGACTTCTAGATGTTGAAATAGCACCAATGATCATTGCGCTATTTGAGGACTACTCAGAAGATGAGGACTTTTTAAGTGATGATGATATTTTTTAGTCTATAATATTAAAAAGTTTCTGAAGGATTATTTTAGTCTTTGACGAGTATAAATGATAAATTGCATTATGAATATCCATTTTTGCATTGTAACTTAAGTCTGCCTTTGAATTTTTTCGTGTACATTCCCTATACCGAATCTCAGCTTTTGCCACTGGCTCCTGGATATTAGCCAGTGAATTTTAATTTAAAATTTTTTTTATTAGATTTGACACTATTTCTTTGCTTACTTTTTTAGTACATTTGTAATTTTGTAGGCAATAAATACATAATTAAAGAATACTTGTTCCAATTGGGTGTTTAAAATAAGTAAATTTTTTTATTAATTATAAGACAAAATTTGATATATAAAAATCGGTAAAATCGCTTTACCAGAAACTCGAGGCTTAATCTTAAGTAAGTAAATCTTACTAATCTACTTATTTCAACTACCTATATACTTATTTTTAACACAAATCTTATTACGTAAATTTTCAAAAACATTTTTACACAGAGCTTTAGTAAAAATTTCAGCTTCTTGAAAAACAATGTTTATTTATTTAGGCAAGATCAGACCACTATCAAATTTCTCACGAATAAAGTGAAATTTTACTTCAATATGTTTTGACCTCTGGTGGAACTCAGAGTTTTTCACACGTTTGATCGCACTTTGATTGTCTATATATAAAGTCATAGGTAGCACTGACATGTCTTTTTCATGAATGTCTCTGAGAAGTTTATGCAGCCACAAACTTTCTTTTACAGCACTAGAAGCAGCCACATACTCCGCCTCAGTTGTAGATAGAGAAACAGTGCTTTGTTTTCTGCTTGACCAGGTAACAGGCCCTCCTGATAGTTTGAACAAATATCCACTTGTCGATTTTCGCGTAGCACGATCGCCTGCATAATCCGCGTCGCAAAAACCATGTAAAGCACTGTCAGAAGCATCTTGTTGTAGATATAATATTCCATAATCTGCGGTTCCAATTAAATATCGTATGACACGTAATTCCTCTCCAATGTGCTTTTGTGGGGCTGTTGACAAACCTACTGAGAACTTCCACTGCGTGTGAAATATCTGGACGTGCCACAGTCGCCAAAAATAGCAAGGATCCAATAGCTTGTCGGTAGGGCACTTCACCCTCAGATAAAACATATTCTGAGTGAGCAGTAAGATCGGTGGATGGATCTTCTGGAGTGGAACAGGAATTTGCATTTTTCAATCCGAATTTTGAAATTATCTGTTTAATGTAGCTCTTTTGATTAACAAATATCGAGCCTGTCAATGAATTTCTTTGTATTTCTACACCAACATAATACAAACAAACAAACAAACAAAAGTATGCTTTATTGCCGCAGAAAAATTTTACAATTTTATGGACAAAGCAAAATATACATAAAAATAAGAAATATCAAAACATTAATCGAAAATAATTTCGACAAGTCAGTGCTTTTTTTTTAAAAATGTAAATTATCAATTTACCAAATCGTAAAACACACGTTAGAATATAACATAACATTGCCGCAAAACAGTTAATGAATCCTAATAACCTTATAAAAGTAAACAAACACACATGTACGAGGTGAATAATTTCGATGACATTGAAATCAAAATTGCAACTATGCGACCTTAAACTCTATGTTATTATAGTTATACAAATAATTGTGATGTTAAACAGAAGGTATATTGAACTAGTGTAGAATGTAGTATACAAAAAGAATTAAATTGTTTTTAATCCAATACCTAACAAAAATAATTAAGTTTTAAGTGAATGTTCGACAGTTCTTTTCCCTATATAATGATTTACAAAATTCTATGCTACGAGTTAGGACATGACTCACAAAAGATTTAAGTAAACAAGCGAGTTTAGTGACAATTTAAAGAGACTTACTCACTGAAAAAAAAAATCATTAACGCTGTAAAATGGTCTCTCAATGAAGTATGCTTTGGTGTTTTTTCGAAATTGTGCAAGCATAGGGATAGATTTTAAATGTACTGGCAGATTGTTGTAAAGTTTTATGGCGTTGTAAATAATTGATTTTTTTATTAATTCTGTGGAAGGAATGGGAAGATAAATATCATGCCTAGAGTTTCTGGTAGGGTATACATGTTGTGGCGTTTCTGGGAGGGTGTTTATATGTTTTCTCAGCAAACATACCGTTTCCAAAATAAATAATGCAGGAAGTGTTAATATTTCATGTTTTTTGAAATAGTATTGGCAGTGAGCTCTATTATTTAGACCAAGCAAATAACGAATGGCTCTCTTTTGAAGCATAAAAATACTACGAAATTGCTCGGTGGTACAGCAGCCCCAAAAGGGAAGGCCATAGCGGAGGTGGGATTCAAATAAAGAGAAATAAGTAAGTCTGGCAGAAGGAACGTCTAGTTCTTTTGAAACTGATCGAATGGCGAAGCAGGTGGTAGAAAGTTTTTTAGTTAAGGTGTCAATATGATTAGACCATTTTAGGTTGCTATTTATATTTAAACCCAGGAATTTAACCGACTCTACATATTCAATATTGCTGTTATGTACCTGAAGTGGTTGTAAAGTTCCCTTATAAGATAACGCCACCGTTTTATCGTCGTTAAAACAAAGCATATTGGAATCGGACCAAGCCTTAATTATAACCAAGTCTTTGGAGATACTAGAGTGTAAAGACGTTGTATCAAAATCACTCCATGTTATGCTTGTGTCATTAGCAAAAAGGGAGATTCTTCCATTAATTTTAAGGTTCGTGATATCATTAATGTATAACAAAAAAAGAATAGGTCCCAAGACTGAACCTTGAGGGACTCCACTTGTAATCAACTTAATTAGCCCTTACAAGTTGTTGCCTTTTTCCAAGATAAGATTTGAACCAATTTAAAGAAGTACCACGAATTCCATACAAATTTAGTTTGTTTATCAGAATTTCATGACTAACACAATCAAAGGCTTTCGCATAGTCACAAAAAACTGAGGCAGTTGGGTGGTTGTTATTGAGAGATAAGTAGACGCCTCTAAGCAACGTGAACATGGCGTCACTGGTGCACTTGTTGGGTAGAAATCCGAACTGCTCCGGGGATATTATCTGATGTTTCAGTAGAAATGGCATAAGACGGTTCTTCAGTAGCCTTTCGATGATTTTTTGATAGCACTGGTAGTAGTGCAATTGGGCGATAATTGCAAGAGTTTTTTCGCCGCCTTTATGAAGTGGAATAATTATAGCTGTTTTAAGGCAATCAGGGAATACACCTTTTATAAAGGACTCATTTATTAATGTTGTAAGGGCCTCTATGACTGGGAGTGGCAAGTTCAGGAATATTCTAATTGATAGGCCATCAGTGCTACACGAAGGTTTACTTTTGATATAATGTATTACCTTCAATAGTTCAGTGTTGCTAACGGGACTTAAGAAAAAGCTATCAGCTAAATTTTTTGAAGGAGGGAGAAACGAAAGAGGGTCCAAACTTGGCGAGATACTAGAGGTAACATTTTTGCTTACATTAATAAAATAATCATTTAGATCATTAGCCCCTGGCAAGATCTGAGTCACAGGGTTTGATTTGTTTCTGAGGTTATTGATGATGGACCAGGTTTCTTTTGAAACGTTATTAGAGTTAATTAAATTAAAATAAAAGTTAATATGAGAGTTCACATATAGTAACATCAACTTCTGATTTGAGCTGCTTCAGAACTTGTAAAATTACCTCTTTACTCTCAGAAATAACCAGTCCATCATCAACAAATATAACTAGAATAACTTTAATTTTATGTACAAATCCAGTATATACACACCTATCTGATTCACATCTTTTGAAACCATATTGATCTAAAAACTGATGAAACCTTCTGTTCCAGCAGCGTGGAGCCTGTTTCAGCCCATATAGAGACTTGTTGAGTTTGCAGACAACATCAGAATAACTTTCACTTTGTTTCAAGCCTTCGGGTATATACATGTACACGTCTTCATCCAATTTACCATATAAAAATGCAAGTTTTTATATCAAACTGCATTAATTCATAACAGTTTTGCGCCGCGACAGCTAACAACACATGTATAGAATCGTAACGAGTTGTGGGCGCAAATATTTCGGCTGGTTGTGAGCATCCCTTGACACATAATCGAGTTTTGTAACGAGAAACTTTGCCGTCTGTGTTTCTTTTAATTCTAAACACCCACTTCGTTTGTAAAACTTTCACGTTTTTAGGTCTAGGCACAAGATACTATGCTTGATTTTTATCTAGCGCCTTCAGCTCTTCGTTTATCGCCCCTTTCCATTGCGAAACATCTGGGAGGCAAGAGCTTCGTCGTAAGTTTGGGGTACATTTGTTTCAGCAAAATTTAATTCATAGTCCGTGTATTGCGCTAGTACTCTGATACTTCTAGAAGCCTCAGTACTGGTACCTCTGGTTCTGGTTGCTCATCGTCTGGATCGTATTCATTGTTTTCGGTTATGGTCGCGGATTAGTTGCTCGCTGACAGATTGTCTGCGGCGTTGCCAGCTCCGCTACCCGATTTCTCCGAATTCTCGTGAAAAATTACGTTTTGAGAAATAGTGATTTTTCTCGTCACAGGATCGAAAAGTCTATAGTTCGTGGAGTTGTTATCGTACCCGACAAAAATCAGCTTTCTACTTTTTTGGTCAAGTTTTGTGCGTTTAATGTCCGGTATATGCGCGAACGCATCACAACCGAATATTTTTAGGTGTCCCAAAAATGGCTTCTGATCCGTCCAGATTTCGTACGGCGTCGACCCGATTGTCTGTTTGGTTGGCGTTCGATTTAAAATATATACCGCCGTATTTACGGCCTCTGCCCACAAAGATTTTGCCACGTCGTTTTGACACATCATTGAACGAGCACTTTCAACAATTGTTCTATTCTCGCATTCTGCCCGCGCGTTTTGTTCCGGGGTGTAGGGGGCAGTCAGTTCCAGGGTTATACCTTCTTGCAACAAGTAGTTTTTAAAATCGGTGTTGGTATATTCGGTACCATCGTCCACATGTAAAACACCGACCGATTTTCCGAACTTGTTTTTCATTTTATTATTATAAATTTTAAAACGCTCCAACGGGTCCGATTTGTGTTTTAAAAAATAAACCACCCTATACCCTGAAGATTCCTCTTTCATTAGCATAAAGTACCTCGCACCTGACACAGATGGTAGGTTCATAGGACCGCACAGATCGCTGTACACTCGTTCGCCGAGATTTAATTTAATATGTTCTTTGTTTTGATTAAACGGTAACTTGTGACTTTTTCCGAGCGCACACGCTTCACAAAAGAACTTGTCTTTGTCACGTAAATTTATCCCGCTTACATAGCCCTTTTCGGCCATGGTACATATCGACGCAATGTTCAAATGGCCTAGTCTTTGACGCCACACTTTTAGACTGTCCTGTAGCACTGTATTAGCGAAATTTACTATTGTACGAAACAATATTTTGTAGGTGTTGTTACTGTCCTTTAAAGCTACTGCGACCACTCCGCTACTGTCTAAAATTTCTGCGTGCGTATTCTGTTTTATTATTTTCATGTTCTTCCCAGTAACCACTCCTTCAGAAAATACATTTCTTTTCAAGTCGTTGATTGAGGCATTCCACCACGCACCATTTAGTAGTTTCTGGATTCTAATGGTGCCCCTACCTTTTACTTGAATCTTTGACCATTCCCTAAAACAACAGAATTGTTTGTGTTTTCATCCAGACTCTCGAAAAATTCCTTTTTATGGCACATATGCGCTGATGCGGCGCTGTCCATAAGCCAGTGATCATCCCACGTCATACTAATAGACATGGATTCATCTCCTTCGACATTGAAGGCAGATTCTTGCACTCCGGTAAATGCTGAGTCAGAATTCATTTTCCTGTCACCTCCGCCATTTCTTCTGCTGTTGTTGAAACGGTTGAGATTTTCACGCGACTGAAATCTATCCGTCTCATTCGAATTTTGCTTATTTCCATTAGCGTCGTCTCTCTTCTCCCTGCAGTTTCTCATAATGTGCCCTCTCTTTTTACACCTGTAACAGATGACATTTGAGCGCGTTCCCTTCTTCTCTTTCGTATTCTTTACCGACAGCGTTGCCATTGCAACTTCGGATTCTTCGTAGGCGATAAGATTATTTTCCTCGTCGAGAAGTCTTGACGTTAGATCGGCAATGTTCTGTTTTGAGTCATCCAATGAGAGCCATGCTTGTCGAAAATTTCGAAACTTAGGAGGCAAGGTGCTAATTATTTTCATCTTGATTACGGCTTCACTTATTTGCTCGCCAGCTTCCTTGACATGCTTCGCAAGGCTTTCTACTTTTGCAATATGCTGTGCAATGGAGTCGTTTGCATCCATTTTATATTGGTGAAACCTTTCGTGCACTATCATCTTACTGGTTTCGCTCTTCTGAAGATATATGGAGTCGAGTTTATCCAATATTTCTTTACTTCTTCCGCATGCAGTCAGGATATACATAGCGCATCCGCATATGACTCAATATTTCTTGCTAATCGGCGTTGTTTTCCGGCATCTTTTTTGACCCATCGGCGATGCCCCAGAGCCCTTTTGCCTTCAGAGCACATTTTATTTGGAACTTCCATTGCATGTGGTTCTCACCCTCAAATTTTCGCGCAACAACATCTCTATTTTCCGCCATCTTATCCCGTACACGACAAACAATGTACCGACCGACCGACTTTAATCACTAAAAAACTAGTACTCCGACACACGACTGTACTGTCTTTCAAATTCCCACCTGGACACATAACCTTTTGGGTTGTTTTGATTGGGAATTAGAAATAAAGCCACTTATTTGAAAGTAGATAAAATGCGTTTTATTTTTCACACACACGATAACATGCCTGTTGCATCCGTATGCCAAACAAAACTAAAACTGCAATGTTGCTAGATTGAGCACAAAGAAGTAGGAGCTAAGAAAAACTTTTCAAAACAATACATTACCCAATAACGTGTCTTCTGTAAAACATACTGTGTAAATTCAACTATCGAGAAGGACAGAATAAATAATTAAATTAATTAAATCAACTCCGCCTGTAAACTCATGCCAGAGTCGGCAAAAGGAGATGTCCTATTGTTAAGAGGTTTGCCTAGTAATATTATGAACTTGGTAACACCTATACGTTTCAAAATATTCTAAATTGACTTAGTTATTGTTAAATCTTATATTAATCGACGTTTCTCATTCAAGGTGAAAGATGAAGTTAACGAAAAAACCGAACTGAACAGGAAAGATACAGATCGAAAAATCGAAGAACGAAAACTGGACATTGAATTTAACACGGGCGAAATTAGGAAGCAGAGGAAAGAGGTTTGCATCGAGGTGGACAATCTAAAAACTTACATGGAAAGAATGAAAGATTGTTTGGATGCGTTGGAGAAAAACGCCAGGGTGATCTGCCAAAAGTGCGTAATACTTAGAGAAGGACGAATAGGAATTGATTTGGTAAGTTTCCACTTTTATTCCGCCATTTTATCATATGGTCAACTTATGCCCTTCCCGCATGAAACCTTTTAAAATGTTCTATAACCTAGGAGTGCAGTGTCTTGCCGCAGCTAATCTCTTTTGGTTGGTACCACCTATAATTGGATATTATACCTTGGTTTAATAAAATGATTATTATTACTTGAACTGTCGAGTTTATGGAATGATAATCATATCTAGTCAAATCAGCAATACTTGTAAGCGAAACCTGGGGCACACTGTGTTTCACTGTTGCCAAAAAAATGAGCTGTGGCTATAAATCTTAAAATGCAAATATGTTTTATTGTTTCTATAGGGAGTTTTATTTTAGTGCTACGATGACGTCGAAAGGGAACTGAAGAAAGAGATGGACGTGATCGAGGGAACTCAGAAAATGCTTCAGAAAACGTTGCAACAGGCGAACGAACAAGTGAGGAGACTGAAATCGACAACGTACTTCATGGACCGAGATCTGGAAGATAAAGGCAACGTCGCTAAGATCGATCATCAGAACAGCATCCTCAAGCATACCAGCTTAAATCTTAGCTTGTATCATGGGTTCACACCTTTGAATAGAGGGTAAGAGATATACAGAATAAAAGGGAAATCACTACAGATGAAGGGTACAGGAAAAAACCAGGAGAAGATAAACCCTGCTATAAAGACATATAGAGCACTAATGTAATAATAGGGCATGGATCAAAAATAATAATGATTATGGACTCAAAATTTTGTTGAAACCTAACCAACCCTAGCCTAATCTAATCGGCATTTTTATTAATTATAAGTTTTGTGAAAAAAAAAATCATGTTTCAACGGGGATTTGAACTCATATCGAATTTTGTTTATATTCGGATATTTTCCCTCACAGCCTGTGTATTTATAGCAGGATTTATCCCCATTTGAAAAAACCGGTTTACTCCCGAAATTTTAATTTGACGATATTCCATCATGTTGCTTAAATAATTATATTGACACTTGTAATATTTAAACAGGAAAAAAACAGCTTAGCACCAAGTTATAACGGCAAAAACCCACGGGCGAGGTATCCTTTAAAAAATTGAATTTATTTTTCTCTGTTTAATCAATTAACAACATAACAATAAGAGAATCGTTAACGATAACCATTTAGAAACTTACATGTGGAAAATATCTGCGGACCAATACTCCGTTGGTCAGTAAAGACTGATAATACGGGTTCCACGCAGGATATAGAATATATATGTTTCCTGAGGATGCAACAATAAAGTTGCGAAACGTCGACTATTTAAAAATAGACTAGAATTTACAAATAGTGGATCCTAACACCGCAAATAATACACCACTCTTCTAGAACAACAAGAGGACTGTTAACGAAAACCATTTAGAAACTTAATATCTACGAAATATATACGGACCACGGAGTAGGTAAAGACTGATTATATGGGTTGCATGCAGGAAAAGTGTTCTGAGGATGCAACAATAAATTTGCGAAACGTAGACAATGTAAAAAGAGACTTTTGTTTTTTTTTACTGGATCTTAACCCCAAATAATACATCACTCTAACAAAATGTTTTTAACATTGCTCCGCCATATTGGATTTTTACCAAGATATTGCCAGGTCATCCCCATATGACCCTTAACTTTTGGTTATTTAAGCAATGCCGCGAACTGACAGGCAAACCGACAGATGGAATTGATAAAACATGTTTTTTGCCATCTAGGGACCCTAAAACGTGAAGATATGTAAAACCTGAGTGTGTAGTTTTTTCACAATTACAAACATTTTTTTTGGCTGCCATTTTGTTCCGCCATCTTGAATTAGTAATACAGTTTTAATAGTTGATCCCTATACCATAATTAATTATGGCACACAATTTGAAATCAATCCAATAAGTAGTTTGTTCAGGTTGAATCTTTAAATATTTTATTATATCGCCATTTTGTTCCGCCTTGTTGGATTCATACCAAAATTTTACCAGTTGATTCCAACATAATACTTGATGTGTATGCAAAATTTGAAATTATAGTCGAATGCGGTCTTATCGTGCGGGTCCAAAGGTCACCAACATTATGAATCAAATCAGAAAACACAGTGAATACCAAAATGTTGTGTGATTCTTTTATCGAGCTATTAAATCTCGATGGGCTATTTACAAATACACAGGGAGAAAGAAAATAGTTTTTTTTTATTATATTACGCAATATTATTAAGATAGCCACTTAATATTATTTTATATATTAAATGCCCAGGGACTAAATAAGAAAATTCGCTAATATGTATTTGGTTAAAATTTTTTGGTTGGCAAAAACAAAAATACACAAAAAATGGCAAGCGCCTTAATAAAGTCGGAAGGCAGTTCGAATCAGTGGAACAATCAGGATATGTTCTTCAAAATACGAGAGTTCTAACTACACTACACCACAACTTGTTACGTTCTGGACGCGAGTTTCGCTATCCAAGTTAGCATCATCAGCAGATGATATAAACTAAAGTAACTGATCCTAACCGAGACTATTTATAGAAGCTCTGCAAAATTCGAACCTTTATTCAAAAGGACCCGTTATCAAAAATGATAACAGAAGTAAAAAGTACTTTTCAAACTAACACATCAGTAACCTACAGTTATCTAAACTGTATTGCCTTCCCAAAATCCATAAACCTGGGAAGTCCATGAGACCTATTGTTTCAGCTGTTGGATCACTAACGTACAATATTTCAAAATGGTTAGTAGAAGAATTCAGCAAATTAAATATCTCGTATGATAACTTTGAGGTTACTAACTCGTTAGAATTCTTAGATAAAATTAACTCGTTAGAATTCTTAGATAAAATTAAGAATGTTCACTTAAAAGAAGGTGAAATTTTAATATGATTTGATGTAAACTCATTGTTTCCTAGTGTACCTATACCACTAGCTTTAGAGTACCTAAAGGATCTACTTGAAATCAATAATTTGAAGAAAGAAATTATTAATGAATATTTACTTCACACAAAATTATGTATGAATCAATATTTTTTTCAGTTCAACAATAAATATTATAAACAACTTGAGGGAACTGCGATGGGCAATTGCTTATCTCCGTTCCTTGCAAAATTGTTTATGGGCAGATTAGAAACCCAATTCAAAAAAGAACTCAAGTATTTCCCAAGGGTGTGGTATAGATACGCAGACGATATATTTGCTATTTTTGATACTAAAACAGAAAATTTGGACACTTTCTTAGAAACATTAAACAATAAATATCCTTCCATTAATTTTACGTACGAAAAGGAGAACAATGGGCAATTACAATAGGAAATTTACTAATACTGATAGGTATATAACATCCGACTCATTTCATTGCCGTCAACACAAAATGGCAGCATTCAATTTATGAACTCACAGGTTAGTCAATTTTCCATTAAGTAAAGAACGTTTTAAAGATGAAATGAATCGGATTAAAAATATAGTTAAAAGTAATGGATATAATGATAATTTTGTACATAAATTAGTAAATGGACATAAGCATAAGAAAATGTTAAAAGATGCCACTACTCTTCAAACACCTGAGGCTTCCAATAAATCAATCCCATATGATCCCAGATATACGAGAAGTCTAGAAAAAGTATTTAAAAACGTAGGTTTTAGAGTAGCCTACAAAACGGAGAACAGTTTGAAAAATCTCCTTGGAAACCCCAAAGACAAAGTCGACTTGAGGGAGAGGAGTGGCATCTATGAAATTAGCTGTAATGACTGCGATCTAAAACATTTTGGGCAAACTAAACGCTCCATAAATATTCGTTTTAAAGAACACATGGCACATTTAAGATACGGAAGAACAGAAAAGTCAAGCGTTGCCCAACATGCTTTGAAAAACAATCACCGAATAGGAATAAATAATCTTAAGTTGATTAAAAATGTATCTAATAATAGATTATTGGATGCATTTGAGTGTATAGAAATAGTTAAATGTGGTAAGAAAGCACTAAATAAAGACAGAGGGCCTATTCCCTATAGTCCACTCTATTGTTTACTTGACAACGGTGCAGTCGGTTGCAACCAAGTGTGACCACATTTACCTATAAATAGTCTCGGTTAGGATCAGTTACTTTAGTTTATATCATCTGCTGATGATGCTAACTTGGTTAGCGAAACGCGCGTCCAGAACGTAACAAGTTGTGGTGTAGTGTGGTTAGAACTCTTGTATTTTGATCTATCTTCCACCACAGGTTCCAGTGTTAGGACTTAACAGGATATGTTCTGTTTATGCAGCCACTTAATGAAATTGAGATTTTTTATCAATCACCAAAAATTATGAGCCCCGCTTGACCTAAAAATCTAACCACTTATACAGTGTCATTTATTTAAATGCGCAAAGAAAACTTGTTTTTTTTGTATTGTGATAATAAAAAAAAATTATTTTGCAAAAATATTGTACAGGGTGTTCCAGCGAGGACTGAACAGGGACCTATTTTCGACCTTCCTTGTATTTTGGAAAAATTCAAAATAGCCAATCGATGTATTTTTTCTTGTAGAATCCAAAAATGTCATCGAAAAAATATTTGAACCAGAAACAAAAGAGTTACGCTATGCATCAGGTGTTTTTTAAATGAAATGTATCGTTTTTTATACGATTTTTGGAAAGAGTGATTTTTTTATGTCCGTTCTGATTAAAAGATTTGATTTTGCGATAGCTGTTTATATTACATTGTAATGTTTTACAAAGTACAAACTAAAATTTTAGCTTCACCTGTTTAAAATATACGATAAGTTGGTATAGGTGATCAAGGCAAAATGACGTTTGAATGCTTTGTCAATAAAAATTGACATTATTTTAATTATTGTCGAAGTCTTCACCTAAAAAATATATATTTGACTCTGATCGAAATGAAATACTCTTTGGACGAGAGACTACAGATTGTTATGCTATTTTACAAGTGCCAAGAAAATGAAAGAGAAGCAAGAAGAAGATTTATTGCAAATTTTCATAGAAATATATCCATCAATACAATTCTAAAGATAAAAAACCTATTTGAGGAAAATAAAACTTTACATGATAGAAAAAGAAATTCAATAAAAAATAATTATTAAATAATAAAATAAAACTACTAATAACATAAGTTTTCAATGTGACCGCCGTTTTTCTCGAAACAACATCGATAACCCCTTTGTAGCCTTTCTAAACTTGCTGTTACAATATCATTTTCCTGGTTAAGGCGGTTTATTTCATCGACAATTTTTCCCATGATCTCTTGAATATTTTCGTTTCGTTTTCTGTATACGACGTTCTTAAAATGGCCCCAAAGAAATGTATCCAAAACTGAGAGGTCGGGGCTATTGGGCGGCCAAGCATATGTTCCATTTCGCCCTATCCATTCGTTATGGCGCCGATTTAAAAATTGAACCACATCATGCACGGCATGAGGAGGCGCCCCATCATGTTGCCAAATTAAATTCTGATATTCTGCCAATGGTAAGTCTTCCAAAAAATTTTCAATTTCGTTTTCTAAAAACTCATAATATCTGTGCCCATTTAAAGTCCCGTTAAAAAATATTGGTCCCAAAAATTTTATTGTTTTTTATCCCACACCAAACATGAATAGAATTCCTCCCTTGAAATTTAATAGTCTGGAACTTTTTTGGATTTTCAACGGCCCAGTGGTGACTATTATGTCTGTTGAATACTCCCAATGTTGTGAAAGTAGCTTCGTCGGTCCACACAATATTTTTGAATAAATCAGGGTATTCGTTTTCTTGCCGAATTACCATTTGAGAAACAAATTGGAAGCGAAGTTCTTTTTGTGCCGGTGTTAGGTGCTGAAGTGGAAGGATACGAAAAGGCCTAAATTTATGAATTTTCAGAGTCCTGTGAACAGTCCCTCGGGTAACTCTTCTGCGCCTTACACCGCCACCGTACTGAACTTCCCGAACTGCATCCGAAATAGATTTGGTTGGACTAACTTGAAAATAATTTATAATGGTCTCGATTTCTTCTTCTTTGTATATTTCTTGTTCTATCACGTAAAGTTTTATTTTCCTCAAATAGATTTTTTATCCTTAGAATTGTATTGATGGATATATTTCTATGAAAATTTGCAATAAATCTTCTTCTTGCTTCTCTTGCATTTTCTTGGCACTTGTAAAATAGCATAACAATCTGTAGTCTCTCGTCCAAAGAGTATTTCATTTCGATCAGAGTCAAATATATATTTTTTAGGTGAAGACTTCGACAATAATTAAAATAATGTCAATTTTTATTGACAAAGCATTCAAACGTCATTTTACCTTGATCACCTATACCAACCTATCGTATATTTTAAACAGGTGAAGCTAAAATTTTAGTTTGTAAAACATTAAAATGTAATATAAACAGCTATCGCAAAATCAAATCTTTTAATCAGAACGGACATAAAAAAAATCACTCTTTCCAAAAATCGTATAAAAAACGATACATTCCATTTAAAAAACACCTGATGCATAGCGTAACTCTTTTGTTTCTGGTTCAAATATTTTTTCGATGACATTTTTGGATTCTACAAGAAAAAATACATCGATTGGCTATTTTGAATTTTTCCAAAATACAAGGAAGGTCGAAAATAGGTCCCTGTTCAGTCCTCGCTGGAACACCCTGTACACTTTTGTTAAAAACACAAGATAATTAGTTATTACTTCCCTCTTGAGATTTTTTCAGATCTTTACGTTTAAGGGTCCCTAGATGCCTGAAAACATGTTTTCTCAATTCCGTCTGTCCGTCAGTCTGTCTGTTCGCAGCATAGCTAAAAAACTACTTATCCGATTTCTTCAATATTTCAGTCTAAAACTAAGGGCCATGCATGTGAAAAATACAGGCTATATATATATATATATATATATATATATATATATATATATATATATATATATATATCTCGGAGGGTGATTTTTTCACGATTACAATACTTCCCGTTTACAAGGGAAGTAAAAATGAAGTTAAAAAATAGTAGTAATGAAATACCTGCAAAATAAAAATGTAAAAAATTTCAAAGCAGTTTGCCAAGTAAAAAACTTGATATATCATGATCAAGGTCTAAGATTACTGTATTGGCATCGAACTTACAATACAATGCTCCTTTTTATTACCCCATTTCTACCCTTATTGTTTTAACTCCTTAAGTTAAAAATTTTAACTTTGGTATACTGCAATATCAGAATAAGATATTATTTTTGTCTATATTTCACTGTCATTTTTAGATGACTACTGGGGACCATTTTAGAGGAAAAAATTAAATAAAAAGGATGGTTAAGTAACACACCTTTTGAGAGGTATTATCGAACTTACTCCTTTTAAAATGGCAATCATTTGTAAGTGTGACAAAAACTATATATATATATATATATATATATATATATATATATATATATATATATATATATAAATTTTTAAATTAAAATTCACTGGCTAATATCCAGGAGCCAGTGGCAAAAGCTCCGAGAATCGGTATAAGGAATGTACAGAAACTTGTGCGTGAAAAAAAAAACATAATTTACTTCCGAAGAAGATTAAGAATTGTTCTCAAAAAAATCCGAAGGCAAAATGCAAAAACGGATATTTATAATGCAATTTATGATTTATACATGTCAAAGACTAATATAATCCTTCAGAAACTTTTTAATATTATAGACTAAAAAATATCATCATCACTTAAAAAGTCCTCATCTTCTGAGTCATTCTCCAATGGCCCAATGATTATTGGTGCTATTTCGACATCTAGAACTCGTTCTCGATTCCGCCAATCCCATGTTAATTTCTCCGTATGTTCCACAGATTTCTTTCAGTTCTCCGGCGTAATATAATTTAATGAATCTTGCCAAACAATTTGCACTTCATCTGACGTAAGACCATCGTTCACGTGTTTTTCGTAATATGGTTTTGCCCCAGCCCATATTAATTCTATTGCGTTAAACTGGCAATGGTATGGTGGCAGTCGTAAAACCTTCTGTCCATTTTCCCGTAATATTTCATCTACGGCATATATTGTCGGTTTTTTAATAGATTTTGCCATTAAAAGAAGTTCTAGTTTCAGCATATTGGATAACGGATTTTGTTTTTGTTTTATTAGCCAGTCATAAATAACACTTTTCTTCCAGGATGAAGTAGGTTGTTTATTTAAGATTCTTGAATGATAAGATGCATTGTCCAGAATGATTAAAGATGGAGCATCTACATTTGGAATCAGTTGTTCTTTTAACCACTTTTCAAACAGTTCACAGTTCATATTATCATGATAGTTCATACTTTTGGATGTTGCACCTGGGAGAAATCCTATTGAAGAACCTGCATGCAAAATGATGTACCGTTTTCCCGTCCCACGTCCCTTTTTTCTCTTGACGCTTTTTACAAACTCGTCCTGCCAAGATTTCGAACCACTTCCCTTAGAAAATGTCCAAGTCTCGTCTAAAAATACCACTTTTCTAAATTTTGAATTAACATTTTCCGTGTATTTCTTTAAAAACTGGATACGCTGACTTGCGTATATGTGGCAACTTGCATAAAAATCTTCGATTACAGTCCTTTTTATATCGAAAACCCAACATTTTTATTAATTTCGACAACGATTTTAGTCCAATTTCCAATATGCCTCGATTTTTTAAAGCTTCTTTTAAAACTTAAAGGGTTTTATTAATTTTTGATGAGTACAAATCGTAAATTCCATTAAGAACGTCCATTTTTACATTGTCACTTAAGTCTTCTGTCTTTGGATTTTTTTCGTGTACATTTCTTATTCTTCTTCGGTAGTAAATTATGCTTTTTTTCATGCAGAATTTTCTGCACAGTCCTTATACCCAGAGCTTTTGCTACTGTCTCGTGGATATTGGCCGGTGAATTTTCATTTTCGTAATATTTTATTAGATTTAATGCCATTTTTTTCGCTTGTGGATGCAAAAAACCCGAAAATTGTTTTCTATTACTCATTTTGTCACTGACTTGTCAATCTGACTTAGAAGTGACATCGCCAAAGATTTTTGCAACTGCTGGTATTTATGTTTACACTCTTTTTTGCATATGAAAATATCTATCTATCTAATTCACCTTTCGGATTGTATGCGGAGGATATGATTACACGTAATAAAAGAAAAGCAAACTTAAAAAGTTTGTCCTTGATAAATCGTATGCCGCACGATAACACTGCTTTTGACTATAGTTAGTTTTTTCGTAATAATTTTTTTAACATTAGGCTGCCATTTTTCTTTTGCTATACTGGATTTTTACCAAAATATTACCAGATCAGACCCATATGACTCTTAATTTTTGGTCAAAATTTGAAGTCAATCGGGTTTGACGTTTGTGCAAAATTTGAGATAAATTGGATAACTAGTTTTTTAATAATATTTTTTTAACAAGTCACTAGGCCGCCATTTTCTCTTGCCATATTGGGTTTTTATCAAACTATTACCAGGTCATCTCCATGTGGCCCTTAATTTTTGATAAAAATTTCAAGTCATTCGAGTAAGTAGACTTGACTTGAATCGTCAAAAATTCTGTTTTAGTTTGGATCCCTTGCGGTTTAGTGTTGTTAAGTTAGGTCTATAGTTGGCGCATTACCTTTCTGGAATGACGTCACGCTGGTTTCAAATAACGTATTTCTTATATTATTTATATTTCAGCGCTGATTCCTAACCTAAACGTATGCAGTGATGTAGATAGGAGGGGTGCGTTCAGCACTGGCTAAAGCGAATTTAAAATTGGCATTTTCTGTACAGAAAGCGCTGCAACTTGTCGAAAATGGCTGGCAAAAAATTAACACTCTCATTGCCATAAAAAAACCCTCATTTTGCACACTTAATACAAAAATAACTATTACAACTTCAAAAACTAAAATTATTTTGCAAATAAGACTTTACTAATATAAATTCTTTCATCTTAGTCTTATTCTTTGTTTGCAATGTAATAAATTGACGCCAGTTACCCATTTTCATCAAAATTATTTTAATTCTCAACTACAGACAATACTGAAAAAATATTAAGAAAAGGGGAATAACGAACGATGAATCCTTTACCTCCAGAATGTTTCAAAAACAAAAAGAGGTAAAAACAAAAATCACAGATTACTTAAAGAACAAAATAAGAGATATGATCCATTGCGTGTATGCTAAAAATGAATATGTTACAATGCAGACTTTGCTTTAAAAACTAAAAGACAGAAATTAATGTATAACTAACTAACTTTAAAAATAAAAACTACTCCCCTTCACTGTCTTCAGAATCAGAACTAAATTCTTCATCGTCACTGCTGTCTTCGTCGGTACTAATTACAAGTGGCGCAATGTCTGAAGCATCACATATCTGTATTGTCTTCCAAGCTTCTTGGATTACCCTTTCTGTGTGGCTGACATAATTTTTCTAATGCTCTGAAGATACTTCATTTATCGCTTTTTCCCACATGGCCAAAACTTCCGATGGTGTCCCCTTCAGACTAGCAATGTATTGGTCGTATTTCCTCTTACACTCAGACCATACCATTTCAATAGCATTAAATTGACAATGGAGGATGGTATGGAGGAAGTCTTAGTATTTTGTGGCCCAAAGGTTTCACATATTCGTCAAGGTAGAATGTTTTTTCAATGTTACAATTTTTTTCTACAATGCTCCATATTTCATCCTTCATGGCCCTCTCTGGGAAGTCAATGTTCTTTTCTTTTAACCATCCAATCAATCTCTGCTTTGTCCATGATTTTCTTGGAATATCCTCTAAAAGGCCGGAATGATAGCTTGCGTTGTCCATCACTATCAAACTTTTTGGAGGAAGATTTGGTGCCAGCTGATTTTTTAACCAATTTTCAAAATTTTGCTTGTTCATATTGTCATGATAATCTCCGCTTTTTAGTCCACTTTTAAATATTAAACTGGCCCCCTTAATAAATCCTTCCTTTGATCCAGCGTGAACTACAATATATCGATGACCTTCACTAGCTTTTTTAGAACTTGTAGACATAGTGTTATCCTGCCAGCTGTTTCTAAACGAACCTTTATTAAAAATCCAAGTCTCATCAATAAATACGGTGGTATAAGCATCTTGTCCTAGATTTTGATTTTTGATATATTCCCTCAAGAAATTGATTCTCTTGTGGACGATGTGGGGCAAATCCATCAGGTATTTTCTATTATTTGATTTCTTCCACTTAAAACCAATACTTTTTACGTATTTTCTTAGCGAGGTGATGGAAAAATTAAAATATTCATTTATCTCTTTTAGTTTTTTAAGCAAAGTCTGCATTGTAACATATTCATTTTTCGCATACATGCAGTAGATCGTATCTCTTATTTTGTTCTTTAAGTAATCTGTAATTTTTGTTTTTACCTCTTTTTGCTTTTGAGACATTCTGGAGGTAAAGGATTCATCGCTCGTTATTCCTCTTTTCTTAATATTTATGATTGTTGTATGGCTAAGTTTTGTTGCATTTGAAGCTCGTTCAATTATATTATCAGTTTGCGGAAGGATTCCATTTTTAGCTTGCTCTTTTTCCAATTGAAAAAAAGCCAAGATATTCAAAACTATTAGCTGTGATTGCTGATTATATCTTCGCGGCATCTTGCAAAAGTTTAAAAAGAATCACAACAAATCAATGTCAATTTTGACGAATATATTCTGAAAGACACATAACCAAAACCGGCATTGACTGTTGTAAAGAAACGACAATGAGTTTTTTCAAAATGTTTTTGTCACTGTCAGTTAACATAAATCAAACAAAAATAACCAAAAATGACGTCATTCCAGAAAGGTAATGCGCCAACTATATATGTGGCGTTACCATGTGATTTTTAGTTTTTTTTTGGGTGTTTGGAACCATACACAACATTGACCCTTGACAAAATCTCAATAAAGTATAAGAAACGTTGGGAAAAATATAATTTTGGTTTTGATTACATAGTCCTGAACCCCACTATACTGTACTTTTGAAAATATAACGCTTAAATAACGTAGAATCATATGTCATTAACGTTACGGACTTAAAAAAGCCTTGTATCAACGTAAAAATAACATCATCTTGTACTTGGGTCATGAATGTGGACTGTAGCGGGCAGCATCTGAAATGCAGTATACGACTAGGACGAGTGTAAAGATCATTTCAACAATTTCACTATCACATTAATGTGCTCATTTGACCCCAAAGAATAAAAATGTATTGATAATAGTTTGCTGGAATAATTACGTTTCCTGTTTCTCGTACGTCTTGCTTCTTGACCCAAATGTTCGATCATTTGGTAGTCTTCTGTCTGGAACTCTTTCCCAATAAATGGTTCCAGATATTTGTGTGTTCTGTGACTCTTCAACCCTTAATGCCCTCCCCTCGGTGCGTCACTGAAATGGTCCATTTAACACAACGGCTATCGTATTACTTCCTCTAAACTAAACGGAACATATTCAGAACCTCTTATTTAGATCTAGAATTTTTATTGTTTCTTTAAATGTATTATAATATTAAATTTTTGTTCCCCAATAAATGCAGGATCGTAACGAACGAGGAATGGGAAGAATTTACGAAGAACAACATAGAAAAAGCGGCGAAAGAGATCAATTCCGCGAGACAGCTCCGGGCCTACACCGATATCATCATCAAGCAGGCCATCGACGACCTCTGGGATCAGTACAACGCGGTCAACAACGCCTTTAAAAGGAGGATAGCGGAAATTAGGGATGCCAAGAACAAAATGGAAGTTCAGCATTCGGAAGTGAGTACGTAGTTAGTCATTAGTTGTGTATTGCATGTGGTCATTAATTCAAATTTGAGTGGTTTAACACATCGTTGGATTACCTGTTTCTGAATTATATAATGAAGACAGAATAGCTCATTATAGCTACAACCCTTGCACGTTCTCCTCCATCGGTTATTCTAGACCGGTTAACCAGACATTAAATGACTGAACTTTTTACACAGCACTTCGTTGCAAATTGCATTTTAATTTGTCTATTTGGTCGGTAACGACTTTGCCATACGTTATTAACGAAGTTCATTTGAGAGTTAAAGGGACTCAGAGTTTTTTCAAAATACTAGGCACTTTTTCCAAGAGAAATATCAATACTAATCTTTTATATTACTTTTTGAGAAGTATACACTAATCCATGATAGGACCTACATAAAATCGAAGAATGAAGAGTTAAAAATCTTCTTCAGTTTAACGCCACTCACAGGTTCACTAATACATAAATATCTCCAATATAAATATCAAAGATTCCTTTAACTTGATTAAGCATCGCTTTCCAAGAGGAAATTCACTCCCATGTAAAATGACGGTCATTTTTAAAAATGACATATGACTGCTGCAGTCTGACAGTTGGGTAATTTTAGTCGTAAATCAAATTTAATCTAAAAATATTTATTTTGTAAAAAAAATGTTTAATGGAAATTTTCCCATCCAGAACAAACCTACATTTGCAAAACATACCACAGATCAGTTAATTGATCCACTAGTTTTTAAGTTATTTTACAAACGGATTTATAGATAGACAGACCTTTGCCAAAATTAGGTGTCTTAAAGACAGAACCCTAAAAATTAACTTCTAAAAAGTATTTTTATATTTATAGATTATTGTTAAGTTCTTTTATTTTGCAAAAAATAAAACACATGACAATTCTATCGCCAACACCGTGGCTTCATCAGATGTTAGATCTCTCTTAAATTTAAGACAATGAAAAAATATGCGTATTATCCAAGTTACACTATTTTGAATTTTGTGTTAAAATCTGAGTGTCTCAGTTTTTAAGATAACCTTTTTATTTGGGAAATCTGCTCCCAAACGCCCTAAAATACTTCTAAAATTTATCTAATTATATGTACACATGGTACATCTGAATACATTTAAATAAAATATCAAAATCCTGCTTAAATGCGAATTTGTTTCAAATATAAAAATGTGTTCTTAACAGGCTAAGACTCGTTAAACATACAACGTTATTTTTATCAAATCAAGCCGCCAATATTCATGTTGCTGGAATAATTTTTTGTTACGATTTCTGACAACAAAGTTCTGTCGGAAAAAGTTAGCTGAAGGAAAACTGCCTGTAGTAAAAAAACTCTTTATTTGCTTTATCTGTTCCATATTCACAACGCCAATATTTGGATGATTTTTATTTATTTTTAAGTCTATTCCATGAAAAGAAAGCTCTCTAAAATTGTGGGGTGGGTGTTTCTTAACTTCAATTGAGATATATTATTATTGCTTCTGATGTTTAAATGACTATATATTTGACAACACTACTCTGAGTTTTGCCTGTTATGGAGAAACAGGAATTCCTCGACCGCTTTGCTTATACGTCATTTGAGAGCACTCTAGTATTCAGTAAACACATCGCTTTTCATTTTTATCAATAAGTAAACGTATACTCGAAAGTTCGTGGTAAAAGTTTGTTTTTGTGGTGAATTTCACAAGGTATAACTGTATCTTGTGTGCGGGTATTCTCCAAATCTGGACAACTATTATCGGAGAGAAAGTTAAGATTTAGTTCAAGTAGGTTTAAAAAATAATATTTTCAAATGTTAATTTCAATATATAAATATATTTCCTAACACTGGAGCCTCTGGTAGAAGATAGATCAAAATACAAGAGTTCTAACTACACTACATGCACCACAACTTGTTACTTCTTGGCGCGCGTTTCGCTAACCCAGTTAGCATCATCAGCAGATGATAAAAACTAAAGTAACT